>OZ025211.1:11486399-11663899 GCA_964019055.1 Anthopleura xanthogrammica | reverse complement strand
TAGGCGGAGGACTAGGGTAAGCTGGGGGCACATGAGATTTTTGGGAGGCTGAGCCCCCCCTTCCCACTTTTTATGAATGATTTCGAATCCCCTAATTGCAATTTGCTTGTTCGAAAATCTGGTGCTGGAAACGTTTTTTATTTTTTCTATTCTATTTTTAAATAGAATAGAAAAAATGAAAAACGTTTCCAGCACCAGATTTTCATCTGAGTTAAAACTTCTCTTCATTTGGTGCTTTCCTCTTAGTGCTTATCATTCCTATTTTTGTTTGTTTTGTTTTGTTTTTGCGCGGTCTGCTTTAAAACCAGTTGGAGTGCTCCTGGTTTTTCCTTCTACGGCTAAATTAACAGTGAAACTCGCGATCGGTAGGGCTAGCTTAGTACTTGGATGGTAGGCCGACTGGGAATAACTGGTGTGGTAGACTTTCTTTTCATTTTTTTTTCTTTTTTTTTTTCTTGTATATATATATATAATTTTTTTTAATTGCTATTCTCTTTTTTTCTTTTTAATTCCTATTTTTTTTCTTTGTTTTTCTTTTATCTCTGATTAATTTAATTGTTGTTCATTCACGCACAGGATTCCTCAGGAACTCAGGTGCATCGTGAGTACTTTTTGACAATTTTGACAGCGATTCCACAGTATAACAGCATCCTTTAAAATCAATCTTCATAAAACGTGTTGACACTCTATGTTTGGAAATACGTTTTTCAATACATATATTTACTTACACACAACGCAATTCAAATACACACAACGACTGTGTCCTAGAGCCCTTGCTCTGACAGACCATTCGTTACTTATATTTTATTTTGCTTTGTTTGCAGTATATCATAGCTTCTATTTGTCTAATATAAGAATAGGTAATGGTGGCAAAACTCATCCTACACTGCCACCCCTCTTAGGATCGCCACAGCAACACAAGACTACATTAGTCGGGGCTTTGCAGGCCTGGTGTCTGGCCTGGCCGGTCTTTAGGTCGGAACTTACCCCAGGAAAAAAGTTAATATGATATATTCTATTATAAAACATAACATTTCACCACATTTTTGAGAAATTCTGCATGTGCAGGAAGTGGAATGGGGAAAAAACTCCCCTAGATCCAGCTTCGCCATGTTTAATGCCCTCAAAACACTGCACGTCCTCATTATGACAATGGTTTACTAACACAACATGTATAAATGGGATCTCTGCAGTCTTGCGCAGTAACCACTACCACCCAGAGAGATTGAGTACAGCAGTTACATAATCTACAAATGGGTACCCTGAGTACCTGGCCCCTCGACGGCCTGCCAAATGGGGTCGCCCAGTCACGGGCGCCAGAGTCGCCTCCATGTTAGGATTAAAACTAACGCATTTTTTTGTTTTCAACGGTTTAATAAATCTGCTTCGGTACGGCTGACCTTTAGTAGTGAATAAACATCTAGCTCCGATTTCAATCTCGTGATGTTTGTCTGTTTAATATTAAGAACCGATCGTGTGTCACTCGGAATTAATCGGTAACGTACTTAACGAGGCGACTCTGGAGCCCGTGGTCTAACAAATACCAACGGTAAAGTAAAGAATGCACAACTTCAACAATACAAACACTTTGAAATTCCACGGACCTTCACTGGAACACATGAATATTCTACACAAAATCGAGGCTAACACTGCGTAAATAAATCTGTAGTCAAGGAACACAGCGGTATTTTACGAATTCGAAAAAGGTACATTCCAGATATCAATCTTGACCACAACACTTCGATCATGATTTTTATCATGAGTAATGATGTATGAAGATCCTAAAGCACTCTTTAGCGACCTTCAGTCTCTGTTAAACAAACACGAACTATTCTCTAATACAAACGGCTTGACAGTAAATATTGAGAAAACAAAAATTCTCATTTTCAACAGTTCAGAAAGACAGCTAAGTAACTATATATTTCATTATAAAGATTCGATTTTAGAAAATGTTAAACTCTGACACCTCAGTTTTGCAAATTTTCTCGATTCTGATTGGCTAATATTTTTTCTCAGATCAGCTGGGTAGGCGAGGTCGTGCAGAACAGCCATTTTGTACTCTTTCGTATAATTGATTTTCATTTCCACGAGTCGCAGCTTTGAGACTAATGACATTTTGTAGAAAAACAGTTAAGGGAAGGTTCGGAACTTCTCTGAGAACCAGGGTTAGAAGAGATGTCGCCGTATCTTGGTAAATATATATTCGGTCAAAGGCTCAAGTACAGGAATTATTAGTTCACTTGGCTTTCACCTACGTTATATCATCAATTTCAAAAGCATTATTATAATAAGATAAAAGTTTCATAATCTTGCAAAGCGTTCAAAACTACATATGCTGGCAGTTTCAATGCTGTAGGTCATGTTGTGGAATTATGAGCGAGCAAACACGACGCGATTTTTGGCGGTAAAGATATGTGTGGAGCGGCCATCTTTGTGTTCCACTAAAGGACACGAAACTTCAAAGGCTTAAAAGATGATATATTAAGTAAATAAACCCCTTCTGGCGGCTGGGATATCGGCTGATAATGTCCGAGGATGAGAAATGGTCCGAGAAAAGAACATTTGGCTGAGAAGCAAAGCTTCGAGGGCAAATGTGATATTTTGAGGACCATTTCTCATCCAAGGACATTATCAGCCGATATTTCAGTGAGCCAGAGGGGGTTTATTGCTGCGAGCCGATAGGCGAGCAGCAACACTAATCTTGGCTTTTGGGAACCCTGTGTGCCGTTTATATTTCATGAAAAAAATGAATTTTTTCGCGTTTTGCAAATTAGCGAAAAAATATTCTCTCGACGGTATGTATTCTCAAGGGAATTGGTGTAGGTACTTAAAGAGTTGTCAAGGTTGTTTGTGTCATCTTGGTGTTCGCTTCAGTGCCGCACATATTTATACTTATCACTTTTAGTTTGGTATTATCCTGTGAGTTTAGTTCGGATGGGTGAGCGAGAAGGAGCAGTTGGAGCCGCCATTTCGCCAGAACTACAAGCAGTTTTAGATGCGCAGCAAAATTCAATTCTCGAAGCGGTCAACGCTCAACTTACTGGTTTACAATCTAATCTTCTCAAGCAACAAGCGGATCTCGCTACTCAGTTTGCGAACGAAGTGGAAACCCCCGAGAGTTACTCCTTCAAGAAGAAAGGGAACGAGCAACAGTTCAAGATCAACCAGAAAGTTTGCAGGAAGAGCGAGAAGGCGTTGAAGGCGTTGGAAAACGGCAACGTGGATAGAGCGAAGGAGGAACTCAAAGAAGGTATTCAGTTAATTAAGGAGAGACAGAAATTGATTAAGCTTGCCGATAAGTCGGAATTCGGATGGTCTACCATTAATGAATACGTTGATGACGAATTGGCAGATAATGAAGTCGATGCTAAGAAAATTAAAAAAGCAGAAAAGAGAGCAGCCGAGAAGCTTAAGTCTGCTCAGGAGAAAAAGAGGAAATCTAGAATATCTCAGTCCTCTAGTTCAAATCAAGGAAATTCCTTTTCTGCTTCAAATTTTGCTACTCGTGATTTGCGTTATTTTCGTCCCCAAAGCGGACCGCGTTTTTTCCCGAATCGACAAAACGATTTGTGCTTCAGGTGTGGACGCCCAGGACACTGGGTCGCCGAATGTCCACGTCCCAAACCATCCAGTGCCACAACCACCGCTAGTGGATCTAAACAGTGAATCTTATGAGTACGAGCAAATTACCACTCCTTCAGATTTTGTGCAAGGAAAATTGAAGGCTCATTTAGAATTTTGGCAGCAAATTGGTACGTCGCAGTTTGTTTTAGAGATCCTTCAATATGGTTACACCATTGTCTTTAATGAATTACCTTTGCCCTTTTCTATAGAAAACCGTAATTCCGCTTTTGTTCATCAGGATTTTGTTAATGAAGCTATTTCAGAGTTACTTGTTCGAGGTTGCATTCAAGAGGTTCCTCACTATCCTGAATATTGTAATCCTTTACATGTGGCTATTCAGTCATCCGGCAAGCTCCGCCTGATTTTGGATTTATCTCATCTGAATAACTTTATTGTCAAAAAATCAATTAAGTACGAGGACATTAGAACTGTGCTCCAGCTTTTCTCCCCAGGGGTTCACGTGTTTTCTTTTGACCTTAAGTCGGCCTACCATCATATTGATATTTGTGATGAACAAACGAAGTACTTAGCTTTCAAATGGGCCTCAAACAAAGTTGTGAAATACTATGTTTTTCGCGTTCTTCCATTTGGTTTAACCTCTGCTCCGTACGTTTTTACCAAAGTCATGAGACAACTCGTAAAATTTTGGAGAAGTCAGGGCCATACCATTCTTTTATATTTGGATGATGGGATTGGGGGAGACTTGTCTTTGGATAAGGCCGAACGCTTAAGCGTCGAAGTGCGAAGTGATATTTTAGCTTCTGGTTTCACCCTAAACGACGAGAAATCCAACTGGGCCCCTTCCCAAGTAGTGACCTTTTTGGGCGTCATTTTGAATTTTGAATCTGGCATGATTAGTATACCCGAGAGAAGAATTAGCAAATTGAAAGTGTGCCTAGAGGAATGCCAATCTAAAACGTTTATCCAAGCTCGTAAGCTAGCTTCTGTCACAGGTCAAATCATCTCTATGTCCTGTGCAGTTGGAAACATTACTAGATTATTGACACGAAATTGTTATCATGCCATAGAACAAAGGCGCTCGTGGGAGGACCGCCTCCCTTTGTCCGCAGGTGTCGCGGAAGAACTTTCGTTTTGGTTAAGAAACATTAACTCGTTTAATGGTAAGGCCATGGTATCTAAATCTAGCGTGGTCGGAGTGGTGTACTCTGACGCCAGTGATACAGGTTTTGGTGGATATTCCATCCAATGTGGACGAGATTTAGTTTCGGGCCAGTGGAGCCCTAATGAAATGCAGACTAGCTCTACGTTAAGAGAAATTTTGGCTGTGAAATATGTTTTACTTTCATTGATTGATAAGCTTTCGGGTTGTTCGATAAAGTGGTTCACAGACAACCAAAATGTTCCCAGGATTATTTCCAACGGAAGCAGTAAAGAACACCTGCAAAAGGAAGCCCTAGATATATTCAATTTGTGCTGTGTCCACAATATCTCGGTCGAAATGGAGTGGATTCCTAGATCTCAAAACGATCAGGCTGACTTTTTGAGTCGTATCTGCGATTCAGATGATTGGGGTTTATCGGAGCAGACGTTTTCTAAGATCGATCAAATTTGGGGGCCGCATTCTATAGATCGTTTTGCGAACCATCTTAACCTCAAATTACCCCGGTTTAATTCAAGATTTTGGAATCCTGGTTCGGAAGATATTGATGCCTTTGTGTTAGACTGGTCTGGAGAGAACAATTATGTATGTCCGCCCATTTGCCTCATTCCTCGTGTTTTGTTGCACATGCGTAACTGCAAAGCTGCTGGGACCCTGATAGTTCCCCACTGGCCTTCGGCCCCCTACTGGCCCATGATCTCAGATGGCCCATCGTTTCGAGGATTTGTCATTGCATGGATGGATTTGCCAACGTTTAGGGAAGCCTTCGTTCCCGGTTCTTGTCCCTGTATTTTCGGATCAGAGGATCTCTCATTCAGGATGCTCGCATTGAGGATTCTATTCTAACTGGTAAATGATTTAATGCTGTTTATCGATCGTATTCTTCAAGGTTGTTATTGATCCTTATTTAATCCGTTTTTCATATTATCATTATTATTCTTACACTATTATTTTATTCCTTCAGTTCATCTTTCTTTGTTCTCTTGGCTGGTCGTGCGGTCACCAGCCGAGCACACGACAAACAATAATGAAGGTGTATGACTAGTCAGTCTCGCACGGGCGGGAGGGTTGAGTACATTTAGAAGAGAGATGAATTTTTTCGCGTTTTGCAAATTAGCGAAAAAATATTCTCTCGACGGTATGTATTCTCAAGGGAATTGGTGTAGGTACTTAAAGAGTTGTCAAGGTTGTTTGTGTCATCTTGGTGTTCGCTTCAGTGCCGCACATATTTATACTTATCACTTTTATTCCTATTTATTTATTTATTTTTTTTTTTTGGTTTCAGATTTGGGACTCGGTCATCACTAGAAGTCAAGGACTTTGTTATACATATAATTTTGTTTTGTTTGCTGAGGATTGAATTAACGTTAGGGACCATCTGTGCCCTGAGAACGTTAGGGACCATCTGTGCCCGGAGAACGTTTGGGACGATCTGTGCCCTGAGAACGTTAGGGACTATCTGTGCCCTGAGAACGTTAGGGACCATCTGTGCCCGGAGAACGTTTGGGACGATCTGTGCCCTGAGAACATTAGGGACGATCTGTGCCCGGAGAATGTTTGGGACTATCTGTGCCCTGTAAAAAAAAAAAAAAAAAAATTGTGTTTGGGACCATCTGTGCCGTAAATTATAGTGACCACTTCTGGTCAATTTTTTGGCTCGTAATAATTTTTTCCCATTGAAATGACGACAAATATATTTATCTTAAATAATAATAATTCAACATTGTGTTTATGAAAAGTTCCAATTACTTCTCTTGTTGCTTCTGTTTTTCTTTCCTTTTCTGTTTCAGATGTTTTCAACACTGCCTTGTGGTCTGATTTTAGTGCAGCCCTGCCTCCCCACCTTCAGCCGTGTGTGGATCAAGTAAAGCAGACGGTATTGGCTGCCAAAGCTGAAGGATCTATCAAAACGTATCTGGGAGGGTTTAACCGCTGGAAGCGCTGGACGTCTGAGAATCGCTTAGATCATTTCCCTGCCAACCCATTCCATGTCGCAGTTTATCTTCAGTGTATTTTACAGAATTCTCAGACCCCTTCTCCTCTCTCGAATGCGGTTTACAGTATCGACTGGGCGCACTCCTTAGGGGGGTTCCCTAAAGTTTCTGACCATACCCTGATTGCGCCTATGCTGTCTGCTGCTAAGAGAATCCTGGGAAAGCCTAAGAACAGGAAAGAACCCATTACTGCGGAGATGTTACTCGCGTTGGTGTCGAAATATAAAGAGAATCCTTCTTTATATCACCTCAGGACAATTGCTATGTGCCTTATCGGTTTCGCAGGTTTTTTCCGGTTTAGTGAACTCTGTAACATCAAATGCTGTGATGTTAGGGTTTTCTCTTCTTATATTTCTATCTTCATAGAATCATCCAAGACGGACCAGTTGAGAGAAGGAGCCTGGGTGTCAATATCCAGATCCAGCCTGTTGACTTGTCCTGTTAAAGCTCTGGAACGCTACGTAGATGCTGCAGAAATGAATTTTCAAGAAGAGCTGCCCCTTTTCCGTGCTTTGTCAGGGCCTAGCTGTTCCCGCAAAGTTCGCCCCCAAGGAATTGGTTATTCTCGTGCAAGGGAGCTAATAAAGGAAGCCTTTGAAGGAATCACAGACACGGCCAAGATCAGTTTACACAGTCTGCGAGCAGGAGGGGCTTCAGCTGCAGCAAACAGTGGAATACCAGATCGATTATTCAAGAGACATGGCAGATGGTCCAGTGAAAATGCGAAAGACGGTTATATAAAAGACAATCTCGATTCATTGTTATCAGTTTCCCAAAGTTTGGGAATTTAAAAATTAGCCGAGCCCAGCAGGCGGAAGGGTGCGATCCATAGGGCTGGGATTTTTCCCCTTAAAAAATTAGCGCTGCGGAGCGCTTTGGGGTTTTTTCATCCTATGGAATTTCGCTCGCACTACTTTTTGTAGATATACGTTGATGCTTTGACGAAAATGCTCACCCAAGTCAGTTGTGTAAAAATGCTAAATAAACTCGTGCGGTCACCAGCCGAGCACACGACAAACAATAATGAAGGTGTATGACTAGTCAGTCTCGCACGGGCGGGAGGGTTGAGTACATTTAGAAGAGAGCTGGATATTGTATCTCCTGTGTCTGTCATTCTGTAAGCAGAGCAAGCAGTCAGTATGATCAGCGTTATTTATCATCGATGTACGTGACGTACTGCATGCACACAGCGCACGTGGGACTTCGTTTATATAGTCTTGGTGACGGTCGGGTCTTGACATATCACGAGGACGACAATGTTCATTTATGAGTTTTTCGGCGCTACTATGTGCCCAGACATTATCGATCGAAAGCTGGACTGACGCCATTGTTGATCAGATTCTTTTTGAAGGAGATAAAATGTACTTAAATGCCTTTGAAAGAGGAATTATTCCAAATACAGATACGTTGTCTCTCACGTATTTGCCTGATAGAGCTCGCTCTTTGCCTATTGATGCTCAAAGAAACAATTTGCCGATTGAGGTATTTACAAGTACAGCAAACCAATCGTCGCCAATCGAGGCAAAAACTTATTATGGCGTCAGTCCAGCTTTCGATCGATAATGTCTGGGCACATAATGATATGTCACTAAATCGTTCTTGACCTTGATGAATGCTTCCAGCAACAAATAATTTTGAGCTGGACATAGTTAGAATGCGAAAAAAAATACTTACTTGTTTTGATTTCCTCAGCGCCAACCAAACCAAGACCCGACCGTCACCAAGACTATATAAACGAAGTCCCACGTGCGCTTAAACTTATTAAACACATTAAAATATGGTTCCTGTTAACGTTTTAAAAAGATCTATTTGTATTTATAACAAGGTCTTAAGTACAACAGGGTTGCTTTGTCAGTTTATGCTCGCCTCAGTGTCTGAAAAAAACAAGCCATATTATTGCCATACTTGTTTTCTAACTTAAGATAACAGCGCTTCCTACCACTCGAAGGCCAAAACAGTGCTGTTCGCAGCATTCCCCTTTCTATTAGAAACTACTAGTTTATTTATTTATTTATTTATTTATTTATTTATTCATCCTTCCGTCCATCCGTGCGTCCGTCCATCCATCCGTCCATCCGTGCGTCCGTGCGTGCGCACGTCCGTCCGTTCGTTCGTTCATTCATTCATTCAGTCACTTTTATTTGTATTCAAAAATACCTGAAAAAAGCTCATTGTCAACTTCAGACTATTTTCTAGCAAAGTGTTACACTGATACTGTTTGTCGTTCTCGTCCCACAGGTAACGACCTGGAGTCATTCCCAGTCGAGGTACCATATCTGGCGGACGTTAAATCTAGGATGTCATTGGCTAGGAACATTGACAAGGAACAAAACAAGTACGTAATAACTAGAGTATCAGTTAGCAATATTTAGATTGCCACCTTTGACTAATTTTTAGCAAACTATGGTTCTTTTTTTTTAAATTTTCTTTGTTTTTCTTGGCCCTGTAGAATTCAAAAGAAGAAGTCGTCCAATGACTAGTTTGTGGCATCAGCCAAAGCGATGGATATTGAAGTGGATGATGACTTGTATCCTAGATATTTAATTTTTAACAGAAGGCTTCAGAACTGCACGTTTACTTTCATTCATTCGCCCGTTGCTCGTTCGTTCCCTCGCTCGCTCGTTCGTTCCCTCGCTCGCTCGTTCGTTCCCTCGCTCGCTCGTTCGTTCCCTCGCTCGCTCGTTCGTTCCCTCGCTCGCTCGTTCGTTCCCTCGCTCGCTCGTTCGTTCCCTCGCTCGCTCGTTCGTTCATTCGATCGTTCATTCATTCTTCCATCCATCCATGCCATCCCATCCATCCATTTCATTCACTTACTGGTCTCTTTATCTAAATCAGCTCTGTGTTTCTCCTTTATACCTTACATTATTTTTCAGTTTCATACATTTTACTAACCCAAAAGCTAGGATTTTCTTCCCTATTAAAATACCTTGGTTGAAGAATCAGTTTTTAATTACTGGACATCCAAATTGTTTGATTAAAAACATATTCCAGCAATGGTTTGTTACTTGATGTACATTTTCCTTGCTGATGAAGAACAGACTCGAGGATCTAGGAGACTCAAGAGAGAAAAAACTACAACAAAAAAAGATTGACCAAATGAAAGGTAACACGATATCAGTGACTGTTTGTCCGTCCCTTACCTCTCCTTTACATAAATATTCATTCTTTCATCCTGTCACCATTCTCACTTTACACTAGCGTAGGGAGGGGGGAACGGGGGGCACGTGTCACTTTTCTTATTAAGTTAATATAACGGTTTCGCATTCGATGCAAACCGCTGTTTTCAAAGACCAGACTCATTTGCGCAGGGCTAGCCTCGCATCTAAAATCGCATTTGTCCACAACTAAGTTAAGCACGGTCAGTGAGGTTATTGCCTGGATGGGTGACTTGAAACTTCAATTTTTTTATTTGAATTTATTTTTCCTCGTTTTTCTTTTTCGTTTGACTATGTTTGAATAGATATCAAACTTTTATATTTTTTTGCTCACAACTCACCATATAGTACTAATAAGTGTAACCAACTCCTGTATACCCAAATACTTTACACAGTCTCCGAGCAGCAGAATATCACCCAGTTTCCTTTTCCATTCTGTCAAATCAATATTGTTGTTAGATATGCACTAAATCGTAATGGTCTTTGTTTTTTTCATTAAGCATCCTTGTCATCCATGGTCAAGAAACCTCTTGTACCCAAAGGCTTTAGTGGTAAATTTCCAACACAAAGTGGAAAGCTGGTTGTACCAGGATTTCAAGGTATGTGTACCCTGTATTTTCAGTTTCGATGAGAACGCTCAGCATTGTGTGGACATAGACCAGTAAATTATCGTATGACTATGAAAACTTACGGCATGGACCGTGCCTTGCCGTGACCATGTCAGTGCCGTACCTTGTATGAAAACATTTGGCATTCTGCGCAGTATCCCCCGCCTTGACTTTCCACACTCGTACAAAATCTGCACCAAAACAATATGCATGGAAAAATATGCTTTTTCAAACGAAAATGCATTAGTATGGGTCATGCCTAAATTGCACTGTGCCAACTTGTGCAATGGTTGTATGTATCTGTTCAGGGACAGAAACCAGAGGAGGGGTGTGCAACCCCCCCCCCCCCCCCGACTGACTTTGTGCCCTGCACCCCTCCCTGAACAAAATCCTGGATCTACCCCAGCTGTTGCAGGATTAGAACCAAGCTATATTCCTCTTTCATTTTCAGGAGAGTGTTCAAATACAAACGATATTGCCAAGACAGCAGTAGATGAGGTCAAGAAAAAGAAAAGACGGCGCAGATAGTTTAAGATTCTTTTCATATAGAGGCTTTGCACCAACAGATGATGGCAGCCATGACAGGAGGCAGGAACAATTGAATCTGGTCTAATCTGATTTACATAAAAAAGAATTCAGTTTCCTAGGGAAAAAAGACTCTATAGTTGTGCCTCCTGTCATGGCTTCCATCAAGTAATAGTACAAAGCCTTTATAGACCCCTTGCACAAAAGAATTTAAATTTCCTGAGAATTGGAACCTATTGTTCTGCCCTCCAAATTGAGCTGCATTCCCACGTGCTGCAAGGGGTCTATTGTCATAATTTGAAACAAGAAAAATATATTCAAAAAATAGGGTTTTAAGATCAGAAAAATATTAATTTTATTGAAAAGTGATGCATATATTGTACATATATATAATTATAAGCATCATCAATAAAATTAATGAAGTACAGTCCAGACAATTAATTAACGTTCTTCACTTTGGTTGTTCAATACTCAGGGCTTTCCGTTTCTTTGCTGTGTTCATATATGGTCGTAACCGCCATTCAGTATCTGCCTCTGTCTGATCCACTGTACCAAGCTTTATTTCATACACTGAGAAAGAATATAAGGATTATATTATGAGCATTACAGTCAAAACAGCTCAAGCGTACCCCCGTAGGCTCCATTAATGATTTCATTATTCGAATATTGAGTTGATTATTCACTCTGAGTTTTCATTAAAAAATCGGAAGACTCCAAACTCAACATTTATTTCACACTAAAATTCTAAGGGATGTATTTCTGGGGAGTTTTTCTACCTTGGCATGGCAATAGACCTCTTTACCTTCGTTGTTTGTCGTGCCCATTTCAGACCACGTGATGCAACTCTTGGGAGTTGATTCTTTCATGTGTAAATATTTTAACAAAAGAACATTTCTCAAGAGAATGTCATGTGGTCTGAAATGGGCAATTTGCATATGAAGGTAAAGAGGTCTATTGTTGAAGAATCCAATCAAAACTCAAGTAGATATTTTATTTTCTATTCGAACAATAAATTCATTAATGGATTCTAGGGGGGTACGCTTGAGCCATTTTGACTGTAAAACTGTAACAAGTTGCTCCCTTGGATAAAAGGGACAAGGACTCAAGTAATTTAATAAAACACATTTCGCTGCCAAAATATAAACCTCAAGCAGGGACCACGGAGGTGGGAAGCTGTTGCTAATTAAAAGCATTAAAAGTCCGTGGGATTTCAAAACATTGGTATTATTCAACATGCACATTCTTTACATTACAGTTGACTTTTGCATTAGCAACAGCCAACAGTAATATAAAGAAATACGCAAGTTGAATAATCCCACAGACTTTTAATAATGTCTTTGAATAGCTGACTCATAAATGAAGCTAAGCCAGTGCAGATGAGTCTGTGGTCTTCAAAAACAGCGGTTTGCATCGAATGCGAAACTGGTGTATTGACTGAGAGCTATTTAGTCATACAGGGTTTTAATCTTCTTCCAATTTGAAACTATAAAATTTGTATTTTCTTCCGTTTGCTTGATCACTTTCCCCCTGATGATGGATCAATGACCTGAAAGCTTGCCTGGGGTCTTTTCATAAATAAATGATTGTAGAATTTTTTAAGCATTTCAAATCTTTTATATACATTTCATTTCGAATCTTGGCCCAACTTCATGTAGTTCTACTTGTCCCTCGACTTTCTTGTAAGTGTGGTGTCTGTCAATAGAAAGAGTTTATCTTAAAATAAAATTAAAATAAATATATGGGGATTACAGTGAGGAACGAACGAACTGTGAACACTTTGAGGTTTTTTCATACTTTTTTTCTCCTTTATCCCTTGTTTGAATCGATTGGAAATATGATTTATTTTGAACAATAAGATTATTTGAGTTCAGTGCTTCATTTTTAGAAGGTTTGAAGCAGTAAATAAATAAAACTAAAATATGAAGTTTGAAACTTTTAAACGGGAAAATACTTTGCATGACTGTGAAGTGATCAAACACATAAACATTCCAGACATATTTTAGGTGTTCACGGTTTTCTTAGTTTGACTGTAATTTGCAAAAAATAAGCATTTTCAGTACAGGATAATAGCTATGTAAGCATGATATACTTGCCTAAAAGAGACATAGTCATCTTGGTTAGCAAATGTTATCACTCTTCTGGTATCTTCTTTAGGTAAATAGGTACTGGAAATAGGTACTTCAGTATGTTCTGAACCTTGAAGATGATGATATATAAGTAAATTAGGACCAGACAGTCTGCTAATAAACCATTTGCACTAACAGGTTAGGCCACAGGACCCTATTCCTATTAAGACAAGCAGTTGAGCAAATATTGCTGGATTTCAAGTCAAGAGGGGCTGGGTACAAGTTCCTGAATTGTGACAATGACAACACAAAACTCACATAGCCAAAACAAGCACATCAAGCTAAGCAAAATTCTGAAGTTTGGTGTTAATCGGATCAAAATCCTGGATTCACCCCTGCAGTACCAGCAAATTATACATTAAGTTTTAATTCTTACTCTTTCGCCAAGTTTAGTTTTGAAGTTATGAAAAACAAGGTGTGGATATGCTTCCGACATGTTAGCAGTCTTCGGGATATCATGTCGCATTACTGTGTTGGATAATGTAAAGTAAGCTGTTGGGCCAAAAGGAAGGTGACAAACAACAAGTTTGGCTCCACGTATGTTATCCGGCATGCAATCTAAGGCCACGTGCCACGTCCACATTTCGAAATGCTCGAAAGCTTCGCCTCCAAACTAATACGATAGGCCTCCGTTTTCAAATGTCTACCCTCCGGGGAGCGTTTTTATATATGTATGCGTTTTCGATAAAAACGAATTTTACTGTTTTACTGTGGACAAGGCCAAGACGCATCGAAAAATATGCTTTTTCAAACGAGAAAGCATTAGGTGTGGACTTGGCCTGAGGTTTCATTTTTTTTGCTCACAAATATGTTTATATGGTAATCACCAGATCTGCGTAAATACTACAAATGCACGTAAATTCTTTACTACTCTTCGTAGAAACAGTCGACTGGGGTTGGGGAAGGGACGTCATCACTATTTTTCTAGTGTTAAATGAGGGACTATCGATTTTTTTTTAGATAAGGAAAGGGGAGGAAACCCCAAATTTTTTTTGAAGACGAAAAACTCCTGCCCACCCCCGTCATTAAAAACCTCCGCACGAATCTGTCGAGCACGTGCGAAAATGCAACGTCATCAGAACGTCACTTCCGGTGAAGTGGCAACGCAGACTCAGAACATGCCAGCGGATTAAATCATGATAGTCAGCGGCTATTTCATGCATGAAAATTCAAACTGGTTTTAACGGGTTTAAAACCGGTTGTGAGTTAATTTATTCGTCCAGAGTTTTGGATGGCTTCGAGCAGATCCGTGCAGAGGTTTCCTTTCCTTCTAGTTAGAGGAGAGAAATAAAGAAACCTCTGCCAAGCAGGGTAAACCAATAATTTGTGTGAACTGATTTTTTTGTATTTTATTACTTTTCCTAGGGATTGAGCACCCTCATTGAAAGGAATGGAAATTTCATTGAATTGTTGATAAAAAGCTCCCCAATTCGTTTCCGTACATGTAATGGGCTTTACTGAGCTTTAGAGTGAATGTTTGTCCTTCTTAAAGTTTATCCCGGGTGCTCTGCTATGCCTTCCGCGATGTCTTCTGCGCGATACGGATGTAAGGAAATAGGCAGCTGATATAAAGCATCACGTTTTCTTATTCCCGTAAGCAGCAAAGGTGTTCATGTTTTCATTTTTTCCCTGCATTTTACGAAGACAAATATTTTTTTTATTTATTTGCTTTTTTTTGGACGTTATTCGCGGTTGTATTCAGGCCACATATATCGCTTGTCGCTTCTTTGAATGAGCCATTAAACCGTAACATCAAAAGGTTGCCGTAGGACTTTGAATATTTAGAGGCGTTTAAAAGTATTTTCTTTTTAAATTACTCACCAAATGTATTTTGAACAAAAAAGAGAAAGTTGCACTGACGGCAACTCTTGATAATGACATGTTTTCTTGTTATGAAGGTGTTTACCAAAATAACCTTCAACACTTAAAGTGATTCTATATAGTAAGGGCGTCCTCAAGAAGCTCTTTCCATCGCATTGGACTGTAACAAAACAATATGCAGTTAGCTTAATTAGCTAATGGTTATTGGTTCTAATCTGTTCAGCAAAATAACCTTTGGCCTGGTATGATACATGGTTGATTCAGAGTGAAGTACCTGATTGACGTATCTGAGGACCATGAGTATAGGTATCGAGAAAACACTTCAAATCTCATTCAACTATATCAAAACACTATACAGCTACTCAGTCTTAAATATTCTATTTTTTTCCTTTTTTATCACAAGCTGAGTTCCGAAGTCACTTTCATTTTAAGAGTTTGTTTCTGGCAACAAACTTTGAGCTTAGTTTCCGCAAAAATGTGGAAATACTAGTATTAGACCAACTCGGTCTTTCGCCTTGAAGCCGAACTTCAATAAAGAAGTTATGAATCACTTGGGAGAGCACTGTCTCTCAAATAATATTGATAGCAAACAAGAAACTGAAATAACTTCAAGCACAAATTTGTTCTTTTTAGCTTGAAAATGACACATTTTCTTGTCATCAAAGTATATATTATAGTGTAACCTCCATTCATGGGCCACTCATCGGCTCTTGGAGAAAACACGGAGAGAAAAATATTGAAAAAAAAAGTTTAAAGTTTCACTGATGACAATGAGTCCTGAAACCGAATTGGGATAAAATACAACTGACCTGAAGTTCAATTATAGCAAGCTAAATATTAGGTAAAAACATTCACGATATGGAGTTATTTTCTAGACAAAACAGAATTTAGTTTGTATGAGTTAAGTTTTAACACTCCATGTGTTTCTCTTGGTAAATATTTATGATTCAGAGCAAAGAAAACGAGGATTTCGATGGCCATGTTTTAGACTGAGAGTCGACTGTTATCTCAGCCGCCATGATTTGTATAAATTGTTCTCCCTTTAGATGGAATATGTGCTCAATAACAATCCTTTCATCTCAATTCTGCCTCGAAATTACAGTAAAATGTACGGGGAAACTGAACTTCAGGTTGGATTTTGTCCTGATTTGTTTCCAGGACTCACGGTCATTCTTAATCTTTTTAAAAGTATTTCTTTGTAAATAACTCATCAAAACTTCATTTTAAACAAATAAGAGAAAGTTTTACTGACGGCAACTCTTGATAATGACAAATTTTCAAAAAATTCAAAGTTTACCAAACTCAGTAACCTTCAACACTTGAGTGAAGTTCTATATTATGTAAATTAGCTAATGAATATCAATATAGATTCTAATTTGAGGACCATGAGCAGATCTCGAGAAAATTCCGCTTTGAATCTCATTCGACTATATCAAAATACTATACAGCTACTGGTTGCTAGTCCTTTTTTAATGACCTCCCGAGGTTTCGAAGTCTAGCTTTCATTTCAAGAGTTTGTTTCCGGCAACAAACTTTGCAAGAAAACTTTGAACTTAGTTTCCGCGAAAATGCATATGTGGAAGATACTAGACCAACTCGGTCTTATTATTTTTCTAAATTGCGAATGGTAGTTCAAGTGGTAGGATATACATTGTGATAAACCACTGATTAAGAATAAGTTCAGTAGATTAAAAATTCTATCGCTTTTCGACGTTATTTCGAGACTGCTTAAAAACGAATTGATAAGCTTTAATACTTTAATGTCTGATTATTTTAAGTTTAAAAAAAAAGTCCTAAGCTCAGAAGGGTAATAATATTGGTTTCTTTTCAATGACATTATTTCTTGTAAATTCTGCTAGTAAATTTTCAAGTGTTGTTATAAACTCTGTATCAAAGCCATTCATCCAAGAATGTTATTCAATTAATTTTGAGGACGGAAACACAAAAGAAATTTTAACAATCTTAGTTAAAATAGTCTTAAATGGCCTCCGGATAAAATGAATACGGAGCTTTGATATTCACTAAAATGTTGAGTGATGGCATTTCAAGATTATGCTTGAGCACGTCCAGTTTAAGTCCTTCTTTTTTAAGCAACCACCTGGAAAAAGGAAAATTTGCCATTTAGACTCTGTCTCTATTATAATTTTATCTTCGTACAAGAATTTACGTTCTCCTTAGTAAGCAATGTAGCATCTTTTTATGATATTCCTTTCAAACAACATTAATACTAGACCGTTTGAACAGTACTATTTTGTTGGCTATTCCATATTTTCTACATCTAATTCGCGATTGATACACAAAATCCAAGGCAAGTTCCACACAATATCTTCAAAATTCTGCGCATATGATTTGCGGGGTATTCTGTATGTATGCGGAATATTTGGCGAGCATTTACCGCGACACTTTAATTTCGCGATTTTGAGAAAAAATCATATTCTTGTTCCCTGTTTCTCCATTTTTGAGCGGCCGTTAAACTAACTTTCCGTAGTTCGATTATTATGAAATTCATATAAGTTATTGTGCGTATACGATGTATCCATAAGTTTCTTAGTTTGGTTTAGGAATTGTTAAGAACATTACCGTTTAAGTTACGAAGTTTTAAGGAGTTTCTGCTTTGCGTTTTTGAGATTGAATATTTTATAAGAAACCAAAGTTTTTTGAGTGGCTAATATCGTAGTTCTAGTTTTAGCGCTTTTCCTTGATATTTCAAAAACCCGAAGATTTTTTTAAAATTTCATAATCAATTTTTCATTTTATGAACGATCATCCAAAAGCTTCTAAATAGCAATTATTGAGTGTAATAATTTGGCAAAAAACATTAAGATAGACAGTTTGTCCGAAAACTTGAGAAATTTTGAATTAAAACATGGTTGAAACAAATAATTGTGATAACGTGATATATTTTTATAATATGCAAGAGATTTTTACCAAAAATGTAAACTAAAAAGAAATCTATTTTTGCTTGAACGTGTTTCAGTTTCACGTTATTGAGAAGCTGTGATATTCCAGGTGATTCATAATTTCTTTATTTGGCTTCACTCGGAAACGAAAGTTCTAGTTGTTCTAGTATTTCCACATTTGCAAGTGACAGCTTGACAAAGAGACATGTTCTTATGTAAAAAGTATAAAAAACAAACAAAAACATTTACAAAGCATGCTCCAAGAGTCGAGTACGAAATTTACTAAATCAATCAATCATCCAGAAAAAAAGGTTGTACCCTATGAGAATATTCTCTCATCTAAAAGCTTCTAAATAGCAATTATTAGTGTAATAATTTGTTATATAACATTAAGATAAACAGTTTGTCCGAAAGCTTGAGAAATTTTAAATTAAAACATGGTTGAAACAAATAATTGTGATAACGTGATATATTTTTATAATATACAAAAGATTTTCACCAAAAATGTAAACTATTTTTTGTATATTTTCCAAACTTACATAACTTACGTATAAGTAGTTAATAAAATTATTTTTGATTGAACTTGTTTCAGCTTCCCGTTATTGAGAGGCTGTGCTCTTCCAGGTGATTCATAATTTTGTTATTTGGTTTCAAAACGAAAGAACGAGTTGGTCTAGTGATTTCCACAATTGTGAAGTTCGCTAGCAAAATTGTTTTGAAATTTCCAAACTGAGTTGCCGAAAAAAAACTAGAATTTACAAATGAAAGTGACTTCAAAACCCAGTTTTAAAAACTAAAAAATAATGATAATAATAATAATAATAAAGGACAAAGAATGAGTAGCTGTATAGTTTTTTGATATAGTTGAATGAAATTCAAATCGGAACTTTCTCGATACCTGCTCATGGTCCTCAGGCGATACTTCGGTCGGCACTTTCTAAATCAACCATGTATCACAGGCCGTAATTTTTAGTTATCAAACTGCATAGACCCTTTTTAGCTTATTTTTAGCATATTTTTTAATGGCGAAGATAAATAAATAAATAAATAGATAAAAGGAGAATATTATTTTTCGTACAAAGATAAAACTTTGATAAAGACAGTTTAATGTTGTTGCGTGGGATCGATGAAATCAGTGCACGCTCTGTTACTTTTTCCTTTTTCCAGGTGGTTGCTTAACAAAGGACTGTGTATTGAAGTCAATACCGCAAGTACAATAGCCTTACTGCGTAGGATTAAGCCTTTTCTAAGTCATGACTGTGCTCTTCTCTTTTATAATTCTTGCATTCATACTACTATTATTTATTGTTCTGTAGCCTGGGGAAATTGTTCCAAAACCCTCTTGTTAAGAATTCTCTATCTTCAAAAGCGTGCAGCTCGCATTCTCTTGAACGCTGACTTCTCTACTCCTTCTGTTTTTCTTTTCTCCAAACTGAAATGGATTCCAGTTTTTGACCTCATTAAGCTAAGGAAGCTTCTTCTTCTCTTTAACATACTTTTAAACCCTAATGCTCCATCTTGTTTCAAAACTAAATTCAAATTCTTATCTGCCACTCGTCAACATGCACGTACTAGAGCTTGTCTCCGTGATCTTGAATTGCCTTACCCTCGCACAGACCGTTTGGTAAGCGAACATTTCATTACAGTGCTTCTACTCTTTTTAATGCACTTGAAACTGATTGTAAACAACTCGCTATGTCAGAAGCATCTACTCTCGATGCTTTAACCTCTAGAACAACAGCAATTAAACTTAGAATCCGTAAATACTTTCGTCTTAAGCTTAACTGTATTGACCACCTGGAAGAACGTTTCTGCTTTAATTGTAGGTTTCTTATGAGTTGTAACTGTATTTCTTCTTAATCTTTATTTGCTTCTCCGTATCTTTACCTTAACTTGTATCTCTTAGTAATTTATTGTTTTAGTCTAGAAGTCTTACGTTTTTCTTGTTCCTATTGTTTAGTCTATCACAAACTTATCTTTCATAAAATATTAGTAATATATAATTCATACATATTGTTATTTACATTTAGTTTAATTATTTATTTCATTAGAGGGCCGTATGTTAGATAACCTTTATAGCTGTTAATACGTATTTTTCCCTCGTAAAATAAAGTTTATTGTATTGTATTGTATTGTAATATTGACATATCGTGACTCAACATTTTAGTGAATGTCAAAGCTCCACATGCCGTTTCGTACCCCTGCAGAAGCCATTTAAAGACTATTTTAATCAAGATTGTTAAGATTTCTTTCGTGTTTCCGTCCGCAAAATAAATCGTATAACATTCTTATTCTCAATATGGAAATCATTATGAGAATATGGCTTTGATACGTGATAATTTACTAGCAGAATTTACAAGAAATGTCATTGAAAACAAACCAATATTATTACCCTTCAGAGCTCAGGTCTTTTTTTTTTAAATCAACATTGAAGTTAAAATAGTCTAAAATCATCAATTCGTTTTTATGTACTGCGGTTTCGAAATTACGTCGAAAAGTGACAGGAAGACGCGTAAAAAGTTTGAATCTACTGAATCTACAGTAAACTAATTCTTAATCAATAATTTATCACTATGTATATCCTACCACTTGAACTACCATTCGTAATTTACACAAACATAAGACCTAGTTGGTGTAGTATCAGCCACATTTTCGCGGAAACAAAGTTCAAAGTTTTTTTTTTTCAAAGTTTTTTGTGCCGGAAACAATCTCTTGAAAGTTAGACTTCAAAACCCAAGCAGGTCATAAAAAAAGGAATAGCAGCCGAATTAAAAAAAAGTAGCTGTATAGTGTTTTGATATAGTCGAATGAGATTCAAATCGGAATTTTCTCGAGATCTACTCATTGTCCTCAGATTAGAATCTATATTGATATTCATTAGCTAATTTACATAATATAGAACTTCACTCAAGTGTTGAAGGTTAGTTTGGTAAACTATGAAATTTTGAAAATGTATCATTATCAAAAGTTTCCGTCAGTAAAACTTTCTCTTATTTGTTCAAGATGAAGTTTTGATGAGTTATTTACAAAGAAATACTTTTAAAAAGATTAAGAATGGCCGTGAGTCCTGGAAACAAATCAGGACAAAATCCAACCTGAAGTTCAGTTTCCCCATACATTTACTGTAATTTTGAGGCAGAATTGAGGTAAAAAGATTATGTATATTGAGCACATATTCTATCTAAAGGTAGAACAATTAACATTTTCAAAAAATCATGGACTTTAAAGATTTAAAGTGCATTGACGTAATACCCAAGCACATTCCTGACATCATGGGTCTTATACCCTGCAGAGGCCATTTTAAGACTATTTTAATTAAGATTGTTAAAATTTCTTTCGTGTTTCCGTCCATAAAATAAATTGAATAACATTCTTATGCTCAATATGGATGAATGGCTTTAATACAGAGTTTATAACAATACCCGAGAATTTACTAGCAGAATTTACAAAGAAATTTCATTGAAAACAAACCTTCAAAGCTCAAACCTTTAACTAACTTATAAGTAAAAATTGCCTTGCCTTGATCGTGCCTTTTTAGAAACATTCTGGCTTTGCATTGAAAAATTATTGACATTAATAGATATCTAATAAAATCTAGGATAATACAAACTTCAACACGGAAACTACAATAATTTGAGGTAGTAAAATAGCAATATTCTCTGAGGAAACTTGACGCGGCAATAGAAGTAGTTAAAACAACTCACTGTAGCTTTTTGTTTGTCAACAAATCGAAAATAGAAAAACGGAAAACGTATTAGTAACGGTTGAGTTGAATTCAAGCCTGGTTGGTTCACTGAGTTGCATTATGCACTTGACATTGATGCCGGTGCTTTTAAAGATTATTTAAAGTCCTTGAACTGGATAAATAATGGAACTATTGAACCTAAACTTGGCCTTTTTAAATCGAATGTATAATTTCATGGGAGATTGAGATTTAAAGATTTGTCACTGTTATAAAAAGCCAACCTTTTTTCATCTAAATCAGTTGGGTTGGAGAAGGCATTGCAATCATGTCGTTCAAGCTCGCACTCCTGTTTGTCGTTTGTTTCCTTGCCTTAGCTGGAGCTATTCCAGTTGAGAAGACTGAAGACGAAGACACCAAACAACCTCAGCCTCTTGCTGCAGAACCTGAGAAAGAAGCCCCAGAAGAGGATCCTGCTCCTGGTATGTCTTTCTATCTCTTTGATCACTTTTTGTTCTCTAAGGAATCAAGAGTGTTGTAGTATGAGTTCTGGTCCCGCCTTCCCGCTCGGCTTCGATTCCTAGTCTCGGCATCCATACGTGAGCAAAGTTTATTGGGTTTTCCCTTAATTTGAGAGTTTGGTTCTCCGATTTTAATTTCTTCCTCTGCAAAACTCTCACAATTTAAATTCGGTATTTGAGCTAGTCCGTCTTTGGCCAACTTAGATCAACCCAAAGGTTGTTACATAATTCAATGCAATATTCAGTAATGCGTGTTAGTTTGGAATGGCTTGCCACAGATTTCTTTCTATCCTGACAAGCAACATTCATAAAGACAATCAGACTTTCTGTAGATTTCTATTGAAATATATGCTCACTTAATTTTTTGACATTTTTTTTTAGAAGATAACGAAGAGGAAGATGAAAGTGAAGACCAAAGCCAGGAGGACACAAATGATGAAGGCAAAGAAGACGAAGAGGAGCCTGAGGCGGATGACAAGGAAGGTAATGATTGGAAGCTAATTCTCGTAGTAACTAATCAGTTACATCCCCGTTCAATCTGTAATTATTTAGGCACCATTTTCATAAGATTTTTGTTAGGGTACACTGAATTTGGAGCCCAGCTCTGTTGTGCTAACCCTGTTCCATGTAAAACTTAGGTCCCAATTCATTTTAGATCAATGTTATGGATAAAGTTATGTAAATAAATAAGTAACCGTGCACAGACTTTGATCAGCCCAGAGGTTAATTATAATTGTTCAGTCAGGTTTCGATAAGATTGAAGGTAATTTATAACATTTACGACTGTGGTCAGTGTCTATCTTCATCGATATGTAACCACTGAAAAAGGAATGGAAAATTGGCAGTTTTTTTGAATTCATATAAAATTATTTTGGAGGCAGAGATGACTTGAATTTTTGGAAAACGAGTTTCTTTAGTTTCGGTTCAGAGCGCATAATTTTGAATGCACACAAATCGCGTCGAAAGTTATACAAAATGAAAACGCATTAATGTAGGTGTGTTTTTGAAACGAATGCACGCGCAAACAATTTTCTTTAGTTTCGGTTCAGAGTGCATAATTTCTAATGCACACAAATCCTGTCAAAAGTTATACAAAATGAAAACGCATTAATGTAGGTGTTTTATTCATGTCATGTTTTCAAGTCAAACTCACTCATGTGTTTCTATTGAGATTTCAATTTGTTGTGCGAGAAGGGATTTCGATGTTTGATTTGAAACCTGATTGCTTTGAAAATTGTGGGTTTTTTTTTTGAATAAAATGTGGGCTTGACTTAACGACCGCTTTAGTTAAATTACTGAGCCTCTGTCAAAGCAAACATCTTTAAAATCAAGTTTTGAAAAGCAACTGTGATCATCAATCAGGTCTTGTTATGCCCCCCCTCCCCTCTTAGGAATGCATTCACGTGTGATCAAAATAACAATTTGCATGTTTACTGAGTGAATCAGGATCAGGATTAGTTTTAGTGACTGCATTTTTGATTTGTTTATAGAAGAACCAGAGAACGAAGTAGAGGCGAAGGAAGAAGACGAAAACGGTAAGAATGCATCAAATCAAAAACTACTTGAGAAAAGAGAAATAAAAATGGAATGAAATGAAAACAGCAGAAGTGAAAAGAAAATGAAAATGAAAATATAAAACAAAAATCAATTGAGAAGATTGAAAATATTAAGTATGGATGGAGATTGGCTGGGTGGGAGATGGGATAGTGGATGGGATAGTGGATGGGATAGTGGATGGGATAGTGGATGGGATAGTGGATGGGATAGTGGGATGGGATAGTGGATGGGATAGTGGATGGGACAGTGGATGGGACAGTGGATGGATGGAAGGGCGGGTGGGATAGTGGGTGGAGGGGATAGTGAAAGGATGAGATAGTGGATGGATGGAAGGACGGGTTGGATAGGATGGGAGTTTTGGTGGGTGGTTGGATCGGTTCGTAAATGGAAGAGTTGATGGATTAATGTAATGATAGAGTTTTCCTAATAACATTAGAACTGTTGCCGCATAATCAATGTTTTCATCTGTTTTTAGATGACGTTAAACGTCACTACCGCCGACGCTGTAAATTTGTGCGGAGGAGAGCACGTAGATGTCGCTACAAGTTACGTTGTACTGGGAGCTACCTCCGAGGTGGAGTTCGCTGCTGTCGTAAATACCGTCACTGCGGTTATTACTATCATAGAGTGAGGATCTGTCAGATCTGCCGACGCTGCCATCGAGTATGCATATACAGATACCGACGAGTCTGCCCGTACCATAACGTTTGTGTCTGGAGAAAAAGACGTCGAGGTAAATACTACCAAAGGTACCGGTACTGCCATCGTGTAAGGCGCTGCAGAAGGGTTCGCTATCGTCACTGCTATAACCGCTGTCACGGACACAAATGCTACTGGCCACGTGGATAACTTGAAACTATTACCAGGAATAGTCAAACCGAATCGCCCATGGAACGACCGATGTTTTTAATACTAAGTTAAACTGTTGTTGTTATGTCAATTATATAGATATTGCTGTCAAAAATGAGATTTTAACACTTTATTTTAACACATCATTTTGCCCCTGAAAAACCTCTTGTTTAATGAATTTACAAATAAAATTATACCGTAAATAACTGAATTCATATTCATTCTACCCAGTTATAAGATCTTTAAGGTTTTTGGCAGTAATTTAGTCATAAGGTAACACCATTGTATCAAGGATTGATTAGTTTTGAAATTAAAATAAAATGTTCATTGATCATTCAAAAAGGTCGACTCATGATTCCCTTCTTGATTTTATTTCTTGTTTTCTTCTTCTTTTGCTTCTCGCGTTCTTTTGTCTTTCTTTCTTTCTAATCATCATCATCACCCTCAGCATCATCCATCATCATCATCATCATCAACATCATCATCACCATCATCATCAACAACATCATCATCATCATCAACATCATCATCAACATCATCATCATCATCATCATCCCCAACAACATCATCATCAACATCATCATCAACATCATCATCATCATCATCATCCCCAACAACATCATCATCAACATCATCATCATCATCATCATCATCCCCAACAACATCATCATCAACATCATCAACATCATCATCATCATCATCATCATCATCCCCAACAACATCATCATCAACATCATCAACATCATCATCATCATCATCATCATCCCCATCAACATCATCATCAACATCATCAACATCATCATCATCATCATCATCATCATCATCATCATCATCCCCAACAACATCATCATCAACATCATCAACATCATCATCATCATCCCCAACAACATCATCATCAACATCATCATCAACATCATCATCATCATCATCATCATCCCCAACAACATCATCATCAACATCATCATCATCATCATCATCATCCCCAACAACATCATCATCAACATCATCATCATCATCATCATCATCATCCCCAACAACATCATCATCAACATCATCATCATCAACATCATCATCATCATCAACATCATCATCATCATCTTCCCCAACAACATCTTCATCATCATCATCACCAACATCATCATCATCAACATCATCATCATCAACATCATCATCATCAACATCATCATCATCATCTTCCCCAACAACATCTTCATCATCATCATCACCAACATCATCATCATCATCATCACCAACATCAACATTAACATCATCATCAACATCATGATCAACATCATCAACATCATCGTCACACACGAAACAACGGCAACAACAACAAAGGAAATAATGACAATAGGTGACAACAACTTAACAACAACAAAAATCAATAACACATAGGCGGAGGATTAGGGTAAGCTGGGGGCACATGAGATTTTTGGGAGGCTGAGCCCCCCCTTCCCACTTTTTATGAATGATTTCGAATCCCCTAATTGCAATTTGCTTGTTCGAAAAACTGGTGCTGGAAACGTTTTTCATTTTTTCTATTCTATTTAACTTCTCTTCATTTGGTGCTTTCCTCTTAGTGCTTATCATCCCTATTTTTGTTTGTTTTGTTTTGTTTTTGCGCGGTCTGCTTTAAAACCAGTTGGAGTGCTCCTGGTTTTTCCTTCTACGGCTAAATTAACAGTGAAACTCGCGATCGGTAGGGCTAGCTTAGTACTTGGATGGTAGGCCGACTGGGAATAACTGGTGTGGTAGACTTTCTTTTCATTTTTTTTTTTATTCTTTTGTTTTCTTGTATATATATTACATTTTTTTAATTGCTATTCTCTTTTTTTCTTTTTAATTCCTATTTTTTTTTGTTTCTTTGTTTTCTTTTATCTCTGATTAATTTAATTGTTGTTCATTCACGCACAGGATTCCTCAGGAACTCAGGTGCATCGTGAGTACTTTTTGACAATTTTGACAGCGATTCCTTTAAAAACAATCTTCATAAAACGTATTGACACTCTATGTTTGGAAATTCGTTTTTCAATACATATATGTAATGACACACAACGAAATTCAAATACACACAACAAATGTGTCCTAGAGCCCTTGCTCTGACAGACCATTCGTTACTAACTTATATTTTATTTTGCTTTGTTTGCAGTATATCATGGCTTCTATTTGTCTAATATAAGAATGGGTAATGATGGCAAAACTCATCCTACACTGCCACCCCTCTTAGGATCGCCACAGCAACACAAGACTACATTAGTCGGGGCTTGGTGTCTGGCCTGGCCGGTCTTTAGGTCGGAGCTTACCCCAGGAAAAAAGTTAATATAATATATTCTAAAATAAAACATAACATTTCACCACATTTCACGGTATTGCGTGTTTTGAATGTGCTTGCAGTTGCAGTGAGACTTGTGAATAATTTTGGAGGGCTCAGTATCAGCAAAATATCACAAAGAAAGAGCCAACAGCGAAGAGTTCAAGGGCTTGAAGAAACGCCATTATGCCCCGGGGGCGGGGGGGGGGAGTACTTCGGGTCATTTCATACGGGGATGCTCCGCCCGGACTCTCGAACCCTTGCCCTTTTCTATACCAAATTTCAGCAAAAAGGTACCCCCTTTTATACCTTTTTGCCTGAAAAGGTACCCCTTCTTATACCAAAGCTCGCAAATTTCCACCCCTTTTCTATACGTGCAGCCTGAAAAAAGTACCTTCCCCCCCCCCCCCCCCGGGCCAGTATGCTAATAGCATGGTTGTGATCTTAATAGCGGAGTGCACAGATGACGTCAGAATTCCTGTTTGTCTGAGTTTATAATTTATTCTTTAAGCATTCTTGCATTCACAACAAAAGAAAATGACTATTTACGAATCCCTCAATATTCGGTTTTGGTTTGTTTGTCTGAGTTTTGGCCTATGAATGAAAAACAATAAGAATAGGCCTTGTTAGAAACGAATATATTCCCACCGAGAACTCCCACACACAATAATGCCTGGAGTGACTAAGTTATGGGGAGATACCCCTCGTGGGAAAACTCTGTGATTCATCGCCGGCCGCGGGGAGGTGGGTAGGGCTTCAATTTGCTGGTCTTTTGCTCGAAATCGGAATTGGCTTCATTCAGCTTTTCCAGCTCGCATAACTAAACAAAACGAGTTTTAAAAAGTAAGAACAAGCTTGTTCATAGACATGTTCTTGTAAGATCTTCTTGATGAGCTAAAAACTATACCGAAGATTTTTTTCAAAGGTCAATTACTAATAAAAAAATCTTATTTTGCATTAATAAATGTGTCTCTTGCGCGACACATACAAGTCGAGTAGTAAAGTCATTTTTTTGTAGAAGAACTAAATGGATTGCTAAACATTATAGGAAACATTCGTCTAATAACCTATAGATAAATATTATGTGTAAATATTTATGAATACATACAAATAACTTGTAGTTTTTGAGTCGAATTTGCAGCCACCATGCACCAATCGGTGACGCTTTGGCCGTAATGAAGATTGAATTTTTCATCCAAATACGTTTTTTTTTATTGTGATTTTCCCATATTTTTTTCAAATTTGGAACACTAACAGCTTGTAATATTTTATAAAATACTAAAATAAAAAATAGGGGGTCACTGTTGTTGTTTTCGAGATCGAAACCGATCGAAACCGTTTTCGCAACGAGCGTGACGGAGTTTCATCTCGAAAAACATAGGTCACGCGCGCGCGCTGTCATGTCAAATGCGCATAGCCTGCGTGGCCAGGCTCCTCGTGGGGGATTGGGGAGAGAGGGAGGGGAGGGGGGAGAGGAGGAAGGAGAGCCTGCAAGCAACCCCCAGGTTTTTTGATAACCGCCCATTCATTAAATATGCGAGAGATCATATTACTTTAGCCAATCAGCGCTTACCGGAAATGAAATGCTAAACCTGAAACTGTCAAATTCACGTGTATCTTCATGGCTCGTACATTTCAAAACAATGTTTATGAAAGCTTGTAGATCAAATATTTTATGTATGCAACTCCTAAAAAGACAACCAAAAGACAACCGAAACCAGAAGAAAGTGTTAACGATGACTGTCGAATATGTAAGACAAGTTTCAAAGTCGAATTTGGAGGCTCAAAAAGTTCGTTTGAAAACTTGTTCAAGCCATCGCAGCGCAAAGAAAGCAAAGGATTGATTCTTGCTGTCGCATGTAAAATCATAGAAATACATGTTTTAAAGTCTCCAAATCTCTCGGAGAGAATCTGCCGTCCCTGTGGGAGAAAAATTAGGAATGCTGTGGACAATCTTACGTTCATCCGTGAAAGGATTGACAAGGAAAATGTAGAAACGGCTAACAGTTTGATCATACTCGTCAAAGGAGCAACAACGAGGACCACAACGCGGCCATTTTTTTCTGAATCTTTTAGCCTTGCAAAGGCTTCAAAAATCCTACTCTTTCCAAAGCCAGTTGGAAGTACAGTCAACACGTCTTTTCCTGCTAAAAGTGCTCTTACAGCTTCTTCTTGTTCTCTTTTTAGATGAGTAAATATATCATTCGCTCGATTACCGGCAGCCATATTGAAATTTGTTAGGTATGAAAACTTAGATATGTCAATCAAATAATTCGACCAATAGAAATTCGCGGCCTCTGGCGGCCGCGGGTTATCAAAAAACCTGGGGGTTGCTTGCAGGCTCTCCTTCCTCCTCTCCCCCCTCCCCTCCCTCCTCTCCCCAATCCCCCACGAGGAGCCTGGCCACGCAGGCTAAATGCAAAAAACAGCCGGATGCGCATAAACAATGCCCGCGAACGTCCTTAAACTTATGTTCTTGTAAGTTTTTTCACTAGATAAGTTAATTAAGAATAGATTCTGAAAAAACTTTTCAAAGACCAATCACTAACAAAGAAAATTATTATCTTGCATTAATGATCTGTCTCTTGTTCAACTGAATGTAAGCTTCTAATATTTTTCGACAATTTTCAGTGTAGTTCACTTTTCACATAAAAAAAATCTTTTAACTTAACATTTGCTGAATAAAATCCTTTGTTCTATACATATATTCTTATATTCTATGATCTAAAATTATTTTTCTTTGAATTGAATGCTTTTGAAGGCTTAAAATAATGAATTTCTTCCAGTTTTTCCTTCTTGTAAAATCAGAAGAAGTGGTCACGCTGTTTCGTAACCGGCGTTATGCCGCGTCACACAATTGTCACGTATTTAGCACTATATATACTATTTATGGGAGCTCCGCTTTTAGGCAGTGCCTAAATAAATATATCATATTAAAAGTTGTAAATTCAGGACCTACTATATTAACTGTTTCACCTATATTTAGCTTGTGGACAATGCTATGAGCCTGATAAGCGTATTGTATTACTAATACGAAAGCCCTAATTAGTGGAATACAATGATAGTACTTCATAGTACTTCCCTGATGCTATGAAAGACGCGCGTGAAAAACGTCTGCGCATGTTCTAAGTCCGTATGCAAATTAGTCAAAAGTGCTATTGTAAAAATATGAACATTTGACTTTCACACTTGCCTGAAGAATAGTCTTTACAAAATACCAAAACTTAGAGTCAGTTCTTGAAACTTAAGACTAATTCTTTCACATTGTCTTTATTAATACAGTATCTTGGTCTCACAAAAGTATACCCACGAATTGTTTTTTTATACTCGGAGAAAACAAAAATCTATTTTCTCACCAAAACTCTTGTAAATTCTTGGAAAGCGTGCGGAAAGGCACACATGCGCAAACGCTTTTCTCGCTTGTGTCGCTATGAAATATATATAGAACACTTGTTGATGATGATGATGATGATGATGATGATGATGATGATGATGATGATGATGATGATGATGATGATGATGATGATGATGATGATGATGATCAGGGCTGTCCACAAGTTGCTCGGCAACTTTTGGGCAACTTTTCCGATTTGGAGCAACTTTTCCACTTGAAAGCAACTTTTTCATTTTTGAACAACTTTTGTTTTCTTTTTTTTTACTCCTACATGAACTCAAACCCATCAGCAGGTCGAATAAGAGCAAAACAAGAGGGTTTTTTTAACTGTGTATACTGATTTGTAATTTTTGTTTGATATTATACACTGAAGAAGTGGTCTTCCTGTGGTAAATTGACTACGCATGTGCTGGTCAGCGGTTGGAAAATTTAAAATAGAAAACAAAATGGCCGACGAAACTCACGAACATTGAAATAATGATGATAATGGGGAATGGTAATAATAACTATTAAAGCTGACCCAATTCTATGATATGAAATCATTAAATAGATTGCAAATTTGAATTTTTTTTGGAGCAACTTTTGAGCAACTTTTAGATTTTTGAGCAACTTTTGAGCAACTTTTTAATTTTTTGAGCAACTTTTGAGCAACTTTTTAAGAAATTATGAGCAACTTTTTGGACTTTTTGGAGCAACTTGTGGACAGCCCTAATGATGATGATGATGATGATGATGATGATTATGATGATGCTCAACGATGATGATGATGATGATGATGTTTATTTTGATGATGATCATTATAAAGAAAGAAAGAAAAACAAAAGAAGGCGAGAAGAAAAAGAAGAAGAAAACAAGAAATAAAATCAAGAAGGGAATCATGAGTCGACCTTTTTGAATGATCCATGAACATGTATTTTATTTTAATTTAAAAACTAATCAATCCTTAATGCAAAAGTGTTACCTTATGACTAAATCATTGCCAAAAACCTTAAAGATCTTATAACTGGGTAGAATGAATACAAATTCAGTTATTTACGATACAAATGTATTTCTAAATTAAAAAAAACAAAAAAAAAACAAGAATTTTTTCAGGGGCAAAATGATATCTCAAAATGATGCGTGGAAATATTGTTTGACAGTTATATCTATATAACTCACATAATAACAACAGTTTAACTTAGTATCAAAAACATCGGTCGTTCCATGGGCGATTGGGTTCGACTATTCCTGGTAATAGTTTCAAGTTATCCTCTTGGATAGTAGCATCTGTATGGGGTACAGCGAATTTGGCAGAACTTATAGGATATATAGCGGCAATGATTTTTATAAGGGCAGTACTGGTATCTTCGGTAGTATCTACCTCTACCCCTGTGTCTCCAGACACACTTTCCGCGAACAAGTTGGCAGACTCGTCGCCTTTTCATTCTGCATACTCGAGGGCAACTTCGGCGACAGATCTGACAGATTCTCACTCTATGCCAGTAATAACCGCAGTGACGGATTTTACGACAGCAGCGAACTCCACCTCGGAGGTAGCTCCCAGTACAACGTAACCTGTAGCGACATCTACGTCTTCTAGATCTCCTCCGCAAATATTTGCAGCGTGGGTGGCCATGGCCATAGCGACGACCACGTTTAACGACATCTAAAACATATGAAAACATTGATTTTGCGGCAACAATTATAATGTTATTAGGGAAACTCCATCAATGCAATTATCCATTTACTTTCCCATTTATCAACCGATCCAACCATCCACCGAAACTCGGCCCATCCTATCCCACCCGTCCTTCCATCCATCCACTATCTCATCCTTTCACTATCCCCTCCACCCATTATTCCACCGCCCTTCCATCCTTCCACTATCCCATCCACTATTCCATACACTATCTTATCCAGGCACTATTCCACCTAGTATTCCATCCACTATCCCTTCCACCCCTTCATCCAACCCTCCATCCAAACTTAATATTTCTACTATCCCATCCACTATCCCATCAACTATCCCATCCACTATCCCATCAACTATCCCAACCACTATTCCATTCACTATCCCATCCACTATCCCATCCCCCACCCATCCAACTCTCCATCCATACTTAATATTTTCAATCTTCTTAATTGATTTTTGTTTTATATTTTTCCTTTTCATTTTCTTTTCACTTCTGCTGTTTTCATTTCATTCTGTTTTTATTTCTCTTTTCTCAAGTAGTTTTTGATTTGATGCATTCTTACCGTTTTCGTCTTCTTCCTTCGCCTCTACTTCGTTCTCTGGTTCTTCTATAAACAAATCAAAAATGCAGTCACTAAAACTAACCCTGATCCTGATCGACTCAGAATACATGTAAATTATTAATTTGATCACACGTGAATGTATTCCATTCCTCAGTTAGTAATTTTAACTAAAGCGGTCAAGCCCACATTTTATTTTAAAAACCACAATTTTCAAAGCAATCAGGTTTCAAAACAAACATCGAAATCCCATCTCCCACAACAAATTGAAATCTCAATAGAAACACTTGAGTGGGTTTGACTTGAAAACAGGATGCGAAAAACACGTCTACACTAATGCGTTTTCATTTTGTATAACTTTCAACGCGATTTGTGTGCGTTAGAAATTATGCGCGCTGAACCGAAACTAAAGAAACTCATTTTCCAAAAATTCAAGTCATCTCTGCCTCCAAAATAATTTTATATGAATTCGAAAAACTCCCAATTTTGATTTCCTCGAGTTGGAGGAAATCTATCGATGCATTATTTTTATAGTTAATTCTTAGGCTATTTTCGTTGCGCAGTCCATAGATTTTCTCTAAACTCGGCAGATAAAATTATGTCAATCCATTTACCAAGAATCTGAAGTTTTTAAGGAAATCGATCGATTTTTGTGTGAAGAAGGAGGACAGAATTATGAAACATCATTGTTAGGAAATCGTCCCGTATAACCACAGTGTATTCAAAAATTATTTTTGAATACACTGTTAAAAGCCTAAATGTGTGAGCTACTAGATGTGCTAAATTCGGAAATATCCGAGTATTTTGTATGCAAAACGAGCGACTTAAAAAAATCACGACAACCACTCCAAATTACGTTGGAGTCACCTTAAATTAGCTGATCCAATCATTACCTTCCTTGTCATCCGCCTCGGGCTCCTCTTCGTCTTCTTTGTCTACATTATTGATGTCCTCCTGGCTTTGGTCTTCACTTTCATTTTCATCTTCGTTATCTTCTAAAAAAAATGTCGAAAAATTAAGTGAGCATATATTAATAGAAATGTACAGAAAGTCTGATTGTTTTTATCAAATGTTGCTTGTCCAGATAAAAGAAAATTGTGGCAAGCCATTCCAAACTAACACGCATTACTGAATATTGCATTGAATCATGAAACAACCTTTGGGTTGATTTAAGTTGGCCAAAGACGGACTAGCTCAAATACCGAATTTAAATTGTGAGAGTTTTGCAGAGGAAGAAATTAAAATCGGAGAACCAAACTCTCAAATTAAGGGAAAACCCAATAAACTTTGCTCACGTATGGATGCCGAGACTAGGAATCGAAGCCGAGCGGCAAGGCGGGACCAGAACTCATACTACAACACTCCTTAGAGAGCAAAAAGTGATCAAAGAGATAGAAAGACATACCAGGAGCAGGATCCTCTTCTGGGGCTTCTTTCTCAGGTTCTGCAGCAAGAGGCTCAGGTTGTTTGGTGTCTTCGTCTTCAGTCTTCTCAACTGGAATAGCTCCAGCTAAGGCAAGGAAACAAACGACAAACAGGAGTGCGAGCTTGAACGACATGATTGCAATGCTTTCGCCAACCCAACTGATTTAGATGGGAAAAGGTTGGCCTTTTATAACAGTGACGGCAAAATTTTAAATCTCAATCTCCCATGAAATCATACAGTCGATTTAAAAAGGCCAAGTTTAGGTTCAATAGTTCCATTATTTATCCACTTCAAGGACTTTGAATAGTTTTGAAAGCACCGCCAATGTTAAGTGCATTTAAACCACTCAGTTAACCAACCAGGCCTGAATTCAATTCAATATTTTTTCCGTGTTCCATGCTATTTTCGTTTTGTTGACGAACAAAAGTAACATTCGTGAAGGGAAAAAGAATGACGCATCCAATTTAGGAGATTGTATTGTATTTATAATGGTATGAAACCGAAGGGGAAAGAAATAATAATAAAATTGGTGTGCAATAAATCGTACAAAAGACTTATATATTGCTCTTTTTTTAAACTCACGTTGAATATAAGCTGCAAAAAAATTTTTTTTCAATTCTTTGGGTGTATGTTTCGTTTTTAGACAAGCATTTCTCATCAAAATTCTCTTGTTATATCAACCAAGATGGTGGCTGTTTCATTGTTGTTTATATCTCAAGGGATTTTGAGTCACGTGGTTGCACCCCAAGAATTGAATTAACGCAGAAAATGATGCAACATGTACACATGCACAGTTCACAATTTCGAACCCTAGTTTTCTGTTTCAAATGTTTCAATGTTTCAAAAAAAGCACGATCAAGGCAATCAGTGTGTTGTTATAAAAAGTTAGTTAAAGCTCTGAGCCTAGAAGGGTAATGATATTAGTTTGTTTTCAATATCATTTCCAGTTCATTCTGATAGTAAATTTTCATGTATTTTTTTAAAGCTCTATCAAAGTTATCTCTATCCATATTGAGCATAAGAATGTTATTCAATTTATTTTATAAGCGGAAACACGAAAGAAATTTTAACAATCTTAATTGAAAATAGTCTTTAAATGGCCTCTGCAGGGTATAAAACCGGCGGCATGTGGAGCTTTGATATTCACTAAAATGTTGAGTCATGTCATGCCAGGATTGTGCTTGAGTATTGACGTCAATAGCGGCTTTAAAGTCCTTGTAAAGCAGCCACCTGGAAAAAGGAAAATTTAACAGAGCGGGCACTGATTTCCTCCCAGCAAAGTTTTATCTTTATACGAAAAATAACGTTCTTCTTACACAGCAATGCAGCACAACTTCCGGTATTCCTTCGAATTCAACTAATTTACCAATCATCTTGAACATTACTATTTTATTCCATATTTTCTACATTCAACTTGTGATTGATAAACAAAATCCAAGGCAAATTCCATCCAATATCTGCAATGACCAACATATCTCGCTAGCCATTGGAGTCAAAAAAATTCAGCTTTTGCACAGACTCTCAATATAGCCAACGAAAAACTAAAACAAGTTCAAGCAAAAATGAATTTTTTAAGCACTTATATATAAGTTTTATGGAAGTTTGTAATCTTCACTGACGGCAACTCTCGATAATGATACATTTTCTAGTTATCATAGTGTATATTATAGTGTTATATCACTTGATGAGTGTATACAAAAATATCAAAATAACCTTGAACACTTGGGTTATTCTGTAATACGTAAGGACGTCCTCGAGAAACTCTTTCCATCGCATTAGACCGTAACAAAACAATATGCCGAAAGCTCAATTATAACTAACCCTGCTGTCCTTCGGTGTCTTCTGCGCGAGAATGAATAAATTGACACATCAAATGCGTAAGGACAATTTTAAGAACTGTTTATTTTCTAAACTAATGCCCAAAGCAGTCGTAATTCGAGTATTTCATTTATCATAAAAATGTTTACACCTAATTACTTGAAGAAATTAAATTTATATCAATAAAGTAGCTGAAATTTTCTGATTTGAAGTTGTTTGCCCCCTCAGCAACTACGTGACTAGTCTGCATTACGATGCGAAAACCAACATGGCGTCTCATCTATCGTGAATATAGCCTATTAAAATAGTCTTAAAATGGCTTCTGAGTAAACGGAAAATGAAGTTTTGATATTTACTAAAATGTTGGGTAAAGACATGTCAGGATTGTGCTTGAGTATTGATGTCAATAATCTTTAAAGTCTTTGTTAAGCAGCCACCTAGAAAAAGGAAAATGTAACAGACACTGCACATGTTGAAATCTGTCTCTATCAAAGTTCTATCTTTGTACGAAATGTAATGTTCTCGTATTACATCAATGCAGCACTATTTTTGGACTTATTGATATTCCTTTGAAACGACACTAGACCGTTTGAACAGTACTATTTATTGGTTATTCCATATTTTCTACATTCAACTCCCAATCGATCAACAAAATCCAAGGCAAAATCCATCCAATATCTGTATTGACCAACATATTTCGGCAGTCATTGGTGTCAAAAAAATCGAGCTTTCGAGAGAAAAAGATTCACAAGAATAAAGAAAAATATTGCATATATAGTGCCCGTTTATTGGTGAAAATGAATTGAATTTGGTGAGCTTTTCAGTCTGTTAAGAAGTTGAAAATTTTGACCAGCGGGTTTTGAATTCACTTTAGTTCTAGAGTTTGGTCCAAACTTCGGTAATTCAAAAACTTTACTAGCAAACTTCGAACTTGGTTTTCGCAAGAATGTGGAAATACTAGACCAATTTGGTCTTTCGTCTTGAAGCCAAACTTCAATAAAGAAATTATTAATCACGTGAGAGAACGCTGCCTCTTAATATAGCCAACGGGAAACTGAAACAAGTTCAAGCAAAAAATGAATTAATTTACTACTTATATGGAAGTTTGGAAGATTTACTGCCGGACGGCAGCTCTCAATTATGATACATTATCTTATTATCAAAGTGTATATTATAGTGTACTGTTCTTTGATGAGCCACTCAGTGGCTCTTGGAAAAAATATGAAAGGAAAATGGTTAATTTAAAAAAAAGTGTATACCAAAATAACATTCAACACTTGGATGATTCTTTACTGCGTAAGGACGTTCTCAAGGAGCTCTTTCCATCGCGTTAGACCGTAACAAATCAATATGCCGAAAGCTCAATTATAACTAACCCTGCTGTCCTTCGGTGTCTTCTGCGCGAGAATGAATAAATTGACACATCAAATGTGTAAGGATAATTTTGAAAACTGTTTATTTTCTAAACTAATGCCCAAAGCAGTCGTAATTCGAGTATTTCATTTATCATAAAAATGTTTACACCTAATTACTAGAAGACATTCAAATTATATCAATAAAGTAGCTGAAATTTTCTGATTTGAAGTTGTTTGCCCCCTCAGCAACTACGTGACTAGTCTGCATTACGATGCGAAAACCAACATGGCGTCTCATCTATCGTGAATATAGCCTATTAAAATAGTCTTAAAATGGCTTCTGAGTAAACGGAAAATGAAGTTTTGATATTTACTAAAATGTTGGGTAAAGACATGTCAGGATTGTGCTTGAGTATTGATGTCAAGACTCTTTAAAGTCTTTGTTAAGCAGCCACCTGGAAAAAGGAAAATTTAATAGACATTGCACATGTTGAAATCTGTCTCTATCAAAGTTCTATCTTTGTACGAAATGTAATGTTCTCGTATTACATCAATGCAGCACTATTTTTGGACTTATTGATATTCCTTTGAAACGACACTAGACCGTTTGAACAGTACTATTTATTGGTTATTCCATATTTTCTACATTCAACTCCCAATCGATCAACAAAATCCAAGGCAAAATCCATCCAATATCTGTATTGACCAACATATTTCGGCAGTCATTGGTGTCAAAAAAATCGAGCTTTCGAGAGAAAAAGATTCACAAGAATAAAGAAAAATATTGCATATATAGTGCCCGTTTATTGGTGAAAATGAATTGAATATGGTGAGCCTTTCAGTCTGTTAAGAAGTTGAAAATTTTGACCAGCGGGTTTTGAATTCACTTTAGTTCTAGAGTTTGGTCCAAACTTCGGTAATTCAAAAACTTTACTAGCAAACTTCGAACTTGGTTTTCGCGAGAATGTGGAAATACTAGACCAATTTGGTCTTTCGTCTTGAAGCCAAACTTCAATAAAGAAATTATTAATCACCTGAGAGAACGCTGCCTCTTAATATAGCCAACGGGAAACTGAAACAAGTTCAAGCAAAAATGAATTAATTTACTACTTATATGGAAGATTTACTGCCGGACGGCAGCTCTCAATTATGATACATTATCTTGTTATCAAAGTGTATATTATAGTGTACTGTTCTTTGATGAGCCACTCAGTGGCTCTTGGAAAAAATATGGAAGGAAAATGGTTAATTTAAAAAAAAGTGTATACCAAAATAACATTCAACACTTGGATGATATTGTAGTACGTAACGACGTTCTCAAGGAGCTCTTTCCATCGCATTAGACCGTAACAAAACAATATGCCGAAAGCTCAATTATAACTAACCGTGCTGTCCCTCGGTGTCTTCTGCGCGAGAATGAATAAATTGACACATCAAATGCGTAAGGACAATTTTAAAAACTGTTTATTTTCTAAACTAATGCCCAAAGCAGTCGTAATTCGAGTATTTCATTTCTCATAAAAATGTTTACACCTAATTACTAGAAGACATTCAAATTATATCAATAAAGTAGCTGAAATTTTCTGATTTGAAGTTGTTTGCCCCCTCAGCAACTACCTGACTAGTCTGCATTACAATGCGAAAACCAACATGGCGTCTCATATATCGTGAATATAGCCTATTAAAATAGTCTTAAAATGGCTTCTGAGTAAACGGAAAATGAAGTTTTGATATTTACTAAAATGTTGGGTAAAGACATGTTAGGATTGTGCTTGAGTATTGATGTCAATACTCTTTAAAGTTTTGTTAAGCAGCCACCTGGAAAAAGGAAAATGTAACAGACTTTGCACATGTTGAAATCTGTCTCTATCAAAGTTCTATCTTTGTACGAAAACTAATGTTCTCGTATTACATCAATGCAGCACTATTTTTGGACTTTTTGATGTTCCTTTCAAACGACACTAGACCGTTTGAACAGTACTATTTTGTTGGTTATTCCACATTTTCTACATTCAACTCCCAATCGATCAACAAAATCCAAGGCAAAATCCATCCAATATCTGTATTGACCAACATATTTCGGCAGTCATTGGTGTCAAAAAAATCGAGCTTTCGAGAAAAAAAAATTCACAAGAATAAAGAAAAATAATGCATATATAGTGCCCGTTTATTGGTGAAAATGAATTGAATTTAGTGAGCTTTTCAGTCTGTTAAGAAGTTGAAAATTTTGACCAGCGGGTTTTGAATTCACTTTAGTCCTAGAGTTTGGTCCAAACTTCGGTAATTCAAAAACTTTACAAGTTCAAGCAAAAATGAATTAATTTACTACTTATATGGATGTTTCGAAGATTTACTGCCGGACGGCAGCTCTCAATTATGTTACATTTTCTTGTTATCAAAGTGTATATTATAGTGTACTGTTCTTTGATGAGCCACTCAGTGGCTCTTGGAAAAAATATGGAAGGAAAATGGTTAATTTAAAAAAAGTGTATACCAAAAAAACATTCAATACTTGGATGATTCTGTAGTACGTAAGAATGCCTCAAGGAGCTCTTTCCACCGCATTAGACCGTAACAAAACAATATGCTGAAAGCTCAATTATAACTAACCCTGCTGTCCCTCGGTGTCTTCTGCGCGAGAATGAATAAATTGACACATCAAATGTGTAAGGACAATTTTAAAAGCTGTTTATTTTCTAAACTAATGCCCAAAGCAGTCGTAATTCGAGTATTTCATTTCTCATAAAAATGTTTACACCTAATTACTTGAAGACATTCAAATTATATCAATAAAGTAGCTGAAAGTTTCTGATTTGAAGTTGTTTGCCCCCTCAGCAACTACGTGACTAGTTTGCATTACAATGCGAAAACCAACATGGCGTCTCATCTATCGTGAATATAGCCTATTAAAATAGTCTTAAAATAGCTTCTGAGTAAACGGAAAATGAAGTTTTGATATTTACTAAAATGTTGGATAAAGACATGTCAGGATTGTGCTTGAGTATTGATGTCAAGACTCTTTAAAGTCTTTGTTAAGCAGCCACCTAGAAAAAGGAAAATGTAACAGACATTGCACATGTTGAAATCTGTCTCTACCAAAGTACTATCTTTGTACGAAATGTAATGTTCTCGTATTACATCAATGCAGCACTATTTTTGGACTTTTTGATATTCCTTTGAAACGACACTAGACCGTTTGAACAGTACTATTTGTTGGTTATTCCATATTTTCTACATTCAACTCCCAATCGATCAACAAAATCCAAGGCAAAATCCATCCAATATCTGTATTGACCAACATATTTCGGCAGTCATTGGTGTCAAAAAAATCGAGCTTTCGAGAAAAAGAAATTCACAAGAATAAAGAAAAATATTGCATATATAGTGCCCGTTTATTGGTGAAAATGAATTGAATTTAGTGAGCTTTTCAGTCTGTTAAGAAGTTGAAAATTTTGACCAGCGGGTTTTGATTTCACTTTAGTTCTAGAGTTTGGTCCAAACTTCGGTAATTCAAAAACTTTACAAGTTCAAGCAAAAATGAATTAATTTACTACTTATATGGATGTTTCGAAGATTTACTGCCGGACGGCAGCTCTCAATTATGTTACATTTTCTTGTTATCAAAGTGTATATTATAGTGTACTGTTCTTTGATGAGCCACTCAGTGGCTCTTGGAAAAAATATGGAAGGAAAATGGTTAATTTAAAAAAAGTGTATACCAAAAAAACATTCAATACTTGGATGATTCTGTAGTACGTAAGAATGCCTCAAGGAGCTCTTTCCACCGCATTAGACCGTAACAAAACAATATGCTGAAAGCTCAATTATAACTAACCCTGCTGTCCCTCGGTGTCTTCTGCGCGAGAATGAATAAATTGACACATCAAATGTGTAAGGACAATTTTAAAAGCTGTTTATTTTCTAAACTAATGCCCAAAGCAGTCGTAATTCGAGTATTTCATTTCTCATAAAAATGTTTACACCTAATTACTTGAAGACATTCAAATTATATCAATAAAGTAGCTGAAAGTTTCTGATTTGAAGTTGTTTGCCCCCTCAGCAACTACGTGACTAGTTTGCATTACAATGCGAAAACCAACATGGCGTCTCATCTATCGTGAATATAGCCTATTAAAATAGTCTTAAAATAGCTTCTGAGTAAACGGAAAATGAAGTTTTGATATTTACTAAAATGTTGGATAAAGACATGTCAGGATTGTGCTTGAGTATTGATGTCAAGACTCTTTAAAGTCTTTGTTAAGCAGCCACCTAGAAAAAGGAAAATGTAACAGACATTGCACATGTTGAAATCTGTCTCTACCAAAGTACTATCTTTGTACGAAATGTAATGTTCTCGTATTACATCAATGCAGCACTATTTTTGGACTTTTTGATATTCCTTTGAAACGACACTAGACCGTTTGAACAGTACTATTTGTTGGTTATTCCATATTTTCTACATTCAACTCCCAATCGATCAACAAAATCCAAGGCAAAATCCATCCAATATCTGTATTGACCAACATATTTCGGCAGTCATTGGTGTCAAAAAAATCGAGCTTTCGAGAAAAAGAAATTCACAAGAATAAAGAAAAATATTCCATATATAGTGCCCGTTTATTGGTGAAAATGAATTGAATTTAGTGAGCTTTTCAGTCTGTTAAGAAGTTGAAAATTTTGACCAGCGGGTTTTGATTTCACTTTAGTTCTAGAGTTTGGTCCAAACTTCGGTAATTCAAAAACTTTACTAGCAAACTTCGAACTTGGTTTTCGCAAGAATGTGGAAATACTAGACCAATTTGGTCTTTCGTCTTGAAGCCAAACTTCAAAAAAGAAATCATGAATCACCTCGAAGAACGCTGCCTCTTAATATAGCCAACGGGAAACTGAAACAAGTTCAAGCAAAAAATGAATTAATTTACTACTTATATGGAAGTTTGGAAGATTTACTGCCGGACGGCAGCTCTCAATTATGATACATTATCTTGTTATCAAAGTGTATATTATAGTGTACTGTTCTTTGATGAGCCACTCAGTGGCTCTTGGAAAAAATATGAAAGGAAAATGGTTAATTTAAAAAAAAGTGTATACCAAAATAACATTCAACACTTGGATGATTCTTTACTGCGTAAGGACGTTCTCAAGGAGCTCTTTCCATCGCGTTAGACCGTAACAAATCAATATGCCGAAAGCTCAATTATAACTAACCCTGCTGTCCTTCGGTGTCTTCTGCGCGAGAATGAATAAATTGACACATCAAATGTGTAAGGATAATTTTGAAAACTGTTTATTTTCTAAACTAATGCCCAAAGCAGTCGTAATTCGAGTATTTCATTTCTCATAAAAATGTTTACACCTAATTACTAGAAGACATTCAAATTATATCAATAAAGTAGCTGAAATTTTCTGATTTGAAGTTGTTTGCCCCCTCAGCAACTACGTGACTAGTCTGCATTACGATGCGAAAACCAACATGGCGTCTCATCTATCGTGAATATAGCCTATTAAAATAGTCTTAAAATGGCTTCTGAGTAAACGGAAAATGAAGTTTTGATATTTACTAAAATGTTGGGTAAAGACATGTCAGGATTGTGCTTGAGTATTGATGTCAAGACTCTTTAAAGTCTTTGTTAAGCAGCCACCTGGAAAAAGGAAAATTTAATAGACATTGCACATGTTGAAATCTGTCTCTATCAAAGTTCTATCTTTGTACGAAATGTAATGTTCTCGTATTACATCAATGCAGCACTATTTTTGGACTTATTGATATTCCTTTGAAACGACACTAGACCGTTTGAACAGTACTATTTATTGGTTATTCCATATTTTCTACATTCAACTCCCAATCGATCAACAAAATCCAAGGCAAAATCCATCCAATATCTGTATTGACCAACATATTTCGGCAGTCATTGGTGTCAAAAAAATCGAGCTTTCGAGAGAAAAAGATTCACAAGAATAAAGAAAAATATTGCATATATAGTGCCCGTTTATTGGTGAAAATGAATTGAATATGGTGAGCCTTTCAGTCTGTTAAGAAGTTGAAAATTTTGACCAGCGGGTTTTGAATTCACTTTAGTTCTAGAGTTTGGTCCAAACTTCGGTAATTCAAAAACTTTACTAGCAAACTTCGAACTTGGTTTTCGCGAGAATGTGGAAATACTAGACCAATTTGGTCTTTCGTCTTGAAGCCAAACTTCAATAAAGAAATTATTAATCACCTGAGAGAACGCTGCCTCTTAATATAGCCAACGGGAAACTGAAACAAGTTCAAGCAAAAATGAATTAATTTACTACTTATATGGAAGATTTACTGCCGGACGGCAGCTCTCAATTATGATACATTATCTTGTTATCAAAGTGTATATTATAGTGTACTGTTCTTTGATGAGCCACTCAGTGGCTCTTGGAAAAAATATGGAAGGAAAATGGTTAATTTAAAAAAAAGTGTATACCAAAATAACATTCAACACTTGGATGATATTGTAGTACGTAACGACGTTCTCAAGGAGCTCTTTCCATCGCATTAGACCGTAACAAAACAATATGCCGAAAGCTCAATTATAACTAACCGTGCTGTCCCTCGGTGTCTTCTGCGCGAGAATGAATAAATTGACACATCAAATGCGTAAGGACAATTTTAAAAACTGTTTATTTTCTAAACTAATGCCCAAAGCAGTCGTAATTCGAGTATTTCATTTCTCATAAAAATGTTTACACCTAATTACTAGAAGACATTCAAATTATATCAATAAAGTAGCTGAAATGTTCTGATTTGAAGTTGTTTGCCCCCTCAGCAACTACGTGACTAGTCTGCATTACAATGCGAAAACCAACATGGCGTCTCATCTATCGTGAATATAGCCTATTAAAATAGTCTTAAAATGGCTTCTGAGTAAACGGAAAATGAAGTTTTGATATTTACTAAAATGTTGGGTAAAGACATGTTAGGATTGTGCTTGAGTATTGATGTCAATAATCTTTAAAGTCTTTGCTAAGCAGCCACTAGAATAAGGAAAATGTAACAGACATTGCACATGTTGAAATCTGTCTCTATCAAAGTTCTATCTTCGTACGAAAACTAATGTTCTCGTATTATATCAATGCAGCACTATTTTTGGTGTTCCTTTCAAACGACACTAGACCGTTTGAACAGTACTATTTTGTTGGTTATTCCATATTTTCTACATTCAACTCCCAATCGATCAACAAAATCCAAGGCAAAATCCATCCAATATCTGTATTGACCAACATATTTCGGCAGTCATTGGTGTCAAAAAAATTTCACAAGAATAAAGCAAAATAAATGCATATATAGTGCCCGTTTATTGGTGAAAATGAATTGAATTTAGTGAGCTTTTCAATCTGTTAAGAAGTTGAAAATTTTGACCAGCGGGTTTTGAATTCACTTAAGTTCTAGAGTTTGGTCCAAACTTCGGTAATTCAAAAGCTTTACTAGCAAACTTCGAACTTGGTTTTCGCGAGAATGTTGAAATACTAGACCAATTCGGTCTTTCGTCTTGAAGCCAAACTCCAATAAAGAAATTATGAATCACCTTGGAGAACGCTGCCTCTTAATATAACCAACGGGAAACTGAAAAAAGGTCAAGCAAATATGAATTTATTAACTACTTATATGGAAGTTTGGAAGTTTTACTGACGGCAGCTCTTGATAATGATACATTTTTTTGTTATCAAAGTGTATATGATAGACTATTGTACCTTGATGAGTCACTCAGTGGCTCTTGGAAAAAATATGGAAGGAAAATGGTTAAATAAAAGAGAAGTGTATACCAAAATAACATTCAATACTTGGATGATTCTGTAGTATGTAACGACGTTCTCAAGGAGCTCTTTCCATCGCATTAGACCGTAACAAAACAATATGCCGAAAGTTCAATTATAGCTTACCCTGTTATGCCCATCGGTGTCTTCTGCGCGAGAATGAATAAATTGACCCATCAAATGCGTAAGAACAATTTTAAAAGCTGTTTATTTTCTAAACTAATGCCCAAAGCAGTCGTAATTCGAGTATTTCATTTATCATACAAATGTTTACACCTAATTACTAGAAGACATTCAAATTATATCAATAAAGTAGCTGAAATTTTCTGATTTGAAGTTGTTTGCCTATCTTTGTACGAAAACTAATGTTCTCGTATTACATCAATGCAGCACTATTTTTGGACAGATCGCCACAGGAACATTAATACGAAATATTCTTGTCAAACTATCCAGTGTTTCCGACGGATCTACTGGAAAAATGTATTTGCAACCGGAATCCGGTGGTAGTATTGGACAACACTATTTTACATTTTGGGAACCCTGCGTACAGCAAACAATGGAGGTACGTGAATCTCGGCAACCGCATCCTTCGGTACGGGTGGAAAACCAACTTTCCTGTTGAGATATGCCTGTTTACGTTCGTTCAGGTGGCGGACTTTACATTTTGGGAACCCTGTGTACAGGAAACAATGGAGGTACGTGAATCTCGGCAACCGCATCCTTCGGTACGGGTGGAAAACCAACTTTCCTGTTGAGATATGCCTGTTTACGTTCGTTCAGGTGGCGGATTTTACATTTTGGGAACCCTGTGTACAGGAAACAAGGGAGGTACGTGAATGTTGGCAACTAAATCCGTCGGTACGGGTGGAAACCAACTTTCCTGCTGGAATATGTCTGTTTACGTTCGTTCAGGTGGCGGATTACATAAGTACATGAATCTCGCAACTGAATGCGTCGTTGCGGGTGGAAAATCAGAAGTCCATAATGAGTGTTTATGACGTGTATTCAAAAAATATACTCAAATATCTCTACACAGTAAATTTGATAGGGCTGATTTGGCCCCACAGAGCCGTTTTGGCATTTTTAAAATAGTCCTATTTTGGCCCAGAGATGGGTCAAAATGGAACAAAATGCTATTTTGGCCCCATGAAAGCCATTTTGGCATAGCTTTATTAGTACTGTTTTGGCCCAAGGGTAAGCCAAAAAAGAATAAGAGGCTATCTTGGCTCTACCACAGCCATTTTGACCCTATAACATTTAATGTTGATTTGGCCCAAGGGAAGGCCAAAACAGAATAAGAAGCTATCTTGGCTCTGCCACAGCCATTTTAGCTCTATTACATTTTGTGCTGTTTTGGCCCAAAGGCTGGCCAAAACGGGACGAGGGGCTATTTCAGTTTGAGGGAGCCATTTTGGCCTCGTGACATTTAGTGCTATTTTGGCCCAAAGGCTGGCTAAAACGGGACGAGGGGCTATTTCAGTTTGAGGGAGCCATTTTGGCCTCATAACATTTAGTGCTGTTTTGGCCCAAAGGCTGGCTAAAACGGGACGAGGGGCTGTTTTAGTTTGAGGGAGCCATTTTGGCCTCATAACATTTAGTGCTGTTTTGGCCCAAAGGCTGGCCAAAATGGGACGAGGGGCTATTTCAGTTTGCGGGAGCCATTTTGGCCCTATTACATTTAGGGCTGTTTTGGCCCAAAGGGCTGTTTAAGTTTACTATTTGCTAATCGGGTTACCATATAAAACAAAAGGTTGATTATAATATTATATCCTATATATAAAGCTGTTCTGGTTCTATCATGGGCTAAAATCTGTAAAATGGAAACCAAGGTGCTATTTTAGAATCCAGGGGGCCATTTTGGCTCCATACATATCTTGTCTAAATTTGTTTTTTATTTTGAACTGATCGTGCAAATATTTTTTTGAAATAGATAAATTACAAACTTTGCCGTAGCGAAAAAGCAATTTAAGTAAATATAATTTGATTGTATAGCCAATAACGTATATGAAATGCAAACCTGCCCGAAAAAATGATCCCATAATTCATTGCGTCCCGAAAGACCATGATTCTCAGCGGGGAAGGCATTTCAAAGCCCGCCATTTTCAAGAAACATGGTCAACGACATGGCGAACAGTAGCTTCTTTATGTGATTCTTTTAAACCCTTTTGGGTAAGAATATTGACTGAAACTCAGAAGAACGGCACTTAAGATGTTCAAAATCATTTTGGATCAGTTTTTTTCCTTGAAGTAGGCTAAATTATCGGTGAGTAGATTATTTTAGCCGAACCTTTGTCCTTTGCCTTTAAAAGTTTACAACTGTAATAATAAACTTCATGGAGCTTCAAATGTTTTTTAGGGTTAATTTTTGATAATAGAAGCCGGTGAATTGTGTAGAATTGCCTATAATTATCTGCACAGTAAATTTGATAGGGCTGATTTGGCCCCACAGAGCCGTTTTGGCATTTTTAAAATAGTGCTATTTTGGCCCAGAGATGGGTCAAAATGGACCAAAATGCTATTTTGGCCCCATGAAAGCCATTTTGGCATAGCTTTATTAGTACTGTTTTGGCCCAAGGGTAAGCCAAAAAAGAATAAGAGGCTATCTTGGCTCTACCACAGCCATTTTAGCCCTATTACATTTTGTGCTGTTTTGGCCCAAAGGCTGGCCAAAACGGGACGAGGGGCTATTTTAGTTTGCGGGAGCCATTTTGGCCTCATAACATTTAGTGCTGTTTTGGCCCAAAGGCCTACCAAAATGGGACGAGGGGCTATTTCAGTTTGCGGGAGCCATTTTGGCCTCATAACATTTAGTGCTGTTTTGGCCCAAAGGCTGGCCAAAATGGGACGAGGGGCTATTTCAGTTTGCGGGAGCCATTTTGGCCTCATAACATTTAGTGCTGTTTTGGCCCAAAGGCTGGCTAAAACGGGACGAAGGGCTATTTCAGTTTGCGGGAGCCATTTTGGCCTCATAACATTTAGTGCTGTTTTGGCCCAAAGGCTGGCTAAAACGGGACGAAGGGCTATTTCAGTTTGCGGGAGCCATTTTGGCCTCATAACATTTAGTGCTGTTTTGGCCCAAAGGCTGGCCAAAATGGGACGAGGTGCAATTATAGTTTGCGTGAGCCATTTTGGCCCTATTACATTTAGGGCTGTTTTGGCCCAAAGGGCTGTTTAAGTTTACTATTTGCTAATTGGGTTACCATATAAAACAAAAGGTTAATTATAATATTATATCCTATATATGAAGCTGTTCTGGTTCTATCATGGGCTAAAATCTGTAAAATGGAAACCAAGGTGCTATTTTAGAATCCAGGGGGCCATTTTGGCTCCTTACATATCTTGTCTAAATTTGTTTTTTATTTTGAACTGATCGTGCAAATATTTTTTTGAAATATATAAATTACAAACTTTGCCGTAGCGAAAAAGCAATTTGAGTAAATATCATTTGATTGTATAGCCAATAACGTATATGAAATGCAAGCCTTCCCGAAAAAATGATCCCATAATTCATTGCGTCCCGAAAGACCATGATTCTCAGCGGGGAAGGCATTTCAAAGCCCGCCATTTTCAAGAAGCATGGCCAACGACATGGTGAACAGTAGCTTCTTTATGTGATTCTTTTAAACCCTTTTGGGTAAGAATATTGACTGAAACTCAGAAGAACGGCACTTAAGATGTTCAAGATCATTTTGGATCAGTTTTTTTTCCTTAAAGAAGGCTAAATTATCGGTGAGTGGATTATTTTAGCCGAACCTTTGTCCTTTGCCTTTAAAAGTTTACAACTGTAATAATAAACTTCATGGAGCTTCAAATGTTTTTTTAGGGTTAATTTTTGTTAATAGAAGCCGATGAATTGTGTAGAATTGTCTATGATTATCTGTGGTTTCGCTTTTTCAATACTTTTTAAGCTCATGGTTTTGTTTGCTTCTACTTAGAGATGGAGATTACACATTATATATGGAGCAGCAATTGACTACATACAGTCATGTAGAGTAAAGGAGTAGCAGCTACTTGCAAGTATAAACTGATATACTCATAATATAAAGAATATACAATGTTTTCAGATAATTAGTTTTTTTTAGGTTTTTGACTAAATTGAAAATTCGCTTTTGTCTCTGATCGTGATTGCTATTTTTATTAAATCATGGTTTATACACTGTAAACAAGTCTTCAACAGTTATTTTAATATGAATAAAAATGACTACACCGATTATGGAGCAAAAAAGGCGATTTCCGGATCATTTAGTGGCTCTAGACATGGGATAAATTGGCCCCTATAAAATTGGGCCAAAAAACGGTCCTATTATTAAGGGCTAAAACGGTCCCGTCAAAAGAGGGCGGTATCCGGGTCAAAAATTGGCTCTAGACATGAGCTAAATTGGCCCCTATAAAATTGGGCCAAAAAACGGTCCTAATATTAAGGGCTAAAACGGCCCCGTCAAAAGAGGGCGGTATCCGGGTCAAAAATTGGCTCTAGACATTGGCTAAATTGGCCCCTATAAAATTGGGCCAAAAAACGGTCCTAATATTAAGGGCTAAAACGGCCCCGTCAAAAGAGGGCGGTATCCGGGTTAAAAATTGGCTCTAGACATTGGCTAAATTGGCCCCTATAAAATTGGGCCAAAAAACGGTCCTAATATTAAGGGCTAAAACGGCCCCGTCAAAAGAGGGCGGTATCCGGGTCAAAAATTGGCTCTAGACATTGGCTAAATTGGCCCCTATAAAATTGGGCCAAAAAACGGTCCTAATATTAAGGGCTAAAACGGCCCCGACAAAAGAGGGCGGTATCCGGGTCAAAATTTTGGCCCCATTTTTGGGGCTGAAACGGCCTCGAACTGATTTACTGTGTAAATACCATAATAAGAATTATACCGAGCAGATTGTCCTTTAGAGCCTACTCGACCTGCTCACAGAGGAGATATGTGTTTTTGTCGTTAGAAAATGTATTATATGTGTATGGATTGAAATAAACTTATCTGCACAGGATAAAAATAATTCTGTGGAGTTGAACTCAGTTAGAAAATCTGTGCTTGAAAGACGTACTAAGTAAAGCTATCGACTCACACCGTAAGCCATCTTTTCACTTAGTGATCAAGGCGGCTCACGGTGTGAGTCGAAATAAAGCTTTACTTTCTTTCAAGCACAGAAATAAAGCTTTACTTTCTTTCAAGCACAGAGTTTCTAAAGTTCAACTCCACAGATTTATATGTGTATCGGTCATTCTAAAAATGCTTGCTCACAAGTATACTCGTGGAAAATATATTTCATGTGATTCGCTTCACAAATAAACTCACTTAGAACGTTTTTCGACTGATCGATGTTTCAGGACGGGTACTTTCTCACAAATGTCTGTGCCTCTTAGTCCCGACGTAACTAATGGATAAAAATTGATTATCAATTTGCAATTGATAAGATTGATAATAATTGATTTCAACTTAATAACTGACTATCAATTGGTATTAGCAATTGATAACAATTGATACTCACTCAGATTTTCCCCCTTATCAATTGCTATCAATTGTTTTTTCCAACTGTTGAAATCATATCACGGCCGCTGTCGCGCAGAACGAAGCATAACATCACAGGACAGTGGCTTAGCCTATCAACACTCGGTTAAATACATTAGATAAGTACAGTATCAACTGTTATCATGATTTTCATATCAATTTACTATTAACTTTATCAATTACTTATCGATTATTATCAATTATTATCAGCTGTTTATCAATTATTATCAACTGTTTATCAATTATTATCAATTGCACTCACTGAACGTTTGACTATCAATTGTTGTCAATTGCTGATATCAATTGATAATCAGTTAATAAATTGATATAATAAAGGATTATTAACCGAGCGCGAGGTTAATAAATCGTTTATTATATGGCTGGTTTTTTTTTTAGCTGCGTCGACAAAAAACACGCGAACTTCCGGTATCGCGCGAATATCGATTGGCCAGGTATCGATCGTTTCCAACTAGCAAAACACATAAAGTCAAACTGTCAAATCGTGCGTTTATTACATCAGAAAACTGCTATTTTTTTTACACAAAGAACTTTAAAGACCCTTCAGACCGATGTCACAGAAGTTCAAGCATTTTAAATGTTTCTAAGTTGTTTTTTTAAAACAATCGTAATACAACTAAGCTCATTCATCGAAGTGGAACAAACTAAACAAGAACTTGTTTAACAGATGGTCTAGGTCGTTAGCTGGAAAGCTTTCAATCTCTGTGTTTTTTCCAAGACTGTTTAAATATTTATGGAGTATGTTCATGTCCGACTTGGTTTTTCTAATCGTATTTTTAGCTTTCTGGTTTGTAACGAAGTTTTCAATCTGTTCTTGACTGTTAGGAGCTGTGTTTTCATATTGTTGGTTTTCATTTTCATGTCCACTTCGAGCTCGTCAGGGTAGTAAAATTCGCTCGGAGAATGGTCCTCTTCGTCGCTCATAATTTCTTTGTTCGCTTTTTGTTTTATTTTGCTTATAAATTTCTTGTTTAACGAGAAAAAATGTCAAATTTCGCGCCGTGAAAATTGTAAACAAACTCGCAAATTTGATATACGATCCGGACCCATTGTCATGGTAACGGTCTGAGATGGGAAAATCTCAGACCGGAAATCAGCCAATCAGAGCGCGCGTACTATCGTAGCCATATGATAACAATTATTATCAATTGTTGCTAATTATCAGTTTTATCAATTAGTTACGTCGGGCTCATAGTGCAATGTTCTCGATGATATTCACCGTGATAAAGTCAAGACCTCGGTCAGATCCAGCTCTCTAGTAACCTCTATATAATTTTCGAAGCTTAAAATCGTGTATGGAATGCCGCGCTTGTCAAATCAGAACAAAACGACGTAGTTTGACTCTGGTAACATACTCTAACTAAAATTACGTATTACCTTTCCCGAAAAAACAATGAAAACAATGAAACAATAGACACATTGGCAACGACACTTCCAACCAGACCGAATGACAAACTCCACTATGAGTAACACGGCAAGGCTAGCTGAAAATATTTCAAATTTATGCTCTCATGAACAGAAGCTTGGCCGAGGGCGCAATTCCTTTGGACTGGAAACATGCAACAGTAACACCTATTTTCAAATCTGGCTCCAAAACTGACCCATCAAATTACAGACCGATTTCAGTACTGCCTGTATTCTGTAAGATTTTAGAACGTGCTATTCATCTAATGGTCTACGAATATCTCCAGAAGAACAAGCTCCTCTCGGTGTATCAGTCGGGTTTCCGTCCATTGCACTCGACAGCCACGTGCGTTACTGACGTCACCAACACTCTTCTCTACAACATAGACAAGGGACTCATGACAGGGATGGTCTTTCTAGACCTCTCTAAAGCGTTCGACACACTAGATCACACTCACCTATTACAAAAGTTGTCACGCTTAGGATTCACCAGTTCTTCAGTACAGTGGTTCAACGCTTATCTATCCAACCGAACGCAAAGCATTGTTGTTGATGGTGCACTGTCCGAGACGCAGTCAGTACTATATGGTGTTCCCCAAGGATCCATACTAGGACCTCTACTCTTCATCATGTATATAAACGATTTACCGGCTATAGTCAAATACTGTAACATTCAACTTTATGCTGATGATACTCTCCTATATTTTAGTTGCAAGTATGTTGACACTATTGAAACTAAGTTATCGGAAGACCTAGACCAAATAATATCTTGGTTATCTAGTAATTATCTATTTCTCAATTATAAAAAGACCAAGGTGATGTTAATAGGTACAGCCCAGAGGTTGCGCCTAACTTCTAGATTTACCATCAAGGCCATCAAGGTCGATAGAGTTTTCAGCTTTAAGTACCTTAGAGTTGTGCTCGATCCATGCCTCTCCTGGAATGATCACATTGATCATATTGCCAGTAAAATTTTGTCCAGGCTCGGTATGCTTCGGAAGGCACGTAAGGTCATTCAACGAGATGCATGTATCACTTTGTATAACTCAACGGTACTTCCACTTTTTGATTATTGCTCTTGCGTTTGGGATGGATGCAGTAACACTAGGAAAGAGTACCTAGACAGGTTACAGAGGCGCGCTGCTGCAATTATTGAGGGCAGAAAAATCAGACAAAATGAATTAAATCTCACTTTCTCCTGGCCCAGCCTTCAGGCTCGCAGACATTTTCAGAATTGTATGCTGGTATACAAATGTCTAAATAATCTAGCCCCGGCATACCTATTAAATGAATTCCGGTTTTCTAGTCAATTCCATCATTACAATACTAGAAACAAAGATCTGCTCCGTTTACCGTTAGCAAAAACTGCTAAGTATCAATCTTCGTTTCGCTATAACGGGGCAAAAACATGGAATTCCCTACCTGCCAATATCCGTAATATCTCATCTATGTTGCCTTTTAAACAGGCAATAAAGTCCTTTTTTCGTAAATAACTACAGTTCTCATATTTCATATTATATTTTATATTATATGTATGTAAACGCAATGCAATGTATGTCTCGTGCAGAGCCCCATTTAAACCAGCTATGCTGAACTGGGCATCTCTGCCTAAATATTGCTGATAAATAAATAAATAAATTTAATGCTGTTGTGTGTAAATATGTGAGAATGAACTCAGGCAAAATGTGCCAGAGTTAATTTTCAAGAAGGTGTTTGTTATAACCAACGTGTTTCAAAACTCTCAGGCCTGGAGCTTCACCCTACACGTAGCGTCCAGAAACCGGATCTACCGTGGGAACATGTATCAGCGCGGGAATAAACAATATTATTATATATCCTAGTCAAACTCGTTTTCTTATTGGTCGAGAGTACATCACGTGGAGGGAAATGAATCTCAATAACTCCCGCGCGGGTAATAAATGCACGTGATCAAAGCGTGAGAGGGGAATAAATTTTTTTTGTAAATAAATAATTTTCAAAATGGAGAGAAAATGTTTCTTCGTTTGAGATTCTCGGGAAACAAAACTAACTGTTTCCCTCGGGACCAGTCATTAAGTGCTAAATGGCGAAGGAGAGTTTGCGTTGAGGATGGTGGTGGGACAAGGAGAGGGTTATAAAGGAAATAAGCCGTGTAATGGTATAGAATAATGAAATTCATACCTTGTGGGGGCTGTAGCTTCCTAACATTCCCTAGTTCCAGATCTAGGTGGCGAGTTTTTCCTGGACCTCCTGTGTTGGACATGGATGTTTGGGTGTCGAAGGTCGAGCGCGAAAGGGGGAATTTCTTGGATAGCAAAGAATTAGTAGGGTCTTGTGAGTGTGGCTCGTGAAAGGGGGGTAGTACTGGAGAATTAGGGGCTGTGTGCGTGTTTGGCGTGGGCGGGAGAAAAATTGGATGGTGGGTTGCCTGTGTGCGGTCAGCGGTGCTGTTTTGGAAAAGTAGGTGAAAGAAGAGACGAATAAGTAGATATTGTACCGAGGAATGGTACTATGTAGTGTCACTTAAACAGGTAATGAACGATGGATGGCAAGACGGAGAGGCGATTGTAAGGTAAAAAAAACTTTATTCTGGAGCTAGACACGTACTATAACCATGATAAAACTATACAGAGTGGTATGTGAAGGGTGGAGTGTTGTGGTGACAAACGTGCGTGTCTTGAGGCGGAGGTAGTTGTGGGAAGTGTGGTTGATGATGTTGATGATGGTGATGATGATGATGTTAATGTTGGTGATGATGATGATGATGATGATGATGATGTTGGTGATGATGATGATGATGATGATGATGTTGGTGATGATGTTGGTGATGAGGATGATGTTGGTGATGATGTTGGTGATGATGATGATGTTGGTGATGATGATGATGTTGGTGATGATGATGATGTTGGTGATGATGTTGATGATGATGATAATGTTGGTGATGATGATGATGTTGGTGATGATGATGATGTTGGTGATGATGTTAATGTTGATGATGATGATGATGTTGATGATGATGATGATGTTGATGATGATGATGATATTGGTGATGATGATGATGTTGTTGATGATGTTGATGATGATAATGATGTTGGTGATGATGTTGGTGATGATGATGATGTTGGTGATGATGATGATGTTGGTGATGATGATGATGTTGGTGATGATGATGATGTTGTTGATGATGTTGGTGATGATGTTGATGATGATGTTGATGATGATTTTGGTGATGATGTTAGTGATGATGATGATGTTAGTGATGATGATGATGTTGGGGATGATGATGATGTTGTTGATGATGTTAGTGATGATGATGATGTTGGTGATGATGTTGGTGATGATAATGATGTTGGTGATGATGTTGGTGATGATGATGATGTTGGTGATGATGTTAGTGATGATGATGATGTTGGTGATGATGTTGATGTTGATGTTGATGTTGATGTTGAAGTTGATGTTGATGATGTTGCTGCATGATGCTGATGGTGATGATCATCGCCAGAAATTCCGAACCATTTTGGGCGGAGCTTATTATTCATGATTTTTACCCTGTCAATCAAACAATTGTGTAGATTCAATTGTGATTGGGCTATTGTGAATGTGACAATAGACCCCTTGCAGCACGTCGGAATGCAGCTCAATTTGGAGGGCAAAACAAAAGAATTTCAAACTCCTGAGAGTTGGAACCTATTGTTTTGCCTTCCAAATTGAGCCGCATTCCGACGTGCTGCAAGGGGTCTATTGAATGTTTACCTTTCCGGTTGCGATAATAATGGCGTCTCGACAAGAAAAAGGGTTTCATTCGGCATTAAATAGCACTTCCACAGTTGATATTTTACCCAAGATTTTAAACAAGATTGAATAAACAGAATAAACAACTTTTAGAAGAGTTCAGTGTGAAAATGCGCTTCATCTTGTACTCCAAAGACAAGTTACATCTCAAGATGGAGGCAGAAATGAAAGCCCTGTTAATGCTTAAACTTCACCTCGTAAAACCGAAACGAAAATTTAAATATTCCTTCTGAAATTTCGGGAAATGCTCAAGACATACTTCCTCAATCGATTGGAAGTTCGGGAAGGAAAAAGTGTTTGACTATTTTGAGCTGAGAGCCGAAGATGTGAGAACAGGTTCAGATATTCTTATGATGATCCACTGTAATGTCTGGCTATTATAGTCCTTGGCATTAAAATGTTCGAATACACTTAATTGTTTTTGAGGTTCGGGCTGGCTTATTTATCCAGTTAAAATTAAAGTATTTTACTTTATCGAAATTTCTCAAATACTTTTCCCACCATATTTGAGCCCTGAATTTTCTAAGTATCATGACTTTAACTGCGCATGTCCGTTCGGAATTTCTGGCGATGGATGATGATGATGATGATGATGATGATGTTGATGATGTTGGTGATGATGATGTTGGTGATGATGATGATGGATGATGTTGATGTTGATGATTATTATTATAAAGAAAGAAAGATTGAAGAAGAAGGCGAGAAGTAAAAGAAGAAGAAGGGAATTATGAGACTTTTTTGAATGATCAATGAACATTTTATTTTAATTTCAAAACTATTCAATCCTTGATACAATGGTGTTACCTTATGACTAAATTACTGCCAAAAACCTTAAAGATCTTATAACTGGGTAGAATGAATAAAAATTCAGTTATTTACGGTACAATTTTATTTGTAAATTCATTAAACAAGAGGTTTTTTAGGGGCAAAATGATGTGTTAAAATAATGTGTGAAAATATTTTTGACAGCAATATCTATATAATTGACATGACAACAACAGTTTAACTTAGTATTAAAAACATCGGTCGTTCCATGGACGATTCGGTTTGACTATTCCTGGTAATAGTTTCAAGTTATCCTCTTGGATAGTAGCATTTGTATCCGTGACAGCGATTATAGCAGTGACGATAGCGAACCCTTCTGCAGCGCCTTACACGACGGCAGTACCGGTACCTTCGGTAGTATTTACCTCTACCTCTGTGTTTCCAGACACAAACGTTATGGTACGGGCAGACTCGTCGGTATCTGTATCTGCATACTCGACGGCAGTGTCGTCGGCAGATCGGACAGATCTTCACTCTACGATAGTAATAACTGCAGTGACGGTATTTGCGACAGCAGCGACCTCGACCTCGGTAGAGGTTTCCAGTACAACGCACCTTGTAGCGACATCTACGTGCTCTCCTCCGCACATATTTGCAGCGTCGGCGGTAGCGACGTTTAACGTCATCTAAAAACAGATGAAAACATTGATTATGCGGCAACAGTTCTAATGTTACTAGGGAAACTCTATCAATGCATTAATCCATCCACTCTTCCATTTACCAACCCATCTAACCACTAACTACACCCACCGAAACTCCCATCCTATCCCACCCGTCCTTCCATCCATCCACTATCTCATCCTTTCACTATCCCCTCTACCCACTATCCCACCCGCCCTTCCATCCATCCACTCTCCCATCCACTCTCCCATCCCCTCTCCCATCCACTATCCCATCCACTCTCCCATCCACTCTCCCATCCACTATCCCATCCAACTCTCCATCCATGCTTTATATTTTCAATTTTTTCTCAATTGATTTTTGTTTTATATTTTTCCTTTTCATTGTCTTTTCACTTGTGCTGTTTTAATTTCATTCCGTTTTTATTTCTCTTTTCTCAAGTAGTTTTTGATTTGATGCATTCTTACCGTTTTCGTCTTCTTCCTTTGCCTCTACTTCGTTCTCTGGTTCTTCTATAAACAAATCAAAAACCCAGTCACTAAAACTAAACATGCAAATTGTTATTTTGATCACAGGGGAGGGGGTGGGGAGTTTGACTACATCTTTCGACACGATTTTTGTGCGATAGGAAATATACACTCTGAACTGACACCAATGAAAATTGTTTGCGCGTGCATGCGTTTCAATACGTTTTCCAAAAATTCAAACCATCTCTTCCTCCAAAATAATTTTAAATAAATTCGAAAATCTGCCAATTTTGATTTCATCGAGTTTGGAGAAAATCTATCGATGCATTTTTTTAAGTCAGTTTTTAGGCCTACTATTTTCGTCGCGTAGCTACTTACATTCGATAGAATTTTTCCAAACTTGGCAGATAAAATTATGTCAATTCAAAAGTCTGAAGTTTTGAGGCATTCGATCGATTTCTAGTTAGGCGAACAGGAGGACAACACCACTGTTAGAAAATCGGCCCGCTACGGCAAACGCGACTCAAAAATTAATTTCAAATACATTGTTAAAAGCCTGAATGTTTGCGTACTTTTAATGCGATACGAGCGAGTTAAAGAAATAACGACAACCACTCTCAATTAAGTTGGAGTCACCTTAAATTAGCTGATCCAATCATTACCTTCCTTGTCATCCACCTCGGGCTCCTCTTCGTCTTCGTTGTCTTCGTCTTCTTTGTCTTCATCATTGGTGTCCTCCTGGCTTTGGTCTTCACTTTCATCTTCTTCTTCGTTATCCTCTAAAAAACGTCAAAACTTAAGTGAGCATATGTTTCACATGATAGAAATGTACAGAAAGTGCGTTTGTTTTTATCAGAAATCTGTGGCAAGCCATTCCATAACACACATTACTGAATTACACTGAATCAGGAAACAACCGGTACCTTTGGGTTGATCTAAGTCAGCGCAAGACTAGCTCACACATGGAATTTAAATTGTGAGAGTTTTGTAGAGGAAGAAATTAAAATCGGAGAACCAAACTCTCAAATTAAGGGAAAACCCAATAAACTTTGCTCACGTATGGATGCCGAGACTAGGAATCGAAGCCGAGCGGCAAGGCGGGACCAGAACTCATACTACAACACTCTTGATTCCTTAGAGAGCAAAAAGTGATCAAAGAGATAGAAAGACATACCAGGAGCAGGATCCTCTTCTGGGGCTTCTTTCTCAGGTTCTGCAGCAACAGCCTGAGGTTGTTTGGTGTCTTCGTCTTCAGTCTTCTCAACTGGAATAGCTCCAGCTAAGGCAAGGAAACAAACGACAAACAGGAGTGCGAGCTTGAACGACATGATTGCAATGCCTTCTCCAACCCAACTGATTTAGATGGGAAAAGGTTGGCCTTTTATAACAGTGACAAATCTTTAAATCTCAATCTCCCATGAAATTATACAGTCGATTTAAAAGGCCCTAATTTAGGTTCATTAGTTTCATTATCTATCAAGTTCAAGGACTTTTGATAGTTTGTAAAAGCACCATTAATGTCAAGTGTATTTAAGCCACTCAGTTAACCAACCAGGCCTGAATTCAACTCAATATTTTTTCCGTGTTCCTTGCTATTTTCGTTTTGTTGACGAACAAAAGTAACATTCGTGATGGAAGCTTTGTATTCTAAGTTAAAATGATTACAACATCCTTTCAAATAACCAGTTGTTTTCCATAAATGATTGACCATACATGTACAGATAGCGATGAAATAGCAACATTATATTTGTACTTCATATTACCTTGAAAATTATTAAAAAATATTACCTCCTTGAAAAAGACTAAACTTTTCATTAGTTCCGGAAATGCATTTGTCTTTCTCGGAGCATTTGCTATTTTCCTAACTCAACCTCGCCGTTTGTATTTTCCATCTTAGCTATAACATAGTATACTTCTAAATGCAAGATATAAGAAATTGGAAGCTCAAGTTTATTGGCAGCCCTATATTCTAGCAAGTAGCTGCAGGAAAATCATATCTCACAATTGTCGTTGACTGAATGTGCCTGTAATCATAATAATTGAGTCACGTGGTTGCACCCCAAGAATTGAATTATGGCAGAAATTGATGCAACATGTACACAAAGTTCATAATTTCGAAGCCCTAGTTTTCTGATGTTCTTACACAAAATGTTTCTAACAAGAGCACGATCAAGGAAATCAGTGTGTTGTTATAAAAAGTTAGTTAAAGCTCTGAGCCTAGAAGGGTAATGATATTAGTTTGTTTTAAATATCATTTTCAATTCATTCTAACAGTAAATTCTCATGTATTTTTTTAAACTCAAAATCCAAGTTATCTCTATCCATAACGTTGAGCATAAAGATTATCCAATTTATTGTATGGACGGAAACGCCAAAGAACTTTTTACAGTCCTATTTTAAAATGGCCTCTGGGTAAAATGAATATGAAGTTTTGATATTCACTAAAATGTTGAGTTAAGACATGTCAAGAATGTGCTTGAGTATTGATGTCAATACTCTTTAAAGTCCTTGTTAAGCAGCCACCTGGAAAAAGGAACATTTAACAGAGCGTGCACCGATTTCATCATTGCATCCAATATCTGGAATGACTAACCCATGATATTTCATTAGCCATTGACGTCAAAAAATTCTGCAGCTTTCAAGAAATATAAAAGACACATTCTTTACACGAATAAAGAAAAATAATGGATATATTGCTCGTTTATCGGTGAAAATGGATTAAATTAATATTAAAAGGGCTTTAGATATTTAGGGGTGCTGAAGGCGTTTCTCTACAGTTTTCACGAAACAACCGTACCGAAAATTTTTAAAAACTAACTTTCTGTAGACTGATTATTACTATAGAAATTCACACAAAATATTTCAATTACATTGGAGGTTTTAACCCTACTTAGAAAATAACTCAGTTTAGCACTCAATTATATTAACAACAAAAATTATTTGAAATTGAACAAAAGCTATTTACACAGGAAGTGCATGATCGCATGTAACTTAGGAACCAGGAAAATATAGTTCATAAGCGTTTCATTCTTAAAAGTGCACCTAACCCCTAACTGACTTCCAATTTCATATTATGAAATTTATCATGGTGTCTATCGTGAAGATAAGCTAGTAAAATAGTCTTATATGGAGTTTTGATATTCAATAAAATGTTGAGCCACGACATGTTAAGATTGTACTTGAGTATTTACGTCAATACACTTTAAACTTTCTTGTAATTAAGGTAATGCGATCGCGCATTTTTTTCCCATGAATTTTTTTGAAATTTGGCACAAATATTCCTTTTGAGCTGTAGTGTGAAAATATGAAATAAAAAATGGGGGTACCCGGATCCGTTCGGAAGATATAATTTTTCAAAGACAATGCTTGCGGCCGTGTTTTCGGGGAAAATAAGACAAAGTAAACTAGAAGCTATCGTAGTCCATATGGCATGAAGAAGTAGCATAAACGATTTCAAATGATACATACCTTAACACATTATGATTAAAACCCCAAAATTGTTCATTTTATTGTGTTCAGAATGAGTTCTCGATGTTTAAATGTCCAAAACAGTACATTTTGACTGTACTTTACGATCCGAATTTCCGGACATTTTCGCGATTTACTCAAAACTTAGTCGAATTATCTACCTTCATTTTTGGATATGTTGTAGCTTTAGTAAACTTGGACTCACAGTGAAAAAATCAGTGTAGGTCACCGAGCAAGATTTTTAGATATTTCACGTTGAACGTGGAGAAAGGTCAAAATGTCTTATCCGCCATAGTTGAAAGACCTTGGCCACAGGAAACCCAATCACGAAAAAGTACTTTGAAAATTAACACTTCGTGAAATTACTAAAAATTTAGTCGAATTACCTGCCTTCATTTTTTGATATATTGTAGCCTAAGTTGTTCTGGACTCACAGTAGAAAAATCAGGGTAGGTAACCGTGTAAAATGTTTAGATATTCAATAAAGCGCAGGAAAGATGCGCACGAATGCACGATCGCATTACCTTAAGCAACCACCTGGAAAAAGGAAAATGCAACAGATGTGCTATCTTTGTACGAAAACTGATGTTTCTCTTAGACATCATGATGCAGCACTGTTTTTGATATTCCTTTCAAACAAAACTAAACCGTTTGAACAGTACTATTTTGTTGGTTATTCCATATTTTCTACATTCAACCCGCGCAAGTTACTGGTGTCAAAATTTTTTTTTGACATATGCAGAGAAATGTAATCATATAGCTCTTTTATCGTTGAAGTTGAAGTAACTTTGGTGAGAGTTTATAGAAAAAACTAAGGAATTTCAACCTGCTAATTTTGCCATTTTCATAGCCGCCACCATCTTGGTTGAATTTCCTATATTGCTTTGTTTTATTTAGTCAACCAATACGGCGGCCATTGGTTTTCATTCTTTTGGAAATAGTTGCAAATAAGTTAGGAAGAAAAAGCGGACTAGTTTTGTTCTAGCCCCTTTTATTGTGTAGAGATCTATTGTGCACTAGAATTTACTATAAGAATAAAGATTTCGAGTTTTTAAAAATGCAAATACATTCTTGAAGATTTCTAATACTCTAATATAGTCTGATAGAAACGCTGAATATGATTAATTTTGTTGTAAAAAAAAAATCAGTTTTATTGACATGGCTACGGCAACACTGAGTGAATCCTGGAATAAACAAGCTTCGGTTGTAAAAAAAAGAAGAAAAAAAAATTTAAACCATTAGGCTGAGATTTAGCCTGACAAAGACAAGAACAAGAACCACTTCAGCCTGACAAAGAGACAGGTTCTTATGTGAAAAGTAGAAAGATTTAACAAACATGTACAAAGCATGTTCTAAGAGTCATTGGGAATACATAAAGTTGAGTACCACATTCACTCAATCAATGCAAGAGTGTACTCAATGAGAATATTTTATCATTTAATTCTTAGTGTAAATAATTTGGCTTGTAAATTAGAACTTGTTCTCAGCTTTATTTCTCACATGGCTAGTCTAGTATTGTTTGAAATGAATACCAAAAATAGTGCTGCATTGCTGTCTATACTAAGGAGAACGTAAATTTTTGTACGAAGATAAAACTTTGATGGGATGAAATCATTGCACGCTCTCAGTGTTAAATTTTCCTTGACATGTCATGACTCAACGTTTTAGTGAATATCAAAACTCCATATTCCTTTTACCCAGAGACTATTTTCAGACTATTTTAATTAAGATTGTTAAAATTTCTTTCATGTTTCCGTCCATAAAATAAATTGAATAACATTCTTATGCTCAATATGGATGAATGGCTTTAATACAGAGTTTATAACAATACCCGATAATTTACTAGCAGAATTTACAAAGAAATGTCATTGAAAAGAAACCAATATTATTACCCTTCAGAGCTCAGGTATTCTATTAAAATCAAGATTAAACTTAAAATAGTCAAACATCAAGTATCATCAATTCTTTTTAAGTACTCTCAGTCATAAAATGACGCAACAAAGTGACAGGCCGACGCGTAAGGAACGTTTTGAATTGATGAAACGTTGAACTTATCATGCAGTAGATAGTTGAATGAGATTCAATGCCTAGTCCTCAGATACGTAGCTCGGTACTTGCTGAATCAACCATGTATCACTCCAGGCCCGACCCAAGGTTAATTTTTGCTACCGGAACACAGTAGAAACGATAATCATTAGCTATAATTGAGCTACATTGTTTTGTTACAGTCCAATGCGATGGAAAGAGCTTCTTGAGGACGTCCTTACATACAATAGAAGGTTACAGTTTTATGACTTTCAAAAGACCTTGAAAACCAATACGTGTGGCTTGAATACATCCGGTAATAACGACAAAAAATCTCACAGTAGCAGATAAATAAAAAAAAAAATTAATCTTAGGTGACAAAGGTTGCAAAAAGTAACGTAGAATGCAGGGAAACGATGAAAACATGAACACATTTGCTGCTCGTAGGAATAAGAAAACGTGATGCTTTATATTTGCCCATTTCCTTACATCCGTATCGCGCAGAAGACACGGAAGGTATAGCAGAGTACACGGGATAAGCTGTGAGATGGGTAAAGTTTTATTAAAATCTGATTATAGGCCTACACAGAAATGAATGGGAATTGGACACTAACACCTTCAAGTGGGTAAAGTTTTATTAAAATCTGATTATAGGCCTACACAGAAATGAATGGGAATTGGACACTAACACCTTCAAGTGGGTAAAGTTTTATTAAAATCTGATTATAGGCCTACACAGAAATGAATGGGAATTGGACACTAACACCTTCAAGTTAATAGTGCTTTTTTTTGTACTAAAAGTTTGCCTAACCAGTAGTTAACGAGCCAAACAATAAAATAATATGTTAATATTCTTAAGGCCCGTTTACAATACCAAATTTATCGCGCGACTTGAGCGGCCATCGATTTCAATGGCGATTTTATCGCGACCCAAATCGCAGCAAGTTGCACTAAATTTCGATCAGGTTTGAATTATCGGCGACCTAGCTGCGATCCATCGTCGTAAAATCGCCATAAAATCACCGCTCAAGTTGCGCAACAAAGTTGCAAGTGTAAACGGGCCTTATAAGGATGAACCTTGGAAAAACAGTGAAGCAAAGTCTTGCTAATCTTAAACAGGTTTTTATCAACAATTCGACGGAGCTTACATTCGAAGTTTTTACATCCCTCGAAAATGAAAACAAAAGACTTGTCGCCAGGAGGAGGTTTAAGGCCCGTTTACACTTGCAATTTTTTCACTCCTAATTGACTTGAGCGGCGATTTCAAAGGCGATTTTTTCGCAACCCCAAATCACGCGTGTAAACGGCCAGATATTTAATGGCGAATTTACTCAAACAGATCGCAACCAAGTCGCCACCAACTCGAATATGCTCGAAATTTATTGCAAATCGCGGCTATTTTTACTTGAAAAGTATCAAAAATGCTGCCGTCCCTACCCCCCTTGGGAGAAACAAATGCAAATACAAATTTCGACCTCGTAAATAAATGTGGCGATCGAGGATGACAAGCGGTGACCCTAGTAAAAAAAGTCCCAAAGGAGAAATATAATTTTCTCCAGTGATGGTTGAAAAGCACCGTCTTTTATGAAATATCCCTGCAAGTTTGCAAAAAAATCGCCAGCTTTTACACTAGTAATCGAGATTGCAATAAAATCGCAGTCAAAATCGTCGCTCAAGTCGCTCGACAACATTGATAGCGTAAACGGGCCTTATACGAATTAGAACTATTCGCTCTAAGGGCGACTTATTTAGTTGCAGAAAATTTTTTTCTTGGAAGAAACCAAAGTTGAATATTTTAGGTCTTGTATATATGATCGTATGAGACCGAATGCCAATATGGCCGCCATTGACTTTCAGAAATAAAAACCTAATCTTAAAAAATAAGCCCCACCATCAGAAAGAGCAAGCAGAAATATGTATTTCTGAAACGTTTCATCGCTAGGAATAGAATTCAAGTGAAGCTATTGGGAATCAAAATTACAGTGATTTGTATGTGTTCAGTGATCCTTGCAAGCCTCGTTGTGTGTTGTCTTTCACATTTTTACAATTCTTATAACTTCTCAAGAATTTAATATTTTTGTCTCAAACTTTCGAAGTTTGTTGATGTCATTCTAATCTACAATTTCAATGTAGTGCTCAACTAGAATATTAAATCTAAAAGGTTATGATGATGAAGTGGCGGTCATATTGGCATTCGGTCAATAGGTGACCGCTCTCGGTATGCTTCCTGGTGACTTTAAAATTTTAAATTTCTTTGAAAATTTCAAATTTCACTAGAAATAAATATTTCAAACTCAAAAATCCAATAACAGCATTTCATCTTACGAAATGCTATTCAAAAAATAGGAAAAGCTTTAAAATTGATAGACATCCAGCTGATCTGAACTATTGACGTAGAAATGACGTCACCGTAAAACTGAGGTATCATGAAGCCTGCCAAAAATCGACTTATCAAAGTTTATATATGAGATAAATCTAGATTTTTAGGAGAGGTTTTTGAAAATATGAAAGATATAACAGTTTCCCGAGTCGCTGGGCTACTAAGGATTACACCTCTGTTTTGCAAATTTTCTCGATTCTGATTGGCTAATATTTTTTCTCAGATCAGCTGGATGGAATAGACAGAAAAAAACCATTCTGTGTAAATTCGTCTAAGCTTCGTAGCGATGTTGTCCTATGGGACTAAAGCAATTTCGACACCTTTAGAATTAAATAAACATTATCAACAAAAACCATGTCTGTATTAGACCAGCTTTGTAATGTTGTACGTTCATCTTTCAGATGTTCCCACTGTTCCTAAATAAAAATTCGTTGATTATTCTTCCAGCACGGAGTTACCACTTCGCTTCGGTACTTGCAGCTTCTTTCCAACATGAAATTTCAAATTTTGTGTTTCTCGCTTTTTTCTTTGCTTGTCCAAAGTTCTCAAAGGTAGGAACCTGACTTAGCATTAGTATTTTAATTTAATGCCTCAAGACGTAAGCTTTGTTAATGTTTATTTTTATTCATATTCACGTCAATATAGTTTACTATAACTGTTATGTTCCCAACCAAATTTATTTTCGATCCATTCTTCATGGAAGGTTTATAGTCAAATGTACTTTTGATCAACTTAATGAAATTTAGATCCTGTGGGAAGTTGTCAAATGAAGTGCGGTAGAATGTAACTTTGAAGCCAATAACTGTTTTTGTGTTCGAAAATAGACAATTTTGAATAGATATTCGAAAACTACATTTATCTAGCTTTCAGAAAATGCATACTTTTATGGCAAAATATTGAAAAGCCCGTGCGAAATTTGAGATGATGTCTATAGGGGTCCTTAATATATCCTGATACCTTAAGCAAATTTAATGTTTAAATGTGGAAATGTTAAAACATTTTTCATTTTATACATATTTATTGGAAATATTTTTTATAGTAAACAATTCAAAAACATATGAATTTTGAAGTTGGAATCATTATCAGTGAGGAAAATGGAGCCAAATATGTATTTTTAGTTTTTACTTATCGATCTTCACGTTGATCTTTAATTAAGGAATATAAAACGGCGCGCGTGTCTATATACTGTGATATAAACACGCTGGGAGCTGTAGAGCAAGAGAGAAGTCGTAGAGAAACACGAGGCGCAGCCGAGTGTTTCTTTGACTTCTCGAGTGCTCTACAGCTCCCAGAGTGTTTATATCACAGTATATAGACACAAGCGGACGTTTTATATTGCTTTTATAAAATATTTTATGAACTATTTTACGACAATAAGCTGATGAAATTGAAATTCTCCCAACTTAGTATCAAAAACAATGCCTGTACGCATGACAAAAGTTTCATTGACAGCAACCAAATCCTTAGTACAGAAATGGAATTTAACGAGGCAAAATCATTGAAAACTCTTTCAAAATAACGGCGAGAAATGTTCTGAAATGTTAATGAAACTACTGCAAAGTCGAAGAGGTACTGGAAATGAATTGAAGACGTGTTTTTATAAGATTAAACAGATGAGGTAAGGTTTGAACAGGAAATCTTTCAGCTCGTGGTGTACGCTTTGGCTGATGTTCACAAGCTACAAGGACTGTAAGTTTATTTATTTTACAAGAATTTAAAAAGCTTAGAGGAAAACTGGGAAAAAGCTTTCTTTTCTGAACTCTCGCTGTCTTTTTCTACTTCGTCTACACATTTCACACATTTCTGATAGTAAGTTCTTGTGAATTGTTTGGAGACGAATTTTTTCAGGTTGGTAAATTCATAGGATTTTTGTGCTTTACATTTTCTTCTTTTCTCAGTCCTTGATGCTCCTGATCGCTGTATTTAACATCTGATTCGATAAAATAAAAGATGAATTTGAATTTATCTGAGTACATCTGTTTTACGGGGGATTATGGAGATTTTTCAATGCAGTAGTGAATTTTTAGGAGCAAAGATCGACTCTATTCCTTGCCTGCCTTGTTTTATTTTAGCTTCTCAGTTTTTTGTATATTCTCAGTTTTTGTCAAGGTCTTCGTCATTCATTTTAAAGTGAAACTCAGTCAGAATATCGTTTTCTTTTCGCTAAGCTGTTAAAAATCACCATAAGTTCTTTTAAAAATGACTTTTTTAAATATATCTTGTTGTTGTTGTTTTTGAAGCTGATGGTGGTTGTTTCGTACGCCGAGTTTTAACTTTTCGTAATTATGACTTTTACGCCAAACGCCGTTTAATACGAATAAAAATCAAGGCTTTCATGAATAAAACATAGGTTTAAATTTATTATTTTATCTTAATAGCACAGTATTTGCTTTCAAAAATGCTCAATGTCTACTTAGCTTGGTATTCAGCTGAGATTGCAGTGGATTTTTCCCTCTGATAGCTGAGAAAATCTTACTTTTTTATAGTTATCTTACACTGTCACTTATTTTTCGTTTTATGAATTGTTTCCTAGAAAATTAAAGTCTTCGAAACAAAATTACGGCTCTACTTTAACATTCAAATCATTTTCTTCCTTGAATTTTCGTGTTTTTTTTCCTCAAAAGGCTGAGCGTGTCTCTGTCCTCTGATATAAACACGGTAGTCAGCCAATCAGAGCGCGCGTAGTATCTCAAATATTTTATAATTCTTAATACATGTAAGATGGAGCGTTTATATTCTCTATCCCTTACAAAGTGATCATAAAGTGCCTATATAATCCCTAATTCAGTACTTTCGGTGTTGATTCTATATTAAATGAATTGTTGAATGGTGAAATATGTCTCGATTCGAATTCTGCGTTTTTAAGTTATAAAAGTTTATACTTCCAATATGTTAATAAATGTGACGTCAGGTAAGGCTTCATTAACTATACAAAATTGAACTGGTTTCTACAAACATTAATCAAAAGTCATTACTTTACTGATGTTGTGTGTACATGAAGGTTATTGTAAAAAAAAAATGTCATAAAGACCAGCATTTAGTGTACACGTATCGCGAATCTCAGGTTTCGTTGCATTGTGGGATATGGTACAAAGTTCAATTGCGCATAAACTTATAGTAAATGTATAGAGCTAGCTGTTAAGTTGTGACGTATTTCCGGGTCCAACTGCTCAAAAACACCACTAAAATATAGCAAAAACTTTGTAGTTTATTTTTTTTTTGTATTGGATCTAACCCGAGAGGTACATTTTTTTTTCTTCTTCTTTTTTTTACACTTAAGGAGGAACACACTAGGTGTGTTTCTCTAGATGTTCAATTAACAATTCTCATAGTTATTTACACTTAAGGAGGAACACACTAGGTGTGTTTCTCTAGATAATCAATTGACAGAATTATTTACAGGTTTTATCTGTTATTTCTTTGAGAGGTACATGCATGACACTGGTGGAGAGAAAGCGAAAACTAATACTTCCGAAAAGGACTTTTTAGTAATAAAATTGTTCGGATGGACTCGAAACTTTCTCTAGAAATTAATTGACTATTCTTCTAGTATATTGAAAGTGGTATTTTTTTAGCTGAGATGATTTGGCATCCCATTGAGGGCATTGTTTCCCCGTGGTGATCTTCGAGACTTTTTGAGAAGGAAACGAAGGCTGAACTGATTGTATATTCATTTATAGTATCAAGGTCGTCCGAGTGATCCCTAAAAATGAGGCCCAGAAAAAAGTAATTGATTCCATCGAGAACGCCAGAGACCTCAAGGTAAGATAGCCGATTGTTAATGTTTTGGAGAGAGAGAGATAAAGAGAGAGAGAGAGAGAGAGAGAGAGAGAGAGAGAGAGAGAGAGAGAGAGAGAGAGAGAGAGAGAGAGAGAGAGAGAGAGAGAGAGAGAGAGAGAGAGAGAGAGAGAGAGAGAGAGAGAGAGAGAGAGAGAGAGAGAGGGAGAGAGAGGGAGAGGGAGAGGGAGAGAGGCCAATCGAATGAAATGAGACGTCAATCGAATGGAAAAACTACTTCCGGGTCCAAAACGAAAAGCAGTTTTATAAAGATTTTTCTTACTTTTTCTTCGTGACATGATTTTTTATTATATATCATATATATTTTATAAGTTCTTATTGCTTCAGGTGGAGATTAAATCATTGATAACATTCTCCGCTTTATTTTAGCGGTTTTTATGAGCAGTTGGACCCGGAAATAAGTCACAACAGTTCTAAAGCTTATTAGGTCCCTCCCTTGATGTCATTGTCTTTGATGCACATTGCCAATTGGTTAATTTATTCGGCTTCCCCTTAAAATCCATCTTTTCATAAGTCCAATATGAGTCTTATCTTGCTTTTTTTAGATTGAATTTTGGAAGCATCCGAATGGCATCGGGAGTCCAGTGGACATGGAAATTGAAGACCAGGATTACAGCACCTTTGTTAGCCTAATGAGGGATAACAAGATGACCTTCACTATACAGATTGATGATGTCGATAGAATGCTGAAAGAACAACAGATTCCTAAAGCTCGTTCTGCTTCGTACCACAGTAAATATCACAATCTAAACGAGGTAAATTACCATTTGTTTGTTTATTGGTTTGTTGGTTTGATTGCTTTTTATTTATTTGTTTATTTGTTTCCTTATGTGTTTATTCATTTATTCATTTATTCATTTGTATATTAGTTTGTTCATTTATTTGTTAGTTTCTTTAGCTTGCTTGTTTGTTTGTTTGTTTGTATTTGCTTGTTGGTTTGATTGCTTTTTATTTGTTTATTTGTTTGTTTGTTTGTTTATATGTGTTTCCTTATGTGTTTATTCATTTGTATATTAGTTTGTTCATTTATTTGTTAGTTTCTTTAGCTTGCTTGTTTGTTTGTTTGTATTTGCTTGTTTTTTTGATTGCTTTCTATTTGTTTATTTGTTTGTTTGTTTGTTTATATGTGTTTCCTTATGTGTTTATTCATTTGGATATTAGTTTGTTCATTTATTTGTTAGTTTCTTTAGCTTGCTTGTTTGTTTGTATTTGCTTGTTTTTCTGATTGCTTTTTATTTGTTTGTTTGTTTGTTTATATGTGTTTCCTTATGTGTTTATTCATTTGGATATTAGTTTGTTCATTTATTTGTTAGTTTCTTTAGCTTGCTTGTTTGTTTGTATTTGCTTGTTTTTCTGATTGCTTTTTATTTGTTTATTTGTTTGTTTGTTTGTTTATATGTGTTTCCTTATGTGTATATTCATTTATTCATTTGTTTATTCATTTGTTCATTTAGTTATTTATTAGTTTATTAGCTTGCTTGTTTTTTTGATTGCTTTTTGTTTACTTGTTGGTTTGTTTGTTTGATTGCTTTTTGTTTGTTTGTTTGTTTGTGTGTTTGATCTGCTTATTTCTTTCCCTGTCTGCCGTCTGTCTGTCCCTCTATGTTTTTGTTTGATGATATCCAAAATTGCACCACAAGTTTTATGACTCCGTCTTGTGAACCGTCGTCATTCAGATCCATGACAAACTTCAACAAATTGCAAACACAAGAACATCCATAGCAAGCGTCTTCAGTCTTGGAAGTTCCTACGAAAGAAGACCAATGAAGGCTATCAAGGTAAAATCATTGAAACTGAAAATGATTTGGGATAAATAAGCAGGTATTGCATGGCTCTGCTCGTTGCAAAGTTATTTGAACTAAAAGAAAAAAAAACTACACGCCTCAAATATTGAAAATTATTCTGTTATTAGATTAATGTTGAGACTTCATGGCTGTCAAGGATATTTATAGATAGCAGTCTTGGTTAGTGGTGATAAAAGTATTTGCCTATAAGAAGAATGGTCAAAGTATTTAATAGTCACATTCTCATTAACATGCGAGAAATCATAAAAATAGACCTTTTTACCGATACGGCAGCCATCTTGAATTCTATTGTTTTAAGTAAGACATTATGGGATGCTGAGGGGGCAATTATTGGACTGAAATTTATTTTATGCACAGCTGTCAGGGTGTCTTTTTATATAATAAAATATTGTTCAATGAGAAAAACATATAAAAACCTATTGCAGTTTGTTGGTAGTTGGAGAAAAAATAATTATTTGAGAAAGTAACTCCGCCACTCTACGCTTTATAAATATTTCCACACTTGCCGCCTTGGCATCCCATAATATAAAATGGCTGCCGTATTGGAAACAAATGTCTATTTGTTGTCGCCATAAAGTAGGTTTTGGCAGACGTCAATCAAGGCCGTTATCATAATATATAGCCACTTGAGTGGTCTTTGGAAATTTTGAGCTTAACGGCAATGTTACAGAAACACATTTTTGATTGACGTCCACTGAATCAGCCTTAACATGATGGCAATCCTGCGATTGTAACCTTGAATTAATAACAGCAAAGCTCATAGGCTAGACGTTCACATCTTTAGATCAAAGGAGCGTACAGATCGAACAAACCTGTCTTCTTCTGGGAATGTGGAATACACGCGAGAGAGTGGATATCCCCTGCAACTTGTATGTACAGCATTGAACAGGTATGGAACAGAAAACTTTCATTCATTGACGAGCCATGCAGGCTCATAGCCAGGGGGACGGGGGTTCGCCGCATTTTGGTGCTCATGATCAAACATTTCGAGTGCAGTCGGTTAAAGCGGAGGATATGCTAGTAAATGTATAACACAAAATAGTCAAAACAGTGAAAGTTAACAACTACAGAACAATGGAGATAGCAGTAAGGTTCAACATTAAAATTGCAGTTTGGTCCACTTTGCCCTAAGTCGTACACCCCTTCCTCACACCTCCATCCCCTGGTTACGGGCCTGCGTGGCTTGGACTCGTCATTAGTTTTCTCATCTTAGTTTACAAAATTAATCAATCACGATGTAGAGTGAAAGCGGGAACCAATCAGGAGAGAGCAGAATCAATCCCATATTAATAATTGTCAGATATAAAAATAGACCTATACCCCATTCACACCAAAACCTGTTTAGTTAAACTGAGTTTTTATTAAACAAAATGTTTAGAGACTAGAAAGCTTCAATGTAATTATTTTATCTCTAATCTGTTCAGTACAATATGAAGGATAGTTTATATGTATTATTTCATCAAAGAGTGAACAATGTTTGTAAATAATTTTCTAAACATGTTTAGTTAAACTACTTTAAAACATGTTTAAGCTATAGTGTGAATGGGGTACTAGGCTTCGTCCTTGATTCTAATTGGCTGCTTTGATTGGCTAACTTTGTAACTAATTTACCATTTTAAGTTTTGTGACCAGTCCGAAGTCAATACACAAGCAAACTTGAGTTAATAAAAGTTGATTTTCTCGAACGCTCTCTCATTGGCTGAAACTCATTTTGGATTTTATCAGAATATTGATTTAAATGACGTCACATATGCCATACGTGTGCGACGTTCCTCGCGCTGGGTTTAGAGAACTATAGACCCCTTGCAGGACTTTGGAATGCACCTCAATTTGGAGGACAAAACAATATGTTCCAGTTCTCAGGAGATTGAAATTCTTTTGTTTTGTCCTCCTAATTGAGCTGCTTTGACGTCACGTGGGAACATCTTTATTAAATATAGATGGTGAACAAATATGGTCGAGACAGCAGTGTAACGGCCCTTCTTGATAAGATGGACTTCGTTATTCTACCAGTACTTAACGTAGATGGATACGCTTACACTTGGAAAGGAGTAAGTACAAAATAAGATACATAGTGACCTCATTAGAGCGAATTCGTTTATCACACTTTGCCATGCTAGTGAGTTCTGCTAATATTCAAATGAGCTGTATGGTGCTCAAACAATGGAAATAAAACTATTCGCCGTACTTGCAAAAACAAGAGTAAAAAACTGCACAAATGTAAAACGTATAAGGGAAAGTAGAGAATTTAATCCCCATTTTACAAAGTCAAAATATCCTCTCAGGAATTTAACAAAACATAATGTTAAAGAGATTATTTAAAATATCGAACTTTAGGGTTTGGGAATTAACGCATTTACGAGGATCTGGTTCGCGCCACTAGTACTACACATATCTCAGTTGAATATAAGCAGAACTCATTAGCATGTAGAAATGCGATATACGAATTCGCTCTATTAAAACTTTACCAACTCTATCGTGGTAAGCAAATTGGAAATATATTATGCATAAACCTTTAGGCCTTCTACTGATGATACCGTAAGTATCTCTTACGATATATTAAGATCTGTTTAAACTAGCGATTTTTGGGGCGATTTTTGATGCGATTTTAGATGCAATTTTAGATGCGATTCTAGATGCAATTTTAGATGCGATTCTAGATGCAATTTTAGATGCGATTCTAGATGCAATTTTAGATGCGATTTTAGATGCGGTTTTAGATGCAATTTTAGATGCAATTTTAGATGCAATTTTAGATGCGATTTTAGATGCGATTCTAGATGCGATTCTAGATGCAATTTTAGATGTGATTCTAGATGCAATTTTAGATGCGATTTTAGATGCAATTTTAGATGCGATTTTAGATGCAATTTTAGATGCGATTCTAGATGCAATTTTAGATAAGATTTTAGATGCGGTTTTAGATGCAATTTAAGATGCAATTTTAGATGCGATTTTAGATGCGGTTTTACGCGATCTCTTATTATAGTATACAGATTCTTTTTGTGTCTATCGCCCGGCTAATTATATCAACATTAAATCAATATCAATTCCGCAATCTTATGTAGAGATCTAGACAATACCGTATGTGGAGAAAGAACCGAAGGCCAAGTGGAGGATGCATTGGAACTGATCTGAACAGAAATTGGGGATATAAATGGGGTGGTAAGAGTTAGCCCAAAATAACCATCTGCATAGGCCTTTCTAGAATTCACGAAGGGACTGGGGCCGAGTGGAAATATTAATCTTATTAAGAAATGATCCCCCATCACAAAAAAGATCATACTAATATTAGTATTATTACCGAGTTTGAGCATGTTTGGATGAATCCTTACTGAGTGGCAAGCTTTTAAAAGTCGCAAAAATAAGAGAGAATGTATGGGGTTTGTGAACAGCGTCCCCAAAAACCATACATTCTCTCAGTCTTATTTTTACGATTTGTTTAAAGCCTGTAAATCAGTCAGTATTTGCCCAAACATTCTAAAACTTGGTAAGTTTATTAATTTTAGAGTGGTCTTTTATGTGATGTAGTTTGTTTTTTAATTAGATAAATATTGCTAGACTCGTTCCCAGTCCTCTCATGAATTCCGGAAAGGCGAATTGAATGGTCGTGTACGTACGAAACGATTGAAACCGAGGCTCCGGGGAAACAATGGCGCAATAGTTGCTATTTTCAGAATTGTCAGTTCCACGGAGCCGTGATATCACTCAACCAAAATATAGAATGAAAGAATGAAAAATTCGAAGATAAAATCTTATTTTTGTCACAGTAAAAATGCTCCTTTAAAATGTGATAAAAAGGTTCTACAGCCCCCCTTCCCCTACGCACACTTTATAATATGCTCCGTCGTCCCTGAAGTAGGTAGTGAAACAGTGGCAAGAAGTACAATTTGTCAAATGTAGTAATTTAAAGACAACTTTATGTTATGCAATCATAGGTGCAGGGGCTAGTCCTCGTCCCTGTGACAGTACTTATCGTGGACCTCAGCCATTCTCTGAAATTGAAAACAGAAATGTGAAAAACTACCTTACTGGTCTTGGGAGCAAACTCAAAGGTTTCATCGACATGCACGCTTACAGTCAGATGTGGTTCACTCCATGGGGCTACACATCAAAGAACACGCAACATCACTATGAGCAGGTAAGTAGGGCAGGTTGGGGGTTTCAGCTAGACACAAGCTGTGATCTTATCTAAGATAACTTTAGAAGCTCATGAATAACTATATTTCACGTGCACGTATCCATGGTGACATTGATGACACTTTTTTTAAATATTCAGGTTTTATCTAACCTTATCAGACCTTATCTAAGATAACTTTAGAAGCTCATGAATAATTATATTTCACGTGCACGTATCCATGGTGACATTGAAGACACTTTTTTTTAAATATTCAGGTTTTATCTAAACTTATTTAACCTTATCAGACCTTATCTAAGATAACTTTAGAAGCTCATGAATAATTATATATCACGTGCACGTATCCATGGTGACATTGATGACACTTTTTTTAAATATTCAGGTTTTATCTAACCTTATCAGACCTTATCTAAGATAACTTTAGAAGCTCATGAATAATCATATATCACGTGCACGTATCCATGGTGACATTGAAGACACTTTTTAAAAAATATTCAGGTTTTACCTAACTTTATCTAACCTTATCAGACCTTATCTAACATTACTTTAGAAGCTCATGAATAACTTTATATCACGTGCATGTAATAAGATACTCAATTCGTGACCTCGCAGAAATATGAGTATTTTTTTCTTTGATACCGTAAAAGAAGCGTAAGCAATAGCAAGATTTCAGACTTGAATTTCAATTCTATATATTCCTTATGTTTTCAAGGTTCGAGTAGCTGAAATTGCATCGAAAGCGATCAGGAATGCAGGGTATTACACACGCTACACCTATGGTTCATCAGCAGCATTACTATGTAAGTGTTTCAAACGACAATTCTCCTCATAGATACTAAATTTCCTAAATCCTCCTTAAAAATCAACATGTGAGTGAGTGTTGTGTGCATAGAATATTGAATGTAGTGGTGGTTTGTGTTAGTAAAAAGTGTCCCCAATTACCGTGTCGATTGCATCTATCTGTTTGCTCGTGTACAAAAAAACATGTTTTGTCGCGCCGGCAAACGTCATAGTTTCACATGTCAAAGTTAAATGTTTATCCCGCTCAATCGAGGACTTCCTGGATGACCAAATGAAGAAATATCAACGATTTTTTGCATGAAGCGACAAAGATGTTTTTGTATATGCCAACACATTGAGAAAAAAATGTTGTACTTCACAACAAAACTAAAATTTTCTCGTCTGTGAAGATGAAATTTGTCATGGGAAAAAAATTGCGTCACAAGTAATAAACTTTTACCTTTGGCACGTGAAACTTTGACGTTTGCTGGCGTGACAAAAAGTGTTTTTTTTTTTGTACATGCGCAGGTAGATGCCATCGACCGTAGTGCGAAAGCGCTAGAACGAATAGACACATTTAATCTATAGATAACATAACTGAGGCCCCAAAATCTTCCCCAAAAGAATTGCACGCATGGAAGTTGCAATTGGAGGGAGTTATGTTTTAATTTGCTTATGAATAGTAGAAAGAGTATTGATAAACTTTGCCAAAAACAGTGTCAAAACACACACTTCGTGCTATAGCAACGAAATTTATTTTCTTTCCAAGTTAACCACACGGGGAAAACCTATCATTCTTACTGGCCAACATTGCTGCCACGTGAAAACGTTCACCAGAATGCTAACACTAGTGTAATGTCTTTATTTTTTTCCTGTCAGATGCCGCTGCTGGAGGTTCTGAAGACTGGGTATATGGCGTCCTCGGTGTCCAGTATGCTTTCTCTGTTGAGCTGCGAGATACTGGTCGCTATGGCTTCCTGCTTCCAGAGAATCAGATCATCCCTACAGGGATTGAGACCTTTGAGGGTGTTAAGGCTTTGGTTAAAGCTATGAATGTATAAGACCAAATCGATATTATATCCCTAGTAAACACTCATTAACTGGTTGAATTAGATGTTGCTAATTATTGTACTCTATCTTTCTTTCTAACTAACTGTGGAATTAGCTATTGAAAAAATAGAAAACGCACGCGCAGGCTGTGTGCAGTTATAAAGCACGCGGGGATTGGCAGAACACGAGAGAAAGTTTGGGAGAAGCACGCCGCGTAGCGGATTGCTTTTCAACAATTCTTGAGTGTTCTGCCAATCCCCAAGTGTCTTGTAGCTGCACACAGCACAGGAAGAAAGTTTTATATTTCTTTATATTTCTTTTATAGAACAAAAATTACGATAATCGGTATTTTGGATACAAATGACGCAATAAAAAGTGTCCGCGCGCATGCTGTGTGCTCTCATAAAGCACACGCCCCCAACCAATCAGAATGCATTATAACAGTTTTTTCTTAATGTCTTATTCTCTCTCTCTCTCTGTGTCTTACCTGTCTATATTTCTTACGCAATAAGAAATGCCCGCACGTGTGCTCTCATAATTAAAGCCCGCGCTCCCAATCAATTAGAATGCGTAATTTACAGCAGTTGGTATTTCTTAATGTCTAATTCTCTCTCTTTCTCTGTCTGTCTGTCTTATTGTCTATACTTCAAAATCACACAGCAATTTCTTTTTAAAAGATATCTAAGGCATTGTCCTTGCCGCAGAAGCCTTAGGAGCACTCCCTACTATTGAAAAAATCCATGAAAAAGTTTTCAAATTAGAATTTTTTACACTAATCCTGATTTCAACCAGTACCAACGAATTAGCCAATCAGCAGCTTTTACTTGAAAATAATAATTTAGAAAAAAATAAAATAAAATAAGATGAAATAAGACTCATCCTTGGAAAGATTCATCAAATATCTTTTGAGAAATTGCATATTTCGTCGTTGTTGGTGAAAAATATTTTGGTTTGGGCAAGAGATAATAGAAAATGCTTGGAAATGTTCGCCGTGACAAACAATTCATGGTTCCGACTCCCCCTTTATTTCCGTTGCTATGTCCCACAAGCTCAACAGACTAGCTGGAGGTATCTCAAAATCTAAAACTGTGATCGCGGAAATTAAGATTGATTAAAAAATTGTTCATGAATTTTTTACTGTCCTGTGAAAATAAAATAAAATTTCCTCGTAATCCTTGTAGTATTCTTTAAAGCAGATACTTTGTAGTTTTATTTTTGTTGGACAAGATTTTAATTCCACTGGGAAAACTGCAGCTGGAACAACGGCGATTGGTTCGCTATTGTTCGAGACTGAACCATGAATACCTTCCGAACTTAGATTCCGCCAAATCACTTGGAATGAAGATCTAGACGTCTTAAAAAAATTTCTCCAGGGAGCCTAAATTATACATCTTTTATTAAATTTTTCATCTTATTAACGCAGCGCCAAAAATAAACTTACTACGCTTCTCAGTTAAGCTTGGAACGACTGAAGTTTTGTGTCATAAGGTTTTAACGTCTAGCTCTCAATGTTTCTAAGGGTAACCGCCACAACAGACCGTGAGAATGATCGCTTCTGATTGGCTGAATTTGCTTGAGTTGAAATATTTAAGCATTGCCGCTTAGAAACCAAATAACGGTTAACTCTTTATTTTATTTTCTCACTAAATGATAAATATCATACTAATTTTATACAAAATATCAATAACCTCTCCTGAAAATATATATTTATTGCAGATATAAATTCTTGGAAGTCGATTTTTCGCAGCCTTCTGACACCTCAGTTTTGCACTGACGTCATTTCTACTTCACTATTTCAAATCAGCTTGAATGGCTTGATCTAAAATGTGTCTTATCGCTTTTATCGCGAAAAAGATATTTAATATCCAATATAAAGATATTCAATATTCAATTAAAACCTAATAGACCATTTCACGGTTGTCGTCGATCAACCTCAGCCTCGATAGTGTGTAATATAATCTTTAGAATTTGACTACAGCTCACGGTAATTTAAGGAATGTACACATTACCAAACAATCAAAACACTTAAAAATTCCACGGGCTTTAATCAAATTCTAAAGAATGAATTATACGCTATCGAGGCTGAGGTTGATCGACGAGAACCGTGAAATGGTCTGTTACCAATTTGATGTGGAAAAATAAACGTGTGTACCATCTTCAGTAGTGGGCATTAGTACCTGAAAATTGTAGACAATAATACCACCATTGCGAGCTCATTTTGAATGTAACAGTTCTTTGTTTGGTTTTCCATTTCTATGATCACCTAAAATTGCAATTTATATGGAACGTGCATTAGAGTGCAAACAATATATCCGTGAAATACAAATTACTAAATAGTACAAAATAGTGCTAATTAAACAATAGAAAACAATAGAATTTGAAAAAAATGTACTATTTAGTAAATAAACCCCTTCTGGCGGCTGGGATATCAGCTGATAATGTCCGAGAATGAGAAATCGTCCGAAAAAAGAACATTTGGCCGAGAAGCGAAGCTTCGATTTTTTTTGTGTGTTTTCCGTGTTTTTTTCTTTTCTTTTTTTACGTTTTTCCCTTCTACTGGACGATGATACCCGTCCTGCACGCGACCCATTTGAACCAATGACAGCGCGCGAAAATTCATCGGCGTTTGGTTATAATTAGTAATAACTAATGTTTCACGGATAATATTTTTGCACTCTAACGTTAGTGAATGCTTTTGAAAACTAAATATAAAACATTGGTATTCGTATGAAATAGTGTAAAAAGGCTCAGAGAACAAAGTCTCAATTAGGATCCATTTCCGTCGTCCAAATAATTGTTTTAGTTGTGTAGTGAACTCTTGTTGCACACAATTGACTGACGTCACATGAATTTACGATCACTCAGACAGAGTGTTCGTGCTTCAAAATTCAGGATAAACTAATATGGCTAATGTTGAACTATATTTCATTTTGTAGAGTGCTTACACTGTTGGGAGTTTTAAGTAGCCTCGCATCGCTTCTTTCATACCCTGTGAGCGCTAACAGTGGTTATTTTTTTCTTCTCCTCCATAATTGTTCTAATCATAATTTTTGTATTCCCAGATTCCAGGCGGTTTCTGCTTGTCTGCTTTTTCGCTTAGTTTCTTTATTTTTTTTAAAGAAAATTATTTCTTGGACTATGGATAACAAATATCCTCTTTTCTGTTCCAATCAGCCATTCAGCTGGACAAAGAACATCTCAGTACAGGAAGTAAAGAGAAGCCATTTTGTTTGGCTATTTCCTTTTTGAACAAAACCCAAATTAAGACTCGAAACTCGGAAGCAATTTCCACTACGTTTCTGAAAAAAAAAGTGTTTTTACTGCAATTCCTTTGGTATTGTGCCATACAAAGTTGCTATGGAAACTGTTTCTAAACACGGAGCTTTCTTAGTATATATAATGGCCATTCAAGCCGAAAATCGGACTTTAAGAAATCTTGACAGCTTACAACAGGGTAAATCACAAGGAACGAAAGTTTGCATCTTTCAAAGAACATAACCGGTAAGACTTGATAAACAAACTTTTTTCTTTTTGATATTGCATCAAAATTCATTTAAATTTGATCAAACTCCGAACCAACATTAAAGATTGAATCGGAATTTAGAGTGTTAGGTTTTTATGGAGAGAGGAAAATTGGAGCCTGAAGCAGGAGAAACATCTTTATAGGGAGATAACTAACTGCAAACTCTAAAAAATAATTTAAAAAAAGTTTATAGTTTGTAGTATTTCTCGGAAGAAAAATATAAAATAAATAAAATAAGGAGCTTTACAAATTTATACCTTGAGCGAGATAGTAAAGCTAGACGAAGAAATCTTAAATCAGTTTTTTCTCTCTTGTAATTCCTTAATTAATTCTAACGTTGAAAGTGATAATTCGATCAAATGAAGCGAGTACTTGAATTGAATCTTTCTAATTTCTTATAAAGAGAAATGTTCAACTCTTCGTTAATTTGGGACTGCAAAAGCCAACGAACTGAAATTGTTTAAGACTCTGTTTTTAGAGTAGTTCGAAGCTGTAACTGTAATCAACTTTAAAAAAGTGTATATTTTCATTTTATCAAAACGTTGTTGTTTCTTCTATTTCTAGAGATGTTCGGCGAGAACCCGTGTTCCAAGACATGGGCTCCTACGGCTGTTTCTTACACAAACATGTCAGTTTCCTTAATCTTCATGCTGATAACCATACCAGGAAATCTCATCGTCATTTTGGTTGTACTTGTAGATCCCCACAAGGAATTCAGGAAGCCGTTTACCCTTCTGATCCTGAACCTTGCTGTAACTGATCTTATCGTAGGCGGGATAGTTGAGCCATTGTCAGTGATGATCCATTTTCGTGAAGCTCGGAAGATGAGTATTCCCATGACCTGGTTGAGCCAGACCGCCTATTTCCTGTGCTGTACTGCGTCCCTTTTAAGCCTTGCTGTTCTGACAGTCGATAGGTACCTAGCCATTACCTCACCAATGTGGTATCGGGTAAACGTAAGCCTTTTGAGGGTCGGTCTTGCTTCGGTAGCAATTTGGGTTCTCTCGGTATGCTTCACATCAATCTTCTTTTTCATGGATTTTGTGACCTATGCCTTTATTTTTGGCAACATTGCACTCTTTTGCGCTGTTTTTATCGTTATCTTTGCTTATGTGCGAATTTTTCGCTCGCTAAAATCCTCAACAGAGAATTCCGCTCAGCTGGCTGCCGGTGCCAGTGAGGCTGCCAAAGCGCATGCGCGAGCTGAAAACGTGGAGAACAGGCTAACGCGAACATACATGTTAATGGTGTTGGCGTTTTTGTTCAGCTACCTGCCAACAAGCATCATGATCTACTTGATGAACCTCTGCACTTTTTGCAGTTGCGAGCTCATTCACTGGTTTCGTGATTTTCAGTTCATTTTTGTTGTTTTCAACTCCCTTGTCAATCCTTTTCTGTACGCAATTCGATTGCAAAGCTTTCGCAAATCTTTTAAGACCATCTTCAAGAGGCTTCCGTGCTGCAATGGTAACAGAGTTCAACCCCAGAATGAAATCAATGTGGCCGTACCTGAAAGAGAGCGTCGTCCAGGCCAAGTGCAGAACGCCTTCAACCCTCCTAAACCAGAAGAAACCCAAGGAGACTAACTTTATATCGCAAGGCAGGAGGACTTTTTAAAATGTTATAACGAACTCAATCTAACATAAGTGTATATTGAAAATAAAACTAGCATGCTAGAGAACTCTTAAGCATAAGAAAGCTTAACAAATTAAGCAAGTAGATGAAAACAATGTAAACGAAAAATCTTCAAACAAACAGCCAAGGTCAAAACTATAAAAGGTATATCGCTTATTTACAAATGTAACCAAGTTTACCTTAATGTTTAATAAAATCGTATTGTAACATAAACTAGTGTAAAACTCGCGATAAGATATATTCCAGGAAAATGATTCCATAATTTACACATTGTATCTTATAAAGCAGTGTTTCAAAGTATGTAATATTTAAATTAAATTACTATGAAATGAGTAGCAATATCTGATCTGCAAAGAAAAGTCTAAAAAAAATTTAAAAAATACAAAAACCGTTTCATTTCAGAATTCGATCAGATTTTATGGTTCTCATATATTTCTTTTTTATCAAATACTGAAAATGTTTAATTCTCTTTTACCCACAAAATCACAGACATAACGACTGAATAAAAATCTCAAAAATCGAATTTGGCCATTTGGATCTTTAAAGTAGGACGACGACGAAATGAACGTAGTTAATATTTTTGCATTTTGGATATCCTCATAACATTCACGTTTACATTTTAAAGCCATTTTGTTGTACGATAAAGGGAACGTTCTCAAGACAAGTTTTGTTTCTCGGATTTCGCTTTCCGCCATTATTCAAACGTGTCTCTTTGTGACGTCAGTTTGTCACTCTTGATAACCCTCATGGTTTGTTGTCATATGTGGATATTCTGTAATTGAGGTTTCTTTCGTGAAAATGATGCTAGGAAGACGCTATATGGAGCAAGGATGTAGCAATAAGTCCTAAACCTGGACGCTAAAAGCAAAGGGTTGAGTATTCTGTCGTCACGGGTAGGAACCAGATGGATTAATGGCGGACGATATTCTTAGATAATTCAACTCAGAATTTTATTTTAGCTATGATTTTCTTGTTCTTCTCTTTTTTAACATCGGGATTCTCTTTTTCTAAAGTATTTTTTGTAATTTTTCATCGAGATAATCTCGTTTTGAAAAGGTTGAATTTTCATCGTCGTCCCACTTTAAATAAGAATTAACATTTTGCTATTTATTTGTAAATAGATTCTAATTCAACACTAGTTTGAAACAAAATTGGAAATGATCTCAAAGGAGAAATCTAAACACAGCTTACATAATGAAAATCCTTTATCCCAACTAGACTATGGAAAATTAAGGTTTACGTTTCGTATTCAAGCCCTTTCTATATCCCAGGATGCGAGAACCACTTATATTTTTTTTGAACAATATGTTGAATTCAAAGCTGGGATAAGAGTTTCTAGTACGGAAATACGTTACAACCTTCACTTTAAAAGTGCAATGATCGTTAACAATGCATTTAAGATTTTTCATTAGTACAGGATATTACACAATAAGCACGAGGAAGGTTTTGAAAATTTTAATTGCACGAGCCTTTAATTAGAGACATTGTTTGCAGAAAAACGTTTAATCGCTAACACTTTCGTCAATGATAATCATTGGTAACAAAACTGGATCACAATGACCGCCTACGGCGTGTCAGAAATATGCTAACCCTCCTCGGCTCCGCTGCCGGATAAAATAATATTACAAAATTGCCATGGTACTACTTAAAAAAAAGAAGGAAAAACTATATCTAACAATTAAATATTTATATAGATGCCAGTATACACCCAAGTTTTTTCTTGAAATTAATATTTTCTTAAATTTCTTAAATTTAGCAAAATTAAAAAAATCATATGAAGTAGAATACCCAATTTGAGGGCTTTCCGGATGATCTGAAAAAGTGCAATATATATGGCGTCACTGCATAACTGAGGTGCCATGAAGCCTGCGAAAATTGCCTTATAAAAGTTTATATCTGAGATAATTCTAGATTTTCAGTAGAGTTTTTTGATATTTTACATACGTTTACTATGATATTCATCATTGAGTGGGAGAATGAAATAAAGGAATAACCATTTCCCGAGTTGCCGGGCAACTAACGATGACACCTCGATCTCAGTTTTGTAAATTTATTTGATTCTAATATTGGCTAACATATTTTCTCAGATCAGCTGTCTTTTTTTTGAATGTTAAAAAAAGCCATAGTTAGTGCTTTGTTTATGGAGAGAATAAAAACGTTTATCAGAGACACGTGTCGCTCCATGCAAATCACGTTTTTATTGTCGATATTAAAAACGTGAGTGTAATCATAAGGTAGAAGTTAGCTAAATTGCAGCAATATTTGGTCAAAGATTTTTTCCACAAAGCGTAGTTATGTGTATATGGAAGGTTGTTAGTCGAAGATATGGAAGGAGACCGTTACAGTGCGACTACTCGAACCAATCATTGCCAGAAATATGGGACATGAGCCTGCTCATCCATGCGCAATGATGCGTTTCAGCTTACAAAATAGCCGCCGAGTCTTATAGGAAATGTATGGGGAATATAGAGCTTCCTCTATTTACGGCGAATAGGGTTTTATTTCCTCTGAGCTCCACATCGCGACAAACAACCCACCCTACAAGCTACTAAATAAGCGTAAAATGATCATTGAATCATGCGACATTTTGGTTCCCGGACTACTTGCCTTCGAAAGGCTTCGAAAGCTCTAGATTCCATACATCGTCTATAAATCTGGCCACACTTGACCCCAAAATCGTCTTATTTGAGCTCGAAAAAATTTAAAAGTAAAAGAGCTCCACCTCGATATCACCAAACGAGTGTTTAATAAATTCAAAACCGCTCAAAATAGACAGCATGCCTTCAGAATGTAGGTTCCCAAGAAGCTTGAAGTTAGGTTAAATTTTAAGCGATTCGACGCGTTGTTAGCTCGTAGTTTTCAGTTAAAAATGACAAGAAACCACAGAGAACTGCTCCAAACAGTTTCAAAACCCCCTAAATATCGCCATTTTGTTTTTACAAGCTCCTATTGACTGCTGAGATACAATAAGGAAGCTTAAAGTAAGGATTTACGTTTGAAACTTGTTTCTTGTTCTTCATGGGCTTCCTGTGGTGAGGCTTATCAACAGAAAAATAATAGTTATATTGTTTACGTTTGTTTCTTCCACTATTTTTTTAATATAATACCGAGCTTTTGCACTTCTAGTGCATCATCAGGTGATGATGCACGTTATACACGTTATACACGTTATACACGTAGATCGTATTGTTTCTCTGATTGGTCCTTAAATTCGTAAAACGCAAATCGCACGCGCTTATAGTCTTTAAATAATTTGAATCGTTGTAAAACATACTTTTCGCCCTGATGATGCACTAGAAGTGCGAAAGCTCGGTATTATATTTAAAAAATAGTGGAAGAAACAAACGTAAACAATATGGTTATTCCCACTTACAATAACATTTTAGAAAATAATAGTTGTTCTTTTGATTGTCAATTAACTATTTTTTGGCAAGAATTGTTTTACTAACATCATAGTTGAATATAAATATGTGCTTGGAAACCATGTAGTTATATTTTTCCTCTAGAAAACCACTTCATTTTCATTCATGCGTAACATCGCTGACAATGTCCAATATTTCTGGCAATGGCCATTCAAACAAATTTTAAACTAATCAAATTTATAAATCACGTTTTTGACGCTGAAAACCGGATGGTGACGACTGCTGGAGTTTAAGCTGTTTCTTGTTCACTTAAGTATAAAGTAAAATATATGATTTTAAAAGTAATTTGTATGAAAATTTGCTTGGGTGGCCTTGGTTGGAGTAGTCACACTGTAATGTCCATTGAATGACAGAGCGACTTAGTTGTTTACGCTTCGACGTCGAGATGCAATAATTACGCGACCAAGACCACTAGTCATACTTCAAATCGTCTGGGGTCTTAGCTTCCACCAATCACATTTTCAACGGTCTGGGTTAATAAATTCCTGATCGACGGCGGCTAAAAACCCAGGCGTCTTGGGATGTGCTGGTCGCGTAATTATTATGAAAATGTGTGTAAAGGCTCACATACACGGTGCAACATTGCCTTGCAACATTAATAGGAATTACCGTAGCATTTTTTAATTTATAAATTATTTTTTTTATGGAAAACTATTGATATAAAGTTACAATCGACGTTTCGACGACATCTGTATCTGATAAAATTTGTCTTATATTAGAGAATGCCAAAACAAAAATCTCGATTTAGTAAGTATGTACATAAGCTATGGATATGTTGTCCCAGTTGTTAACGAACTTAGGAATAAACTTTTTGTTTTGAAACGTTCAGTTTTGCATTTGAATAGATTATAATTACGTGGATTTCTATAGCCTCATACGCAGACGCTCTTAGGGTCGTCGCGCAATGCTTTGCGTGACGACGTGACCAACCTTAGAATGTCTGCAAAGGAGGTTAGGATTACTATTACAATTGTAAATTTCTTACCAAATTGTAGCCTGAAAAATGCTTTTGATTTTTGAATTTGATACGTTTTCTTTCTATTTTTGCTTGCTTAGTGACTGAGTTTGAGAACCGTTTTCTGCTGATTCATTTGTCAATTCCATAAAGAGAACTAAGCATTCCATCGTGACAAGAAATGAAACCCCACCTCAAACTGGAAACCGAAATGAATACCAATAAATAGTGATTTCTTTTTCTGTAACGAGATTTTTTAAACTGTTTTAATTTTCTTCAACTCGAAGATTGGTCTACAGACTGAGCTCAATTTGCCTGTAACAAAACGAACAAGGGACTGGGTTCGAGTTTGAAAAACTAATTTAATCAAAGTTCCATAAAAAAGCCCTATCACATGAAAGACGAACATACAAAAAACTTATTAACCGGTAAGTTTCAAGATGTTTGACTCTATACAGAAAGAATGCTATGAGTATTCAAACCCTGCCAAAATAACAAAGAAATGTAGGTCTTTCAGCGAAACCGTTCAGCCACACCATTTACACACATTCTCTTTAGTTTTAGAAATTTTTAAGTAATCCTAGTCAACTGCAATGCACTGCGCGCCTACATCATTGTTTACATACAAAATTTACTTTAAATTCATTACCAAAATTCATAAAATCTTATGAAAAGCATAAAATAACTACTTATCATTATATCTTGATGGTTTTAAAACTTCTAGCTTGAATAACAAGACCGATGGAACTGGATTCCCAAACTTCACCTGCGAAACCGCCATTTTGCTTGGCAGAGAAAATGGCAAATTGTAAGGTTTACGGCGCGCAAAGCATTGTAGTTGACAAGAATTCTTTAAACTTGCGCAAACTTGATTAAATTTTTTATTGCGAATCAAATCATTTCGTATGTCTCATTTGTTTGGCCCAAAAAAAAGTATCGCACTACAAAAGAAGTTGAAACATTTGCAATCGAAAATGTTTCGAAGATGGCTCTGGAATTAAATGAGGGCAGAGAATGGAAATAAAGAAACAACTTTGAAGGAAAGAGAATGAAACTCTATTTTGAAACTCTTTATTGCAAATAAAAATTTCACCCTGCAACTTTATGATACGCACGAAAGGTCGAGGAAAAAAAAAAGAAGATATATCGATGTATTTTCCCTCCATAATTTAATATCCAGTAAACAAACCTATTGTTCTCCGAAGTAAATACACCCTGATGTCCTTGATTATATTTCATTCTTTAATTTTGTAATGGATAAACTTTGATCTGTTTGTCTGTCATGAGTTTATCTTCCTGAACGAAATATGAGATGGTTTCTTTATTTGTAAATAATTATCGACACTTTGTTCATGATGGTGCTGTTGATGGTGCTTCTTTTTTGCAATATTTTCACTCATGCTTCAAGGTAAGTTGTTTCTTAAATGTTTTAGCTTTTTATTATATTATTGAATATGTGTTGGCTAAACCATAACATCAATTGTTTCACGTAACCCTGAAACAGCTTCTGGGTTGATCAAAATCAGATCATGGGTAATTTATAGATCAAACCCTGAAACAACCTCTGGGCTAATCAAGGTCAGGGCAAGGTTAACGCACAGATTGAACCCTGAAACAAGCTCTGGGCTGATCTAAGTCAGGGGATGGCTAACTCACAGATTGAACCCTGAAACAAGCTCTGGGCTGATCTAAGTCAGGGCAAGGTTAACTCACAGATTGAACCCTGAAACAAGCTCTGGGCTGATCTAAGTCAGGGGATGGCTAACTCACAGATTGAACCCTGAAACAACCTCTTGGCTGATCTAGTCAGGGCACGGCTAACTCACAGATGGATTAAATATTTAGCGTGTTGGGTTTACGGCAGGAGCAAAACCGCGAAAACCCTCGAACTAAATCAAGAGACCACTTAGAGTTTTGATGATCTATGTTTGGTTGTAGTGATAAAGTACTTCGTGTCGTCCCTTCAACTGTCTCCCAGCTGCACTTCATAACAACATTCAACGACATTGCGAATAAGGTATGAGAAGTTGAAGTCCTAATGAATCAGATGATTAAGAATCATTGTCTTCCTAAAGAACCAAGTTAAAAGAGAATGCTTAAAAATGATACACTTATTTCATAAAAGGTTGTCGCAGCTGAAAGAACATCTATATTTGGTATTTTATTCCTTATACGCGATTATTTTAGTCGTTTTGTAATGGTAGGCTGCAACTACTGTTTTTTTGTCACGTTTTTTTAAAATATTGTCCCGAATCTTCATCAAATTAAAGCATTGTTTGCATGTGGTATTGGCTTGTTGCTTGTTGCTTTCGGCTGCGACGGACAACCTTATTGAAATAGATGAATGATTAACACAGTAAAGGAAGATAGGAAGAAAGACACAAAGGCTAAAAAATGAAATAAATAAACGAAAAAGAGAAAAACAAAAAAAATTAAAAATTAAAAATATTGAAAAAAAGAAATCTGAATTTCCAAATTTTATAATTTTGGTTACGATGTGTGCTTTATTGTCTGCCATATTCATTTCAGATTCTAGTAGATAACTTTTTCTTTTTTCTCTTCTTTTCTGTCAACCTGTCATTTTACTTTTTCCTTCAGCATCAAAGCTTATCTTCTTGTACTACAAATGATCTTTCCAAGATTTGCTTTCGTAAATACATTTAGTTAAGTGTGTAGGCAACAGCTGCTCAGCCAACGTATTTTCAAAACTAATTAGGATGACTCAATTTAATCCATTATTAGGGAGCTTAAATATTTTCTTTAAAAGCTTGAAAATGGTTTAATTCAAGTACCTATGTATCCGGCCATGTCATTGAAAATGTTGATGTAAATGGCAGGGAAAGTGTCTTCGATCAGGATGGTCATCTCTCTTTCCTAATCGCCTGCATTTAGTATATTGTGTTAATTGAAATTTGAACTCTTTACGTTTTAACAAATTATACAATAATCATGAATTAAAAAAACAAAAAAACAAAAAAAATGGAAGTCACTAGAATATGATATATGAAGTAAAATTGAAACTTGGGATATTTTTAATTTTAATTGAATGAAGTGAAATTAAAGACACATTGTGAGTATTAGCAACCACTAATGGACTAGAGGAATATTACGTACATTTTAGCGGAAAAGTAACTTATACGTGCAGTTCCCCTATACTTATTTCCAACAATAGCGATGCCATTTCTTAGTTTATTTCAGCTTCCCCCTCACTTTTTAAAGTTTCGATGATGGATCAGATATAGTTTTATAAGATGCAAAAAAAGATTATGGGGCAATTACTTTGATTCTATTGCTTTCTAGTCCAAAGATATAAGATTTAAAATTGAAGAAACAATATATAATTTCTTTGAAAAACAGCAGATATAATAATGAGTAATTATGAAGATCCCTGTAACATAAGATAGATAGATAGATAGCACCTTTATTTGCGGACTATAGTTTCATAAGTATATACAACACTTCTTTACATGAAAGTCGTACAATATAAAAATCGTAATTACAAACAATATGTGATTGAGTTTAAAAAAATATATATATATAATTACATATAAAAATTGAAAGAGAGAGAGAGAGAGAGAGAGAGAGAGAGAGAGAGAGAGAGAGAGAGAGAGAGAGAGAGAGAGAGAGAGAGAGAGAGAGAGAGAGAGAGAGAATAAATGAATGAATACTTTATTTATACTCGAAAACTATAATAAACTTTCCATCAATATAAAAAATTTTTTCATGAAAATCGAGTTTATATTAACAAAAATAAAATCATGTATTACTTATTACTATTAGAGTTCAGCAGACGAAAGTTCTCTCCTAAACTCTCTCATATTATTGGCTGATTTTATTTCATAGGGTAGTGAGTTCCATTATATGTAATTATATATATATAATTACATATAAAAATTGAAAGAGAGAGAGAGAGAGAGAGAGAGAGAGAGAGAGAGAGAGAGAGAGAGAGAGAGAGAGAGAGAGAGACAGAGACAGAGACAGAGAGGCCAATCGAATGAAATGTGACGTCAATCGAATGAAAAAACTACTTCCGCAGCAGAGAAAGATCTGTATATTGCTAGCTGGGGATTTTAGACGTCTTCCTGTCTGATCTAACGTCTTCCTGTCTGATCTAACGTCTTCCTGTCTGATCTAACGTCTTCCTGTCTGATCTAACGTCTTCCTGTCTGATCTAACGTCTTCCTGTCTGATCTAACGTCTTCCTGTCTGATCTAACGTCTTCCTGTCTGATCTAACGTCTTCCTGTCTGATCTAACGTCTTCCTGTCTGATCTAACGTCTTCCTGTCTGATCTAACGTCTTCCTGTCTGATCTAACGTCTTCCTGTCTGATCTAACGTCTTCCTGTCTGATCTAACGTCTTCCTGTCTGATCTAACGTCTTCCTGTCTGATCTAACGTCTTCCTGTCTGATCTAACGTCTTCCTGTCTGATCTAACGTCTTCCTGTCTGATCTAACGTCTTCCTGTCTGATCTAACGTCTTCCTGTCTGATCTAACGTCTTCCTGTCTGATCTAACGTCTTCCTGTCTGATCTAACGTCTTCCTGTCTGATCTAACGTCTTCCTGTCTGATCTAACGTCTTCCTGTCTGATCTAACGTCTTCCTGTCTGATCTAACGTCTTCCTGTCTGATCTAACGTCTTCCTGTCTGATCTAACGTCTTCCTGTCTGATCTAACGTCTTCCTGTCTGATCTAACGTCTTCCTGTCTGATCTAACGTCTTCCTGTCTGATCTAACGTCTTCCTGTCTGATCTAACGTCTTGGACGTAATTGTTTAATGCTTTTAAAACGTAATTGCTCTTCACAGATTGATTTCTGGAGACTTCCGTCAACCGTTGGCCAACCTATCGATTTCCGCGTCACCGATGAAGATTACCATCTTTTTGACGGCCTGTTACGTCATTGGGGTTTTGACGTCAAGGTCCAGATATCAGATGTGAAACTTCTTGTTGATGCACAAAGAAAGGAGTCAATAGAGAAGCGTCAAGAAAAAAATGGCGGTGCTAGGATGGTTGATTTTTATGATGATTATCATCCACTTCACGAGGTTAATATATCATAATCATAAACAATGATAATATCATGATCATGATAAGTGAAACAATCTCTACCCGAGGAGTGGAGAGCGGAGGGAGACTGGGAATGAGGAAGAAGGCCACATATAAATTGAGATAACGTGTTTTGCACATTATTTGTAATTTATATAATAATATGATAATCAAATAATCACCATTTATTATTACTTATGTAAGTGAAATTCGAGAAATTCTATAATATGACCATCTCATTGAGGATAAAATAATTCCCATAAATTTGGCGTAAATGATTATTAATAAGATTAGGTGACTCCATTTTTAAAGAAGTTTATCACCATATACGTACGTCTTAGATTGATCTTCTCTTTATTTTCAATTAGATTAACAATGAATTACACTCCATTGCTGATCGTCATAGCAAGATGACGACTGTCTTCAGTATAGGAAAATCATACGAAAACAGAAGCATTCTAGCGATACAGGTATAAGAGACTAGTCATTATCAGACACTATCTTTCTTATGTCCCCCCTTATTTAGTAGTTGCTATCATGAATCTTTGACCTCCTTTGATACCGGTCAGTGCATAGCTGACCCCTTCCCCCTCATAAATCCTCTGTTCCCCTATTGTTAAATCACAAAGGTGACGGCTGTTTAATTGTTATTTATATCTCAAGGGATTTTGAGTCATGTAGTTGCATCCCAAGAATAGGCGATGTGCATCAAAGCTCACAAAGCACTCTGGAAAAGTCAGTGAGTCCTGTTAAAAACGGAACAGGAAAATCAAAGGAACTAACAGAAAAACATTACTTTGCTATTTTCGTTTGTTGAAATACTTTTATAAAGAAAATGTCCGGCGAAGGAAAAACTGTCAGATGAATCTTTAGAGGAGTCAAAAATGCGTGAGGACTCACTTTCCCATCATGCTGTGTGCTAGAATTTCGAACTCAATGCACATTGGCTATTGTGATTGGATAAAGCTTATTTCTTTTGCGATCAATTTTGCGTTTTCAGATCCAAGGGAAATTCCAAGTCAACAAGCCTTTGTTTTTTATTCAATGTGGCATCCACGCACGTGAATGGATTTCCCCAGCAACCTGTATTTACATTATTGATAAGGTACTGTACTAGCTAGCAACACAATTTTGACCTTTCCTTCTTTTAAACAAAATATGACATTGAAGTTTGAAGCTGTGCGCATGCTGAGTATTATTTAGCAGTTATTCGCCGAAGGCGAAGTGATTATCGATGAATATTTACCGAGCGGCGAGTCTTCGAGCTGCGAGGTAAATATTCATCGATAACCACTGACCTTGAGGTGAATAATTGTTTTAGTATAAATAAAAAGGTGATTATTTCAAAAAAGAAAGAAGGAAACAACATTGAAAGTGAAAATATTTTATTTTTTAAAAGCGCGACGGTCACGCTGACAGCCATTTTGTCCGAAAAGGTGATTATCGGCTGATAATCCGAGATAGAAAACCAATCAGAGCGCGCGATTTTGTATAATCACCTTTGTATTTATACTAAAGATAATTGAGTTCTAACGCGCGCTCTGATTCGTCAAATTGCGCGAAATGCATTTTTGGAATAGAAAATTTTTACCGAACGCGCGCTCTGAATTTGAAATTAAAAGTTAAAATAAAACGGCATTTCTCGTTAATTTGTGCGCTTTTTATTTCATTTTATTACACTTAATTGGGTTGCCGAAAAAACACTACGTTTACTACGTTTCTCTCGTGTTCTCTCAGTATTCCACGTATTTATATCGGCAGAGTATCTATATTTATATTTCTTACTGTAGACTCTGTATTGTTTGCTTTTGCTCTGAGTTTGGCCCTGACGACGGTTGTCAACTGAGTAGGGGAAACTGGTCAATTATGTCTGTAGGAAATGGGCCGGGGAGTCGCAAGAAATTGATTGAAGCGAGTAATTTAAGAGAGAAGAGGTTTAAAAAATGAACATTGTATGATGCTGTATTGGTTTTTCAGATGGCATCTCTGTATAGCAAAGACTCTATGGTGACTGCTGTTCTCGATAAAATGGACTTGATTGTTCTTCCTGTCTTCAATGTAGACGGCTACGAATACACATGGACCGTGAGTAAGACTTGTAAATACTCATGGATACTGCGCGCACGGTCGTGTTCGTGTTTGCACTCCCAGATTATCCTTAATGGGCTGCAATGCAGGCTACACAAATGAGATTATGTATAATGCGCTATATAAGAACTTCCCATTATTATTATTATTATCATTATTATTATTATTATCATTATTATTATTATTATTATTATTATTATTATTATTATCATTATTATTATTATTGAAGCAAAGACACGAGGTGACCATATTATGATAGATACCTTGTTTTAACATCCTGAAAAATGAGACATGTAAATTATTGTCCAAGGTGTTAAAAAAGGTCTCTATCATTGCAAAGTCATCTAATGTCTCGCTTGGATGCAAAGGCACGGCTACCTCTCAAGATGGCGCAGGGAACTGTGAAGGGGACTATTCCAATCCATGATTAGTTTCATTATTTGAATTTTTCATTACATTGTAATAATCTTAGGTTATCCGTTTTTGTTTTCCATTCATAGCACATCGAGTTATAAGACTTGAACGGCTAATCCAAAGCTCTGAAATGGATTCATCGAATTTATCTCTTTTTTTTGTTGTCTCGTATAGAACAATCGATTTTGGCGGAAGAGCCGACGTCCAGAGAAGGATAGCTCATGTATTGGAGTAGATTTGAACAGAAACTGGGGCAACGCCTGGGGAGGTATATAGGTTTAGATATTTGCAGTTATTTCGACCTGGCAAAATTTTAACTTTGTTGTCTTTTATTTCGGCCGGTGTGATATATCTACATAAACTACACAATTTGGTAGGATTACTAGAGTTACACAGAGTAATTTCATCTAGGCCCTTCTAGATCGAATTAGAGTTTAGAAGTTGATTTTTGTGGAGGGAGAAAAATGACGGAGAACCCGCAGAGAACCCTCGAAGCACAGGAGAGAACCAACAAACAACTCTAGCTCTACTCACCTACGAGGCCGAGTCCGGACATCGAACCCATGCCAAGAAGCATCAGTTATTAGTGAGACGGAAGCGCTCTCGACGCTAAGCCATGAATGCTTCCTATAATGAGCTACAAGGCTGATATTTCACAGTTCCCAAGAATCCTTCCAAAATACTACCAAAACAGGTAGAGTGTGAATTTGACTCGTCGTGTTACACTTGTTTGACTGTACATTCGTGAAGTCTGGTGCACACATTCCTGAGCCCCGAGCGGCTAATTAGCTTTGAGGTTCATGGTGGAATTTGGCCGTTACTTCTACTTGAATAACATGTTCAAAGGTGATTAGCCGCTCGGGGCTCAGGAATGTGTGCACTAGACTTCACGAATGTACAGTCAAACAAGTGTTGCACGACGAGTCAAATTCACACTCTACCTGTTTTGGTAGTACTTTGCACTTCACACACACACCCAAATTATCTAAAGAATAGGCGGCACACTGGTTCGTGGCGTACTGCGACTTGGCCGGATCGGTTCTCGATTGTGATTTGTTTGTCGTAATTTTTCTAAGAACCTCAGATCCACACTGTCCTTGATGTTCTCTCCTCGTTATTGACTCCACAGGTTTAGGTTCGAGTAATGATTCCTGTAAGGAAACATATCGAGGAACAAAGCCATTCTCAGAACCTGAGACGCTTAGTGTGAAGAAATTTCTAGAATCACTTGGCTCAAGGCTTCAAGGCTTCCTAGACGTGCATTCGTATAGTCAAATGTGGTTTATTCCCTGGGGACATACGAAGAATAAAACTAAAGACTATCAAGAACAGGTAACGTTCAATCATACTTATAGAATCAAAAACAATTTTAAGCCTATTTAAAAAAAATCCCAACATTGATTGCCCTGACCATAAATGGACACGTTTTTAAAACTCTTTTTGCCTTCCAACTACGAGTGAATAAAAAATATTTTCAAATTCCCATGATTACACTGACTTAGACTGTGCAGGAAGTCGCATTTCGTTTATTGCTGTTACAGGTTTCTTTCAGGCAAGGTGCAAGCTAGGAACAGATTATAAAAACGTTTACAAAAATTCAAATGTCGGTTTTGACCAGTTGATAGCTGAGAAAAAAACTGAATAACCCCTTTCACAGTTCCCTGCGCCATCTTGAAAGGTAGCTGTGCCTTTGCATCGAAACGAGACGAACGTTGAACTTGCAATGATAGAGACGTGTGAATAATTGTCCAAGGTGTTAAAAAGGTCCATAACATTGCAAGCTCACCGTTCGTCTCGCTTCAATGCAAAGGCACGGCTACCTTTCAAGATGGCGCGGGGAACTGTGAAGGGGATATAGCTTTTATTTAAATATTCTCAAACCAGTCCCTGGGGCCATGACAACACCCTAACAAAACGATATAGTAATGTGTATTCCATCTCGTTAGAATATACATTTTGTAACTCGTGACTCTTTGTATAAGAAGTGTTTTGATAAACAAAATGTTTTCACGTGTTTAGATGCGGATTGCAGAGCTCGCTTGTAGAGCAATGAACGAGTCTGGTATCTCAGCAAACTATTCTCATGGACAGTCTTCAACGCTAATGTGTAGGTTCAGTGTACATCAATCTTTCAAAAAACAACCTTGTAAAATTTTGAGCCTGGTTACAGAGACCGCGGACAGAGAGGGGCTAGAGGGCTGTAGCTCCCACTTGTCATTAAGGTCCAGTCAGTTCAGACATCGAACTTTTTCTGTGTTGAATCTAATTGCCTTTGAGGTCAAGCGCTGTTTTCTCTTAAACTAGTGCAAGTACGTAGACCAAGCTTAACAAATGTCGTCTCTTAGCGCTAAGAGCTGATGTCTTATATGGAATTTCTTGGCGTTTTCTTAGCCGCTGGCCTCAAAGACAATTAGGCAAAAGTTCGACGCGGGAAAAGTTCGACATCTAAACTGGCCTAATATCCACTAAATATTCAAGTATAAGTCTCCCTTCCCCCGGCTATTAATCTTATCCATACCCACTTTTCACTTTTTAGGGTGCTCAGCGGCACTCACTTGGATAACAGACTTATTTACTCAGGGTTATATTAATTCTAGCATTAAAACTTTCAAAAAATAAAAAATTTCCGATGGTTTAGAGTGGTATATCCTCTTATTTACCAAGATATGACGTCAAAAGTTGATCAAAATGTTATGCACCAAAGAGGCGTAGTCGAACACTTTTTTCCACTGGAACACTTTTACCCAGCAGACTATCTGAGAACTTAGAGAAAACTCTCGAATTAAGTGCAATGAAAGGCATTATTAAAAGTCTAAATTGTATATCATATCAAACCTTTGTTTATTTGTCAAATTAACTGCTAGTATGATTTAATTCTTCGTCAGACGGCGCATCCGGGGTAGCAGAGGACTGGGTCTACGGTAATCTTGGAGTTCGTTATTCATTTTCAGTGGAGCTTCGAGATACTGGACACTTTGGATTCCTGCTGCCTGCCAGTTTCATACGTCAGTCTGGGACTGAAACACTCAATGCACTTAATGCACTTATTATGGCTATGAAGTTGTGACAATGCTGGTCAGCCAATAAGTGATTAAGCGCATGCGCATGACATAGATATATAATTGTGACAGAAATTTAGTATATTTTGCTCTACAGCCAAAAATAAAACTTTTTGAAATCAAATGAAATTTTAAAGTCCAGTGTTAAAAAATCAACAACTCTTACTAGTGGCACAAAAAACTTTTCTTGTATTAAAAAGTGTTTGGAGATCTATCGCTAAAAAGTGGTTGGCAATAAACTGACTAAAGTATACTACCAAAACAGGTAGAGTGACAATCGGGCTCGAGAAAAACCAGTTGTGACTAGCATTAAAGATATACAATTTTGATAACATTCCTGAGCCCTGAGCGGTGAATTAGCTTTGAACATGCCATCCAAGTAGAAGTAATGGCCAAATTCCACCGTGAACTTCAAAGCTAACTAGCCGCTCAAAGCTCAGGAATGTTATCAAAAGTGTCTAGCTTTAACGCTAGTCGCAACTTGTTTTTCTCAAGCCTGATTGTCACTCTACCTGTTTTGGTAGTATCGAAACTTATTTTTACAATTTTGAATAGGGTCGGAGTCTATCGGCTTGATGTAATCAGTAAGAGTAAATGAGAGAGATGCACAACTTTTCGCCGATAACAAAACGACCAAGAGTCTCGAGCCGAGTTTCTCAAATTGGCTTTAATTCACAAACAGACCCAGTCATAAGAAAGAGCACATCAAGGTCTTTATTGAAATCACAAAAGCACACCAGACGTGCCCAAATTTACAATTATAAATATGTATAAGGAAAATATAAAGTTGATAATATAGTTAATAATTAATTAATTATTATTACTACTATACACATATAAAACTGAAATAACACAATTTATAACTACGAAACTATAACACTACATCGTATTTAAAAGACATCTATTGATAAAAACAGACTTGAAACAGCTAGTGCGCACCCTCGGTAACGATAAAATTATGTTTTCTGTCTCGGAGCTGCCTGTTTCTCTGTGGTGATAAAAGATCACTGAGAGCAGTGTAAGAGGTGGTGATTCTATGCCACAGCTTTGAATTTCTATTGTGTAGGACCTCTAAAATTCTATATTGTTTAGAGCAGTAGCCAAACTTATAAATGATGAATTTCATAATATGAAATTGGAAGTCAGATAGGTTGCACTTTAAAGAATGAAACGCTTATGAACTATATTTTTACTGGTTCCTAAGTTACATGCAATCATGTACTGCCTGTGTAAATAGCTCTTGTTCAATTTCAAATAATTTTTGTTGTTAACATGATTGAGTGCTAAACTGAGTTATTTGCTAAGTAGGGTTAAAACCTCCAATGTAATTGAAATATTTTGTGTGAATTTCAATAGTAATAATCAGTCTACAGAAAGTTAGTTTTTAAAAATGTTCGGTACGGTTGTTTCGTGAAAACTGGAGAGAAACGCCTTCAACACCCCTAAATATCTAAAGCCCTACGGCAACCTTTGAATATTAATTTAATCCATTTTCACTGATAAACGAGCAATATCCATTATTTTTCTTTATTGATGTAAAGAATGTGTCTTTTATATTTCTCAAAAGCTGCAGAATTTTTTGGCGTCAATGGCTAATGAAATATGTTGGTCATTCCAGATATTGGATGCAATGATGAAATCGATGCACGCTATTTTAAATTTTTCCTTTTTCCACTGAGGTGGCTGCTTAACAAGGACTTTAAAGAGTATTGACATCAATACTCAAGTACAATATTAATCTTGACATGTCTTGACTCAACATTTTAGTAATATTTCAGAACTCCATATTCCTTTTACCTAGAGGCCATTTTAAAATAACACTGTACAACTTCCATAAAATAAATCGGATAATCCTTATGCTCGACGATATGGATAGAGATAACTTGGATTTTCAGTTTTAAAAAAATACATGAGAATTTACTATTAGAATGAACTGGAAATGATATTGAAAACAAACTAATATCATTACCCTTCTAGGCTCAGAGCTTTAACTTACTTTTTATAACAACACACTGATTGCCTTGATCGTGCTCTTGTTAGAAACATTTTGTGTAAGAACATCAGAAAACTAGGGCTTCAAAATTATGAACTTTGTGTACATGTTGCATCATTTTCTGCCATAATTCAATTATTGGGGTGCAACCACGTGATTCAATTATTATGATTACAGGCACATTTAGTCAACGACAATTGTGAGATATGATTTTCCTGCAGCTGCTAGCTAGAATATAGGGCAGCCAATAAACTTGAGCTTCCAATTTTTTATATCTTGCATTTACAAGTATACTATGTTATAGCTAAGATGGAAAATATAAACTGCGATGTTGAGTTAGGAAAATAGCAAATGCTCCGAGGAAGACAAATGCATTTCCGGAACTAATGAAAAGTTTAGGCTTTTTCAAGGAGAAATAGAAGTAGTTAAACCAACTAACACATATAGCCCTCCATTTTGAACATTCATTTTGAGTATTTTATAACTTTATCACGAGGTACTTTTTGAGCTACTTTTTATTGGCTCTTTTCAGCGCGACGCGCAAAAGTATGTCCACTTTTAATGTATTCGCATACTTCTATGCACGGGATTTTGTACGTTAGACAGACACATTTGATGCCAAGCTGTTTGGTTTTACCAAATAAGGCTTGTAAAAAGTCGTTTGGCAGCAAAAAGCCCGTGCTTAGAAGTATGCGAATATATTAAAAGTGGTCAAACTTTTGTGCGTCGCGCTGTATATAAGCAGGTAATATGAAGTACAAATATAATGTTGCTATTTCATCGCTATCTGTACATGTATGGACAATCATTTATGGAAGACAACTGGTTATTTGAAAGGATGTTGTAATCATTTTAACTTAGAATACAAAGCTTCCGTCACGAATGTTACTTTTGTTCGTCAACAAAACGAAAATAGCAAGTAACACGGAAAAAATATTGAGTTGAATTCAGGCCTGGTTGGTTAACTGAGTGGCTTAAATACACTTGACATTAATGGTGCTTTTAAAAATTATTCAAAGTCCTTGAACTTGATAGGTAGTGGAACTAATGGACTTAAATTAGAGCCTTTTAAAGCGACTGTATAATTTCATGAGAGATTGAGATTTAAAAATGTGACTGGCCAACCTTTTTTCATTGCATTGCAATCATGTCGTTCAAGCTCGCACTCCTGTTTGTCGTTTGTTTCTTTGCCTTAGCTGGAGCTATTCCAGTTGAGAAGACTGAAGACGAAGACACCAAACAACCTGAGTCTGTTGCTGCAGAACCTGAGAAAGAAGCCCCAGAAGAGGATCCTGCTCCTGGTATGTCTTTCTATCTCTTTGATCACTTTTTGCTCTCTAAGGAATCAAGAGTGTTGTAGTATGAGTTCTGGTCCCGCCTTCCCGCTCAGCTTCGATTCCTGGTCTCGGCTTTCATACGTCAACAAAGTTTATTGGGTCTTTCGTTTAATTTGAGAATTTAGTTCTCCAGTTTTCTTTTCTCCGCAAAACCCTCGCAATTTAAATTCAGTATGTGAGCTAGTCTCGCGCTGACTTAGATCAACCCAAAGGTACCGGTTCTTTCCTGATTCAGTGTAATTCAGTAATGTGTGTTATGGAATGGCTTGCCACAGATTTCTTTCTATCGTGACAAATTTTTAATAAAAACAAACGCACTTTCTGTACATTTCTATCATGTGAAACATATGCTCACTTAAATTTTGACGTGCTTTAGAGGATAACGAAGAAGAAGATGAAAGTGAAGACCAAAGCCAGGAGGACACCAATGATGAAGGCAAAGAAGACGAAGACAACGAAGACGAAGAGGAGCCCGAGGTGGATGACAAGGAAGGTAATGATTGGATCAGCTAATTTAATGTGACTCCAATTTAATTGGGAGTGGTTGTCGTTATTTTTTTAACTCGCTCGTATCGCATCAAAAGTACTCAAACATTCAGGCTTTTAACAGTGTATTTGAAATTAATTTTTGAGTCTCTTTTTCCGTAACGGGCCGATTTTCTAACAGTGGTGTTTCATAATTTTGTTCTCCTGTTCGCTCAACTACAAATCGATCGAATGCCTCAAAACTTCAGACTTTTGAATTGACATAATTTTATCTGCCGAGTTTGGAGAAATTCTATGGAATGCAAGTAGCTGCGCGACGAAATAGGCCTAAAAACTGACTAAAAATGATGCATCGATAGATTTCCTTCACACTCGATGAAATCAAAATTGGCAGATTTTCGAATTTATTTAAAATTATTTTGGAGGCAGAGATGGTTTGAATTTTTGGAAAACGTATTGAAACGCATGCACGTGGAAACAATTTTCATTCATTGCCAGAAATATGGGACATGAGCCTGCTCATACATGTGCAATGATGCGTTTCAGCTTACAAAATAGCCGCCGAGTCTTATAGGAAATGTATGGGGAATATAGAGCTTCCTCTATTTACGGCGAATAGGGTTTTATTTACTCTGAGCTCCACATCGCGACAAACAACCCACCCTACAAGCTACTAAATAAGCGTAAAATGATCATTGAATCATGCGACATATTGGTTCCCGGACTACTTGCCTTCGAAAGGCTTCGAAAGCTCTAGATTCCATACATCGTCTATAAATCTGGCCACACTTGACCCCAAAATCGTCTTATTTGAGCTCGAAAAAATTTAAAAGTAAAAGAGCTCCACCTCGATATCACCAAACGAGTGTTTAATAAATCCAAAACCGCTCAAAATAGACAGCATGTCTTCAGAATGTAGGTTCCCAAGAAGCTTGAAGTTAGGTTAAATTTTAAGCGATTCGACGCGTTGTTAGCTCGTAGTTTTCAGTTAAAATGACAAGAAACCACAGAGAACTGCTCCAAACAGCTTCAAAAACCCCTAAATATCGCCATTTTGTTTTTACAAGCTCCCATTGACTGCTGAGATACGATAAGGAAGCTTAGAGTAACGATTTACGTTTGAAACTTGTTTCTTGTCCTTCATGGGCTTCCTGTGGTGAGGCTTATCAACAGAAAAATAATAGTTGTTCTTTTGATTGTCAAGTAACTATTTTTTGGTAAGAATTGTTTTACTAACATCATAGTTAAATATAAATATGTGCTTGGAAACCATGTAGTTATATTTTTCCTCTAGAAAACCACTTCATTTTCATTCATACGTAACACCGCTGACAATGTCCAATATTTCTGGCAATGGGTGTCAATTCAGAGCGTATAATTCCTATCGCACAAAAATCGTGTCGAAAGTTTTAGTCAAACTCCCCCTCCCCGCCCCTCCCCCTGTGATGAAAAAAGCAATTTGCATGTTTACTGAGTAGATCAGGATCAGGATTAGTTTGAGTGACTGGGTTTTTGATTTGTTTATAGAAGAACCAGAGAACGAAGTAGAGGCGAAGGAAGAAGACGAAAACGGTAAGAATGCATCAAATCAAAAACTACTTTTGAGAGAGAGGAGAGGGAGATAAAAACGGAATGAAATGAAAACAGCAGAAGTGAAAAGAAAATGAAAAGGAAAAATGTAAAACAAAAATTAATTAAGAAGATTGAAAATATTAAGTATGGATGGAGAGTTGGATGGGTGGGGAGAAGGGATAGTGGATGGGATAGTGGATGGGATAGATGATGGGATAGTGGATGGGATAGATGATGGGATGGTGGATGGGATAGTGGATGGGATAGTGGGATGGGATAAAGGATGGGATAGTGGATGGGATAGTGGATGGGATAGTGGATGGGATTGTGGTTTGGATAGTGAATAGGATAGTGGATGGGATAGTGGATGAGGTGTGGGATGGGATAGTGGATTGGATAGTGGGATAGGATAGTGGATGGGATAGTGTGATGGGATAGCGGATGGGAGAGTGGATAGATGGAAGGACGGGTGTGATAGGATGGGAGTTTCGGTGGGTGGTTGGATAGGTTGGTAAATGTAAGAGTGGATGGATTAATGCATTTATAGAGTTTCCCTAGTAACATTAGAACTGTTGCCGCATAATCAATGTTTTCATCTGTTTTAGATGACGTTAAACGTCGCCTACACCGACGCTGCAAATATGTGTGAAAAAGAGCACATAGATGTCGCTACAGGGTGCGTTATACTGGAAACTTCTACCGAGGTCGAGGTCGCTGCTGTCGTAAAATCCGTCACTGCAGTTAATATATAGATTTAGGCACTGTCTAAAAGCGGAGCTCCCACAAATAGCATATATAGTGCTAAAAACTTGACAATTGTGTGACGCGGAATAACGCCGGTTACAGCGTGACCACTTCTTTACCAGAACTCAGAAGAAAGAAAAGAAAACCCATTATTTTAAGCCTTCAAAAGCATTAGAAAACTTTTCAATTCGAAGAAAAAAATTATAGATTATAGAATATATGAACACATATATGTATAGAACAAAGGATTTTATTCAGCAAATGTAAAGTTATAAGATTTTTTTGGGTGGAAAGTTAACTACACTGAAATTTGTCGAAAAATATTACTGATAAGCTGTTAAGCTTAAAAGCTTACATTTTCTTCACATCCAACAAGAGACATATTCATTAATGCAAGATAATATATAGATTTAGGCACTGCCTAAAAGCGGAGCTCCCATAAATAGTATATTTAGTGCTAAAAACGTGACAATTGTGTGACGCGGCATAACGCTGGTTATAGCGTTACCACTTCGTTTGATTTTAGCGGAATCCAGGAGGAAAAATTAAAAGAAAAACCATTATTTTAAGCCTTCAAAAGCATTAGAAAACTTTTCAATTCGAAGAAAAATAATTATAGATTATAGAACATATGAATACATGTATAGAACAAAGGATTTTATTCAGCAAATCTTAGTAATCAAAGTTATAAGTTTTTTAGGTGGAAAGTGAACTACACTGAAAATTGTCGAAAAATATTACTGATAAGTTTAAAAGTTTACATTCACTTGAACTTCACATGTAAAAAGAGACATATTCATTAATGCAAGATAATAATTTTCATTGTTAGTAAGTTGGTCTTTGAAAAGTTTTTTTTTCAGATTTATTCTTAACTTTATTATCGAGCGAAATATCTTACAAAAACATAAGCTTATCCATAAAAAAAAACAAGCTCATCATTTTTGCGATTGTGTAATAGTAATAGCTGGAAAAGCCCGATAAATAGCAAATGTTTGGTGTGATATGTATTCCTTTTTCATATTTCATTCAACATTAAAATAAATTATCTATAAAAATGTCAAAATATTCATATGATTATGAAACTGGAATCTTGTTTTGACTTCGCGTGAGGCTCGCTGGCCGTCAAATATATTTTTTCAAAGAACTAAGTCTTTTTACTAAGTCTTAGCCTTTTTCTCGAAATGGGATCAAAAACAAAAAATCAAAGCTTCAAATATCGCTTTTTTGGTTCACAAGTAATGAAGAAAAAGATGATACAAATCTAGAATGCAGTAAAAACGACAAACTATCCAAGTTTTTCTGACAATGTTTGCCGAACCAACGTCCTTGGCTTGTCTGAGAGTTTCTCCAGCTAATTTACACATTTCTTGTCGATTTTTTACGAAATATTAGTTAAAAATAATGAATTTACCTTCTATGAAGTGTTTTCTACGGAACTGAAATATCATTCTTGCAGTATAATCAGGTTTTTCTGGTCTACAGGCCACTTTTTCTCTCACTGAAGTTTCAATCACGAAACTTCATCGTAAGATTAAGAATCTTCCCTCGCTTTCCCTCGCTAAATCTTCTTTAGCAAGTCGCTAAAGTCGAAAAATTGTTTTTGTTCACTTTAAGACAGACATGACTTCGATTAAACGTACTTTTCGCTTTGCAAAAATAAGAAAAAATACTTCTTGATCCATCTTTGACAACATTATTGCGATTTTTTCTGTGCATTTGCGAGTAAGCAAAGCGCGCGGGAACCCTGTGCAAAGTGGTACACGGACGGACGTATGTATGTATGTATGTATGTATGTATGTATGTATGTATGTATGTATGTATGTATGTATGTATGTATGTATGTATGTATGTATGTATGTATGTATGTATGTATGTATGTATGTATGTATGTATGGACAAGGTGATGACGTAATCAAGCCATGAAAAATCAACTCGATGGATTACCATTTTTTCTTAAGTATGGTGCTCCGCTCGCGCGGGCCTGTGGTGGTACACGCCCGTACAGACGTCAATAGAATGACGTAATCAAGCCATGAAAATTCAACTCGATGGGTTACCATTTTTTCTTAAGTATGGTGCTCCGCAGGAGCTCCGCTATTACTGGCGTAGAATGAGGATCTGCTCGATCTGCCGCCGACGCTGTCATCGAGTATGCACCTACAGATACCGACGAGTCTGCCCGATCCATGTGGTTTCTGTCTGGAGACACAGAGATAGATACTACCGAAAGTACCGGTACTGCCGTCGTGTAAGGCGCGGCTGCCCCAGGGTTCGCCAACGTTACTGCCGTAATCGCTTTCACGGATACAAATGCTACTGGGCACGTGGATAACTTGAAACTATTACCAAGAATAGTCAAACCGAATCGCCCATGGAACGACCGATTGTTTTTGATACTAAGTTAAACTGTTGTTGTTATGTCAATTATATAGATATTGCTGTCAAAAATATATTCACACATTATTTTAACACATCATTTTGTCCCTGAAAAACCTCTTGTTTAATGAATTTAGAAAAAAAATTGTACCGTAAATAACTGAATTTGTGTTCATTCTACCCAGTTTTTGGCAGTAATTAAGGTAACACCATTGTATCAAGGATTGAATAGTTTTTAAATTAAAATAAAATGTTCAATAATCATTCAAAAAGGTCTCATGATTCCCTTCTTGATTTTGCATTACATTTACCTATATATGTTAAGAAATGGATTTTTTTTGACACCAGTGACTTGCGCGGGTTGAATGTAGAAAATATGGAATAACCAACAAAATAGTACTGTTCCGGCAAACGGTTTAGTTTTGTTTGAAAGGAATATCAAAAACAGTGCTTCATCATGATGTCTAAGAGAAACATCAGTTTTCGTACAAAGATAGCACATCTGTTGCATTTTCTTTTTTCCAGGTGGTTGCTTAATTACAAGAAAGTTTAAAGTGTATTGACGTCAATACTCAAGTATCTTGACTCAACATTTTATCTAAAATCAAAACTCCATATAAGACTATTTTACTAGCTTATCTTCACGATAGACGCCATTTATTTATTTATTTAAAGATTCGCCCAAAGGCAGGTAAATTACAACAGGACACAGGGTCCCCTATTAGGTAAATTACCTAACCCATCCCCCTAAAAATTAATACGAACCCACCCACTTACAAGCATCCCTTGCTATAAAGAAAAAAGAGAAGAAGTATATATAAATTCTAAAGATAATAATAATAATAATAATAATAATAATAATAATTAAATTATAAGGGGGGGGGGGGGATAAAAGAAAGAAAAAGAATAAGTCAAGCAGCATTGTAACAATAGGTTAAAGGTTTCGGTTAGGTTTTGAAATGACAGTTTGAAGTCTTAGGTCTTGGGAAAAGACCCGACTTGTAATTTTACCAGGGAAAAAATAATTGTATCAAATTTTCCTGAGGTTCAAATAAAATAATAATAATAATAATAATAATAAAAATTAGTAAAAGTTAGGATTTGATCAAGTTTGGGCAAATTGAAACGATATTTTATCATTTTGTAAAAATACGAAGAACGTATTTGTGGCTGGACGGTTTGACATTTCTTGCAATTTTGTCAATTACTGAGTCCAAACATCCTGAAACGTGGCCAATGAGTTTGTTGTATGTTGTTCATTCATGTGATTGGATTATTTTTCCTGGGACCTTAACGAATTTTTTTTTTCAAACTCGGACCCAGTCCCTTGCTCCTTTTGTTATCGCCAAATACACTTTGAAATTCAATAGAATTGAATAGATTGAATACATTATATTCTACACAAAATCAAGGCTAAACCTGACCTAAGCTAAAATAGAGAACTCGAAACTGGAATATTGGAAAAATAAAATGATGTGTATTCATTAATAATAATAATAATAATAATAATAATAATAATAATAATAATAATGGGAAGTTCTTATATAGCGCATTTCACATCGTCTCAATGCGCTTTACAATTGTGACCAGTGGAGGACTATACGGGCTGCATATAAGGGTGCTATTAGATGCCGTGCAGCTTACAATCATGAGTGAATTGTTAGTAATTAGTGTTATGCCTCCAAATTGGGATAGGCTGTTGAACCGGGAGACAAGTCCTTATCCTTAGACTTGAAGGTCTAACCATTTGTAGATGTGATTACAAAGGCAGCACTTTCTCCTCAGTTATTTTAAGACCCTGAGTGTAAGTCCGGCCGGGAGTCGAACCACGACCTCCCGCACAACAGACCGACGCTCTTACCAACTGAGCTAACCTGGTGGCAGTTTTGATGGAATTGTTTTTCTAACTTGTGTTCTTTTAATCGAATTGGTCACCCGTCCAAATTTTTCACAACAAAATAACATTTACCAATGTTCGGATATATGATTGACTATGTTTATATACAAATACAACATAACCGGTAGAATTGTTATAATCCTGTGGCAAACATTATTTGTAACACCGTAAAACGAATTCTAAAAGTTTTAAGCTACTAAATTATAGTTGGAACCGAAAAACATTTAAAATTGATCAAGAATTGATCTCATTTTATAAACTGCTACAATTACCAAGGTTTGTTTTTTTGTGTATTTTACTAATTTTCTTATTTATCTTTTGTTACCAAAAATCGTTCGTTTGTTTTAAATATCTTTAGTAATGATTTCTATTTCTTCCTTTCAAGTTACTACATCTTACTATTCGTAATAATTGATGTTTTTTTTAACTGTTAGATATGTTTCTCGGTAACTTTATCTCGTAATTTTTACTGCTGTTCATTATTCGTCGCTTCTTTACAAATATCGCCTACCGCTGTGCGAAAGCCTTCGAGAATAAATTCTTATGGTAACTCAATATTATCTTCTCTAGCGGACTTAAGATGGCTGCCTTAAAGCTTGCTGTTGCCGTAGTCATGACAGTTGTTGCTATTGGATACGGGGGAAAATACTCAGGGTGAGTTACACTTATGAAATATGAACCATCTGAAGCGAAAATTGCTCCACTGATCATGTACCATACATTGCCAACCGATTTGTGTGAAGCAACCTGGGATGATCTAAGTCAGGGCATCTCTAACTTACAGATCGAACCCTGAAACAACCTCTGGGCTGATCTGAGTCAGGGCACGGCTAACTCACATATCAACTTATTCATTTGGAATTTTAGCGGGTTAGGCTATGTAAAAGGAGGTGAAAAAATGACTAAATTAATTGTTTTACCCCATAGAGATAAGATATTAAGAATCATCCCTACAAGTCGTCAGCACATTAAAACGTTAACCAAACTTGAGGAAGAACAGCCAATGAAGGTAGTATTTGCAACACTCATGAATTATCACTGACTATCGGGATATGTATTCATTAGATTCGTTGGGCGAGATCAAACAGCTCAACCAAATGCACAAAATATTCTTCCAGAACAACTTCTTTGCTCTGCGGTCATTGACAGTCTTGAGTTTGAGTCAAGCGCAGTTGAATGAAGTTAGCATTTGGATGGGTGACCCAACCCCTATATCTAACTAGTCAGAGTTTTTCTTTTTCCACGCCATTTCATTTCACTTCACTTCACTCCATTTCACTCCATTTCACTCCATTCCACTCCATTCCATTCCACTCCATTCCACTCCATTCCACTCCATTCCACTCCATTCCACTCCATTCCACTCCATTCCACTCCATTCCACTCCATTCCACTCCATTCCACTCCATTCCACTCCATTCCACTCCATTCCACTCCATTCCACTCCATTCCACTCCATTCCACTCCATTCCACTCCATTCCACTCCATTCCACTCCATTCCACTCCATTCCACTCCATTCCACTCCATTCCACTCCATTCCACTCCATTCCACTCCATTCCACTCCATTCCACTCCATTCCACTCCATTCCACTCCATTCCACTCCATTCCACTCCATTCCACTCCATTCCACTCCATTCCACTCCATTCCACTCCATTCCACTCCATTCCACTCCATTCCACTCCATTCCACTCCATTTCACTCAATTGTATTCTGTTGTGTTCTGTTCTTTCCTTCTTGAGTTTGATATTTCCCTCACAATTTAGGATATCGTAACCCATTGCAAATGGCCTTATGCAGCACTCTTTACTTAGATGCACACTTCAACATTCTTTCCGTAGCTTGATTTTTGGAAGTATCCAGATAATGTTGGCAAACCTGTGGATATCCACGTTCAGTCCCAAGATTTTGCTAATTTCACATCAATAATGCAGAGTACAGGAATGAAGTTCAAAATACTCGCAGCAGATTTGCAGGTTTTGATGGACCAGCAGAATGACATTGTGCATTATGCAGATGAGCATTCGAACTGGTATGTTCACTATCATCCCCTTGATGAGGTAAGAGTATATGAGGCTTTAGTTGGCTAAAAAGGTTCTTATGTTTTGGGGTATTAAAATCCAAAATTTCGATTCTGCCTACAGGTTCTTAACTACTAGGTTCTTACACGCGGGTGTTTACTGTATTTCTAGTGAATATGAGATCTCTTCACCTTGGGCAAAGTTATTTCAGGCCACGTGTCATTCTGTTGAGAATAAGATTCGAGCTCTCAAGTGTTTCTGTTGGGGAAAATTTTCACCCAAGCTTGAAACTTTTGTTATCACAATAGTTTAGAAGGTTTAACGGCCGCAGTCATGTTTTTGGGGAAAAAAAATACCGCTCGACATTTCTCTTTTAGAATATTAAATCTCTTCCCACCGAAAAAAAAGTTTATTCTTGCTCATAACATGGCTAGCATGGATATATACAGCAATCTTGATATTTTCTTTCTTTTTAGATAAAAGCTAAGATAAATAAACTCGTTAGCCAGGCCGGTGACAGAGCTGAACTCATTCCTATTGGGAAATCCTATGAAAAAAGAGATCAGTTGGCAGTTAAGGTATACATAATGGTTTCCACGTAATATTGAATCAAGATTCACTGACAAAAGCTGTATACAGTATGGTTATCGACATATCTTTATACTTTGGTATTGATAAATGAATAAAGTCCTTTTCATCCCATCTGTCATTTTCTTTCATACCGGCGATTGCTAGCGGACCTAGCGATTGCAGTTTCAAATTCTCTGTTTCCCAGGCTTTGCCTCGATTTTATTTACAATATTCATGTGTTCCAGTCAAGTTCCGTGGAATTTCAAAATATTTTTATTGTTAAAGTTGTGTTATCTTTACTTTACCGTTGGTAATAATTTGTCAATATTCTGACACTGAAATGAGGCTAACCCTGAGTAAATGAGTTTCTAATCAAGAAACACAGCGGCACACACGAATTCGAAAATTGGCTATAGAATAGCCTCACGTTAATAGCACATGACAGGCAGTGTTTGCCCTTCACTGATTCCGTTAACTTTTTTCTTTTTCTCTAGATCAAAGGTGCTCCTCAAAACAACAAGCCAGTAATGTTCATCAACTGTGGTATACATGCCCGTGAGTGGGTGGGACCGGCAACGTGCGTCTACATGCTCGACCAGGTATATAGTCATTTGAAAAAAACGTTGTCACTGACCAGCTCCGCGATTACTCGACTGAACCGAAACGGAGTATGGGTAGAAATCGCTGAAGCGCTTAATTATTCGCTCTGAAGTAGTTGTTTTTGCTAACTAATGAGATAACACAAGCAGCAACCCTTTCAACGTTTGTCTTCGGTTTTTGCGAAAGGAAGACAAAAGTCTATATGACTAATATTCAGTCAAAGATGTTCCCAATTTTGAAACTGTTAAGTCATAAAAATACTATTTCGCCAGCGAATTTTCGTACTGTAACCCCGCGCATATTTAATCAGTGAAGAATTCAACCGCTTCAGTGATTTTTACCCATACTCCCGTTCGGGCTAGTCGCGTAGTCGCGGAGCCGTTCGACGACAACGTTTTTTAAATTAGCTGTATTCAGCTGACTAACTTTACTGAAACAGATAGTATATATTATTTATTCTAATCTATTGATGTGAATGCTTTTAGTTGGTTAACGAATATAACAAAGACAATACGGTAAAGGCGACGTTAGATAAGATAGACTTTATCATCCTACCAGTCCTGAACCCCGATGGATACGTTTACTCGTGGACAAAGGTAAGCTGTACCATAAAAGGAGTTTTGATTTTCACCCGATTTAACGCTACGTGGCCCCATGACTGGAATATCCCTAAAACTAAACTAGTCAGTTAGCTGCTAACGATTCCTAAAAGGATTTAAGTTTCAGTAAATTATAAAAGATGGGATATATTAGCTAAGCTAGTTGGTTGGTTTAGCCTCGTATTAACTGTCGTTTATTCATCACAGCAAGAGCTACAACGTTCTTGCAATAGCCAATGTGCATGAGCATGAAATTATAGAACAAAGCATGATGGGAAAGTGAGTTTTTACGCTTTTTTGGCTCCTCTAAAAATTCATCTGACAATTTTTTCTTCGACATTTTCTATGGAAATAAAAGGATTTTAGCAGACGAAAATAACAGTAATTTTTTTCTGATAGTTCCTTTGATTTCCCTGTTACATTTTTAAAAAACTCACTTTCCCAGCTTTGATGCACATTGCCTATTAGGTGTATTCAGCTATTCAAAAAACGTTGAATACTGAATACTGAATGCTGAACAGTGTATTCCAAGACCAAGGGGCGTGTAGGTCTTATTAATTTGATATAAAAAATAAATATGCAGCGATTTGCTCTCTATAAGCCAGTTCAAAGTTTAAGAATCGTTTTCAGTGCACACGCGATTTTATCCCAAATTTCTCACCTTCTTTTGTTTATTTAAAAGCAAAAGAAAGTTTAAACAAAAGAAGGTGAGAAATTCGGGATAAAATCGTATGGCACTGAAAACGATTCTTAAACTTTGAACTGGCTTATATGTAGCTAGTAACTTTGTTTGGTAACCTGACTTTGTTACCCACAAACATGCCTGTTGTGTCCTTCATGAATAACGCTAGGATTATGGATAAAATATGAATGTTGGAATGATGATTTTTTCTCAAATCATGAAAACAATGTATTTGTCCTTTCTAAACATGTTTCTACCATGATATGATTCAGGATCGCATGTGGAGGAAAAATCGCAAGCCGACTAGTAACCCGAAATGTGTTGGAACTGATTTGAACAGAAACTTTGCCTATCACTGGGGATCAGGTAAGTCAGTTTAGGAATTGGTTCCCAAGGTTCATCTGATAAAAATACTTAGAATTCAAGTAATTTTACTACTTCAAGAACTTGTAGTTAATAGTATTTCATCCAATAGCGGCCAAGTAAGAACAGCTGGGTCGAAAGAAGACTTCTTCTCAAACCCTTAATATTTATTGGAGAAATTAACACAAGCAAAAATTACCCAATTAAATCTATGCCTTTTTATGAACACACATTTTAGTATTACAGTCAAACTAAGAAAACCGTGAACACCTAAAATATGTCTGGAATGTTTATGTGTTCGATCACAGCGCGGTCACGCAAAGTGTTTTCCCGTTTAAAAGTTTCAAACTTCATATTTTGATTTAATTCTCGCGAAATTAGAGATTTCTATTCGAGACAGACGGATACACGAGAGAAAGATTCAATACAATATTTTTTCATGGTGGTGGGAAACATCTTTTTTACAAGCAACGGTCTAAATAAACATTCCAGACATATTTTAGGTGTTCATGGTTTTCTTAGTTTGACTGTAATGAGCTTGGGAAAGTAGTTTTAATTGGCAATAATTAAGAATATTTTGAGTCTATAGACCTCTTCCACGTGACGTCAAAGTAGCTCAATTTGGAGGACAAAACAATGAGAAATGCATGGAACCTATTGTTTTGTCTTCCAAATTGAGCTGCATTCCCGACGTGCTGCAAGGATTCTTATACGCGAACTGTGCAAAAAGGAAAGCTTTTATTTTCTAGATTCTGGTTCCAGTTCATTGCCATGTAGTGAGATCTACAGAGGTGAAGGACCAATGTCAGAGGCTGAGGTTAGGAACGTGGCGGAGTATCTTAAAGCCCTTGCACCACACGTCAAGGGATATCTGGATATTCACTCGTACAGTCAATTATGGATGTTACCATGGGGATACAAAAAGGAAGTTACTCAAGATCATCTGGAACTGGTGAGCTGAATTTCTAATAAATTATGTGGAAACGTGGTTTTTCAAAGCATCTCTACACACATATGATGACCGGTGGGTTCAGCGTCTGATGCAACGGCATAGCATCGCAAACCAACCATGCATCGCTGAAACGTAAAATATTTATCAGAGAAAGAGATGTATTGAGCACTCTTTGTAACTCATGCATGCTGAACTCGATTTTGCTTTTTAAAGGACTCTAATTTTAAGGTGAAATATTTCTTCATTTGAATGTTGCGTCTTTAAGTTATGAAAGTTTATACTTCCAATATGTTATTGACATTGACTTCATCGCAGGCTTTTGAGTGTATTTATTTTAATTGTAATACTAAACACTGGCCATTATGAGACACCAACTTCACATAAAACATTGTATAAACCATGGGTATATGTTATGATGCTTTTTAAATACTGTTCGTGTAAACTTGTTATAAATTGTATATTTAATGAGCCTTACACATGCGGTCGCGACGTCACCAGTAATAACAAATTTGAAGTATAACCTTCATAACTTAAAGACACATCTCTCAAATGAAGAAATATTTCACCATTCAACTATTCACTTTAGGTAGAATCAATACTTAAAGTATTGTACCAGGGGTTAGGTGCACTTTAAAGGTGTGTGTATTTCCCATTCTTTATTTTTGCAGAACCGAGTGGCAAAAATTGGTGTCCAGGCAATCAAGAATGCTGGTTATAACACTGACTATAAAATGGGCTTATCATCCAATCTGCTATGTGAGTATTTTATTAAAGTTTTGAAAGTTGAAGTTTGAAATTTGAAGTTTATTGAAAAATAAATTGCATGGCAGCAGCGTGAGCTAGCTGAATAGCGTAATTATTTACAAATAAATAGAATCTAAATAAGAATGACTTACATACATATAAAACTACGGTAAATGACAATAAATTATAGAGTATGAAGATAAAAGGTACTAAAATCTAATTCTAAAAAACTATAGACTAAATCAAGAATATTATTTTACATTTATATTAACTATCTTGTTAGCATCCAATTGATTGATTTCACTTACCGTCATACTATCTCATGTAGAATGTCCATCAGCTGAACCGAAATCTTTTTAATATAATTATTTGTATTCAGTTTTTGACCATTAAGAAGAGCAGAAAATAAAATTCAAAGACTTTTATCGGCTGATTGAAATCCAGCAAAACTCAGTGATATTTTTTTGGAATCAATACATTGCTTATCATGAGAAAAGTTTGTTGAAATTGCGAGTCTTCGTTTACAGATGACGTCATAACTCCCCTGTTTACAAATATATATATTTGTTTAATGCATTTTTTTGTTATATCTTCCAACATGGTGGCCATGGCTTTTGTTATTTCACTCCCTTGGGAATGATTGGAACCCAAGAACTAGAACAAATTCATCTGAGTATTGTAACTTCTTCTTTGTTCTTACAGACCGCACTTCAGGATCGACAAAAGATTACGCATATGGGGCACTACACATCAAATATTCTTACGTGTTGGAGTTAAGAGATAAAGGAGATAAGGGATTCCTGTTGCCTCAGAGCCAGATTCTGCCTACAGCTATGGAAACCTTCGCTGGAATCAAAGCTATGGTTGCAAGTATGGACCTTACTCAAGAATAACCGTCCTGCCATTTTCATTCCATTCCTTTCTAAAGATTCTTTATATTTTCTTTTGGAAAATATTAGAGGTAATTCCATAAAGTTTAAAGTGCACATAGCCTTTTTCCCAATGCCTTCAATGCCAATTCTACATGAAGTAAATAGTCCAATGGTAAAATATTTCTTGATTTGAGTGTTGCGTCTTTAAGTTATGAAGGTTTATATTTCCAATATGTTAATGACTGTGGCGTCTAGCAAGGTTTCATTAAATATACAAAATTGATCTGGTTCACACAAACAGTATTTAAAAAGGATCCTTATTTTACTCGTGGTTTACATAAAAGATATATATTTTTAATTTATTTCTTAAAATGGTGTTTAGTATTACTAGTTACAGCTGTACATAAATACTCTAAAATACCTTTGTAGACGTCACGGTCATTAACATATTGGGAGTATAAACGCATCACTAAAATCAAGAAATATTTTGCCATTCGACTATTTACTTTATGTAGAATCGGTATAATTGAAGGCATTGGAAAAAAGGTTATTTGCACTTTAATACGCGCTGTTTGAACCAATGGCACACGTGACTCTTCCCCATTACCTCCCGTCTATATTAAAGCAACTGTGTCAAGATGACACCCAGAAATGAAAAGAGTACCTAGATCTAAAAAAAATGGTACTTATTTGTTTGTCTCACGATTGAGAGTCATTTGTAGAGAGTCTTCAGCTTTTTATATAGAATACTGTTGTAACATGAGGATCTGTATGGGGAATGCAAAGGCAAGATGAGCTTGCCGGAGCTTGGCACACTCAATAAATGAATAAACAAATGAATAAAATAAAATAAGATAAAATAAAACGGATTTATGGATGGATGAATGGATGAATGGATGATTTAAAGAGTAAATGAATGGACAAGGGGAATTGGAAGTGAATGGGTAAATGAGGAAAGTCATTGATCAGAAAGTGGAGGAGTATTCATTAGCCAGGACGTTCGCGACTATTATTTCATGAAAATAGAAGCCTATTTTTGTTCATCCTTTTTTAACGTTTTGATAAACATGGAAAGCTCAAACAAAACGCGCGCTGTTGTTTTGCAAAATAGTCCATTTTCTTCGTGCGGTAGCTCAAAAATGAAGACGATGACTCCCATTTTTCATTTCACTTTTGGAAACTCTAATATGATAAGTAACTGTTTTACATCTTCAGTTGCCCGCGAACGTCCTCACTTAAGTAGATAAACGGGTAATATTTTCCGAATTCACTTGACTGAGCACAGAACACAAGCGGATTCAAGTCCAGGCTGGAGTTTTCAAATCCATACATTTTTCTGCATTTCTGTTCTGTTGTCAGTCAAGCGAATGCAGGAAGGTCTATTGATTCAGGATTTTATAGAAAGCAACATACAGGATATGTTATCCCATGTAGTTTATTTATTCTTCTAGCAGTGCATAAAGCGAAATAAATTCCTTGCACTTCTATCGACAGTTATAGCATTGTTGAGCCATCCTACACTCTCATCTCTCTTCCCATGGCTAATATACCATTAAAGGTCTCAATGCCGGTCGGTATGATCTGGTTAGGTGGGAGAAGGAACCCATAACGGCCTCGATCTCTCAGTTCCAAAGCAAATGAGTACTTGATACCCAGCTGACCGTAAGTGTAGTCTTTGCTACCGCCAGAGTTTTCATCTGAAATGAAGAAATAAAATACTATCGTTTAAAACAAAAGTCTTATAAACCTTTCAATTAGCTTATTCCTGGGATTAGTCTTTCAATCCTCCAATCCTATCTTCCTATCTTCCTTTGATTATGGAGAGGGTTCACGGCAGACATGTTGTGGGGCAATCCTTTAGAAGATTATATAGTTTTTTGATGATGATGATGACGGCTACCTTTCAGGGTTGCGCAGGGAACTGTGAAAAGTTTTATTCTAGGAAATTCTTAACTAATAACCAGTACTTACATATAATGACGGATGATGGTCCATAACGGAAGTATGTGTTGTATCCACTTCTTTGGATAGCATCAACGCCAGCTTTAGAAACTCGCATCTTAAAAAAAATAGTTTAGAGCTTAAAAATGACATAAAGAACTTTACACTGTTTGAAATGATAAAAAATAAACATGATGATGATGATGATGACGACGACGACGACGATGATGATGATGATGATGATAATAACGGTGATGACGAGTGATCAATAATATAAAAATGACGATAATGATGTTGATGATGAGATAAATAAAAGATTATGATTATAATTACGATGACGACAATTATTCTAATATAATCTTTAATTATAAGCATGCACTATGCAATCGGGAATTGCAGCAACAGACCTTTTTTACCTGGCCGCTTGTTGTCTCATTTCAGAACACATGTCATCCCCAAGAGCATAATTTCTTTGTGAAACAGTTTTGCATGGGAAGACACATGAATATGGATACAACTCAAACAAAGAATCTTATTCTCAAGAGAATGACACGTGGTCTGAAATGGGAAAACAAGCCAACCAAGCTAAAAAGGAATATTATCGGAAGACTGCTTGTTTAGAAATACACGGGTGAACGGGGAGGGGGAAAGGTTCAACTGACCAATATCCCATTGCCATAAAACGTACCAATTCCTGATGATCTCTGGTTGGAGTCTTCGTATATCCCCAAGGGATCATCCAGAATTGACTATAGGCGTGGATGTCCATGTATCCCTTCAGACGGCTCCCGAGACGTTTCATGTAGTCGGCAACATTTTTGACCTCGATTTCGGAGAAGGCACGTGTTCCACGGTAGGTTTCGGAACAGGGATCGGAACTGGCACCAGGGTCTGGAAAAATATAATAGTAATAAATATCATTTCAGGAATGTATCGATCCCCAGAGAATATAAATCAAAACTTGGAATGTCGCCTGAATTGTAATCTTGATCTAGAAGGATATACACCAACTCTAAAAATGGCGATTCTTCACTTTTTTATTCAAATTTTTGAATCAAATAATTTAACAGCATATCAGCATTATCTGAAATGGCATCCAAAAGTGAGTGAGCAGGAAAAACTAAGTTATTACGGGCCGAATTTACAGATATTAGCATCAGATTTTCTTGATCAATACTGACTAGTATCATTTGGAGAACAAAACAAAAGATCCCCTGAGAATGATATGCTTCGCTTGTCACGCACAAAGGCTTCAGCGTAAGGCTCCATGCTAAATGCTCAGTGATTCGTGACAGGAGAAAAGAATAAATTTAATTTATCACGGAGCCTCGTACTGAAACCTTTGTGCGCAACAAGCGAAGAATATCTGGGAACTGGGCTATTGAGCTGTATTCCTAAGTGTTTCAAGGGGTCTATATCTGTGCAAGCGCGCTACTGTGGCGTATCTTATGCGGTTTTAAGTAAGAAAAGCGTAATATGCACTTTAATGACCGCGTTTTTCTACTATAATTTAATTCGTGTACAACTTACATCCCCATTTGTGTCCCCAGTTTCTGTTCGGGTCTGTACCAATGCAGTTGTACCATCCACCACTTGGTTTGAGGGTTTTTCTCCAAAAGCGATACTTTCTTGAACTCTTTGAAATCAATAGGAAGTGAGAAAAAAATTGGGGACAATTGTATTGACCCCTTTCACGTGACGTCAAAGCAGCTCAATTTGGAGGACAAAACAAACATTGGAACCTATTGTTTTGTTCTTCAAATTGAGCTGCATTACGACGTGCTGCAAGGAGCCTATATCGTATTGACTCAATTGAAAAATCATTGTCATTTTTATGTTTTAATCCCGACAATGATTTTGCAATTGAGTGTGTACACGCTGGGATTATCGGTCCGATTTCGGAATGAAAATCGTGTGTATGCATGGTGTAGCGCTCCAAATTGTGCTGCATTCCGACGTGCTGCAAATGGTCTATATAATACAGTTCTATATATCTCATTATAAATATATAATTTTTTTGATATGCTTACGCTTCTCCAGGTGTATTCATAGCCATCCACGTTCAGTACTGGCATGATTACAAAATCCATTTTGTCCAACACTTGCGTAACGCTGCTGTCCTTTCCGTACTTGTTAACAAACTGCCGACATCAAATGGAGAATAGAAATTTAGTATATTTTTAGACTTGCATAACATTAAATTTGTGATTGGTCGAGTGGCCAAAGATTATGAGACGATATACAATCACTGGTCGAGCGGTGATAATGAGGTTTGTCAAAGTTTGCGAAATAAGACTGAGTAACACTTAAACGTATTTCTATCCTGAATTTCGTTTAAGACAATTGTTCACCTCGACTACGTTTCAGTAAATGTTTACCAATTTTCACTTCGCCTTTAGTGAATAACTGTTAGATTATAATCTCTCGACTCTCACTGGTGCGGAATACATAAAAAACTGTAAGACTAAATAGTCATTCACAACTGTCATATATGGAAATAATTGTATTAGTTGGTGGATGTTCCTGATGCGATTGTTCCTTAGGAAACATGCAAACTGAGAAGTCTTAAAGTTGACACGAGAAAAAAACCGTCTGCGCATGCATGTAATCTTTTTGCAATTTCGGTCAAAAACGTCCTCGTGCTATTGTAAGACTCAATTATCGTTTTTTCATAGTAATCGTTTTAATATAGGAGCTTGGTCTCACACAATTGTGATGCCGCATTGTTCTTTTAATTCGGAAAAAGGAGCATGCTTTTTTTGGGCTAAAATACACCGATGAAATCTTGGAAAAAGTGGAGGTGATTACCTGACTTATGATGTACATGCATGTTGCTGGTGAAATCCATTCTCTTGCATGAATACCACAGTTCATGAAGAATACTGGTTTGTTACTGGAAGCTTTTCCTTTAATCTAGGAGGGTGAAATATATATATACATTTAGTATAGACCACTAGTGAATCTCGAGAGAACACTTCACGGAAGACACGCCCTGGATTTAGATATTATTTATTAAAATAAAATTATCTATATATAAGTTAATTACCTCAATAGCATTCTGTGGTCTCCCTTGGTAAGAGTTGCCAACACTGAATACTCTCCTCTGGGCATTAGACGGCTGGTTGGCGAATTTTCTCAACTCGTCATTAATCTGAAGATGAAAAAAAATTGATTATAATCAAAGCTTGGAAGAAAGACATGAAGCGTATCATCTTGATATTTCTTTTCTTCTTTCGATTTCTAGCACAAATAATACATATTTATGCAGGAGGAAGGAAAGTAAATATTTATTGTTTATGTCAGCGTTTTACAGTTTTAAAGTAATTAGATTGAAGTCAAGGAACTCAAGCCACCCCATGCCATGCCATGCCATCCCACCTCATGCCATCCCATGCCATGCCATCCCACCCCATGCCATCCCATGCCGTGCCATCTGATCCCATGCCATGCCATCCCATGCCATCCCATGCCATCTCATCTCATCCCATGCCATGCCACGCCATCTCATCCCATGCCATCTCATCCCATGCCATCCCATGCCATCTCATCTCATCCCATGCCATCCCATGCCATCTCATCCCATGCCATCCCATCCAATGCCATGCCATGCCATGCCACGCCATCTCATCCCATGCCATCTCATCCCATGCCATCCCATGCCATCTCATCTCATCCCATGCCATGCCATGCCATCTGATCCCATGCCATCCCATCCCATGCCATCCCATGCCATCTCATCTCATCCCATGCCATGCCATGCCATCTCATCCCATGCCATCCCATCCAATGCCATGCCATGCCATGCCACGCCATCTCATCCCATGCCATCTCATCCCATGCCATCCCATGCCATCTCATCTCATCCCATGCCATCCCATGCCATCTCATCCCATGCCATCCCATCCAATGCCATGCCATGCCATGCCACGCCATCTCATCCCATGCCATCTCATCCCATGCCATCCCATGCCATCTCATCTCATCCCATGCCATGCCATGCCATCTGATCCCATGCCATCCCATCCCATGCCATCCCATGCCATCTCATCTCATCCCATGCCATCCCATGCCATCTCATCCCATGCCATCCCATCCAATGCCATGCCATGCCATGCCATGCCACGCCATCTCATCCCATGCCATCTCATCCCATGCCATCTCATCCCATCCCATCCCATCCCATCCCATCCCATCCCATCCCATCCCATCCCATCCCATCCCATCCCATCCCATCCCACTCCTACCGCGTTTAGTCTCTGATAATTAGAGAAGAATCCTCCAGCTCTTCCAAGGTTAGCTTCTTCCATCTCGACCTCAGTCTGCACATCAAATATCTGAATGACGAATTTGATCCCTTCTCCATGAAGATATTTCACTAATGCACTGTAGTGCTTGGCTGGAACGTGAATATCTGCATCCATGCTGGGGCGAAATGCCTCTTTCCAAAAGCTGACCTGGAAAAATAGGCAATTATTATGATACGCGGAATTCTTCGTAAAGAAATAAAGAGAAAAACTGTGCCCGAGGTCTTCAAAATGCAGAGGCCGTTAGACCGAGGTTTGTTGTCATGGACGAGGGCACAGATTTTTCTTATTGACTTTTCCACTTGTTTTTAAATTTATTTTGTAGTCTAGTAAGGCGTTATCCCATGCGCGCGCACATGACGTCAGCATAACGGACTGCGGGCAGAGATGAAAAATACCATCCGCTCAAAAAGCCAATCAGAACGAACTATTTTTAGGTACCAGACCAAAAAAAAGAATTTCATAAATTATTTTATCCGTAGTTTTGGAATGAAGGTTGAAGCAAAATTTGTGGGGTCTCTTCCTTGATCTGAGGGTTTTTTCAAGCTTCTCCCGTTTTCATCCCTGCGCAAAACTCAACACGTCTTTTAGTTAGCGGTGTCTTGCCTTCAGTGGAATTGCAGGCCCAGAGGTTGTTCCAGCGTTAATATTGGTGTTTGAATTTTAGTTTAAGAAGTTAAGAGGGTCAAAGACTACCGTGAACAAATGGAAGCGCAAACCATTTTTGAACAAAGGAGCAATTCTTTGATGTCTTTGAAGTGCGCTACTTGTGATATAGTGATCTTTTTACCCATATATTTATATCTTTATATTAACATTTACCTTGATCGTCGGGTGATTCTCGAGACCACCCACAACAGCCAGTTCCTTCTCATCTTTTGGCGTTACGCGAATAACTTTATCCCTGAAAAAGACGAAAGTATGTTTTGTGATTTGTAAAATGGATTTCAAACTGATAGGATTTATGAATGGCATCTCCACACAGTAGCTCTTTCTTCGCAGAATCTAACGTAAAGTTTAGGGGGTTAGTATTTCTGGGGAGAGGAAAACCAAAGAAATTCCTCGAAACAGGGAGGCATGGGTGGCGTAGCAGTGAGAGCACTCGGCTCTCGCCAATGCTACCCGAGTTCAGTCGAGTCCCGTCGGGCTCGGTGTCGTATGTGAGTAGAGTTTCTAGTTGGTTCTCTCCTGTGCTTTGAGGTTTTTTCTCCGGGTTCTCTGGTTTTCCTCCCTTCACAAAAATCAGCTTCTAAATTCCTATTTGATCATGGAACGATGGCCCAAAGTTTGTTAGCCACTGGCTATTAAGTACCACCCTTGTAAAAATAAGGACGATTTTTACATGTACATGAGAGAACCTATAAGCAAACACTCCAATAAAACACAAAATTTGAGTCGCGAGTTGCGTTCGCGGAGGCTAACACTCTCCCCGCCACGCCACGCATTCATTTCCACAATAACTTTGAATCAAAACTATTACTTATTCTTGTATCATTATTATTTACCCTTTGAAAGGTTTCTCTGCTTCACCACATACCGTGGCAACCAGCACGAACAAGCAAACCCACATCAACGCCATGGTTAGTGATCAGTCTGGCTGAAATACTCAATATCTCATGATCACCAACCCATTTTATATCATCTCGTTCTATTTTCCCAGCTGTTAAAGCAATATTAGCACAGTTGCTCGAACGAGGAAGGTGTTTCTTCAGATGTTTTTCCAATAACACATTTCAGCCACCAGGACGTCACTATACGAGGCAGCTCTGTGGATATATCGACGATTACATGCTTATTCCCCATCCTTTGGTCTATATTGATAAAGGTGTTAAATCTTAAACATTCATGCTTTTTTAGGATTGATATGAATGGTACGTTTACTTCAAGATATTGGTTCACTATGACACCCAGAATAAAAATCGGAATAAAAACTATTGCTACAATTTTTTGATAATTATTTCCTAACATAATTTTGTACATGAATTTTTGTTGAATGGAAACAAAAAATATTCTGCAATATACCACACAACACTACACTAGTAACTTCTAAAGACTAAATTCAAGCGAAACTTGCTGTATGTATTCCTCTATGCCTTTACACTGGCTTTTTGAAACATGAAAAACATTCATCTTGAATTTTTGGATTTGTAAGCATTTTTTCTCAAAAAGCCACTTTTTAAAATCGTCAATATCTAAAAATATTTTACTCTTTTCGGAGAAAAACATAGCTCAAGGCTTGAAGACTCATGTTTGCAAATTTCTCAAAAATCAAACAAGGGTTTGATATAAAAAGACGCAATTGAAATTCATGCCCATCAAATAAATCAATAGGCGCGGGCCACCTTAAGTCGTGGCATTTGGGCAATTTTCTATACATTTACCGGCTTTATTGTTGACCAAAACATCTCAACTTGAAACAACTGCTATGTTGCTGGTTGGGTCATCTCCATTTAAAGTAGCCACTTGTAACCTGCCCAATGTACTTGGTGTTGAACCGAAACGTCATTTAATGTCTTAGTCCAGATGTTGTTATTTTATTGGAGCTTGTATGCTGTAAATTCAAATTCTAAACCATCTATTGATGGTTAAAGTTCTTGTCCCAAACGTTTTCCATAAACTTGAGAACAGTAAACATATGGTTTTTGATTGAGTGACACGTTCCAACTGCGCATGTCGGTTCATTTTTTACTGCCTTCTTCGTATTATTATTTTAATTTCAGTCTTGAGTTGAGATAGTCAATTATTTATACTACTAGAACAAGCTATAACGCAAATTAAAACCATTGAAATTAAAGTCACTTTACTTAGTGATGGTCCACACAAAGTTGTGTCCTATAACGTTTGGACTCGAATTATTCATCTATTTTTTTTTCTGACATTTTTTTGACGCTTATTTATTCCTGATTAATGTATTCGTTGAATTTAATTATGGTATGAAAAAATAAAAGATCAATCAACAGTGTCATCTCTCCATCCATTCATAATTATATCTCTGTGCTTTCATCCTTCCATTTATTATTAGCTTCTTCGTAGCCTATGTTTCTGTCGACTCAACTGATCACATGCTCAAAAGTCACCTTCACAAATTTGCTATTATTCCCGTTAAACTGGCCAATATTCACTTTAAAGATAGACGAACGTGTAAACTTACAAGTCAAAATTTAGACAAAATACACACAAAAAAATAACACGAAGAAAGGATATCACAAATAGATTTAAATTTGTTGAAACAGTTGGAACTGGTTACCAAAAAAACTCCTTGAGTCTTTGTCCTGGGTTGTATCTAGAAAACAATGCAAGTTATACCACACATGGAAAGTTAACAATAGAGGCGAAATTAGAAAAGTTCCTAAAAAACACAGGCGAAATCTTTACGGATTTTAAGCCCCAAATTCATCGAGATTACTTATTTAAAATCTTCTATGACTAATCCAAAGCTGGAAAAAAATGTCTGTATATTATTTGTGAATTGTTTTCTGATTTTTCAACGGCTTTGGGGTTTTGTTTTCTTGCATGTGATATAGTTCATGTTCGTTAATACAGAATATAGCGAGTTAGAATATGCTTGAGCAGCTGCGAGTAGGAAAGACAATACAAGATGAATATATTCTGCTTGTTATTGGTTGTGTGTATTTAATGTGATCAAGGAAGCTAGGAAGAGACGAGACATATAAACTGGCGTTTGATGAATATTCGCCGAGACCAGTTGAACTAGGCTAACATGAAGGCCTTTCTCGTAATATTTCTGGCTTTTGTGGCCGTAGAATCTGCACAGTTTAGCGGGTAAGTTAGAAGAACAATATTGTGACTTTTTTTTTTTCTTTTTAATCCACGACTTCCGTTAACAGGAACAAGCCAATATGAAATCTCTTAAGCGGTAAATCTCACACCTTTTCAATGATCTGTAAAGAGAGAAAAATTGGAAGATACTGCATGAGAAATGATCAATGTTTTTTTTCTTATTCCCTACTTTATTCTTTTTTTTATTTATTTCTCCTAATTTTCTCTTACTTGATTTACTTTAAATAATAATGCCTTTCACAAGCTTAACATCTTATCATTATTTACTCTTATTAGCAACAAAGTTATTAGAGTAACTCCAAAAAATGACGAAGAAGTTGGTCACTTGAAGAATTTGCAATCATCCAGAGATATAAAGGTGACGGTTCTTTGCCAGCTTATACTTTGTGTCTTAGATTGTAGGCAATGTAGTTCCATAATGAATATGTGAAAATTCATAAAGACTACATGGGGCGCGAAACGCGAACATCGCCTAAAGCAGCTGCCAAAAAAAAGAAAGAGAGGGAAAAGAAAAGAAAAGAAAAGAAAAAAAAAAAAAAAAAAGAAAAGAAAAGAAAAAAGAAAAGAAAAGAAAAAGAAAAGAAAAGAAAAGAAAAGAAAAGAAAAGAAAAGAAAAAGAATACTTTTGTACCTAAGCTACGTTAAGGCAGGGTTTTCTGTTCTTTTTCTCTTCCATGAACAAACGTCATAGATCACGCGCGAATTTTCTTTCTTATTCAAATTGTTATTTCCTCATGAGAATAGTAAGACAATTGGTGCTAATGAACTGAACAAAATAAAGTGTGCAAGGGATTCTGGTAGTAGTAGCAAATGACGTCATAATGCAACAGGCCTATTTTTATTCTTCTCTTTCTCTGTCGCTGCTTAGATCGAGTTCTGGTCATGGCCAACCCATGCTGGGCAACCTGTGGACATGCACATCACAAACCAAGAATACAAGAGACTGGCGCGATACCTCAGTCAACGTGGACTGATATTCACCATTCAGATCTTTGATGTACAAAACCTTGTTGACAGAGAAAGTGCACCAATATCTCGGGCAGGAGTCAGCTGGTACAGCAAATATCATCCTCTTGATGAGGTCAGTATGTTGTTACCATGGGAACACAAGACGCCAAGGCATGGTGTTTACCATCCATATATCCATCCATCCATTCATCCATCCATCCATTAATCCATCCAACTATCCATCCATTCATCTATCCATCCATGGCCATCCATGGCCATCCATCCATCCATTCATCCATCCATCCATCCATCCATCCATCCATCCATCCATCCATCCATCCATCCATCCATCCATCCATCCATCCATCCATCCATCCATCCATCCATCCATCCATCCATCCATCCATCCATCCATCCATCCATCCATCCATCCATCCATCCATCCATCCATCCATCCATCCATCCATCCATCCATCCATCCATCCATCCATCCATCCATCCATCCATCCATCCATCCATCCATCCATCCATCCATCCATCCATCCATCCATCCATCCATCCATCCATCCATCCATCCATCCATCCATCCATTCACCCATCCATCCATCCATCCATCCATCTATCCATCCAATCCATTCATCCGTCCCTCTCTCCCTCCCTCCTTCCCCCTCCCTCCCTTCGTCCCCCTCTCTCCCTCCCTCCCTCCATTCATCATCAATCAATCTATTCACTTCGTTCTTTCTTTTCTGCCTCTCTTTACCTAAAAATATCTATAAGAGGTTACCTGTAAGCAGGAATTTACATTTTCGTCATGTACTACCAATGTTCATATTTTCTTCTTGCCAGATATACCAAGAACTAAAAAGACTGGCTAATGATTACTATCGCAATGGTAACGTCTTGGTCTTCACCCTTGGCAAATCATACAGGCAAAAAGATCAAAAAGGAATAATTGTAAGCTGATGGGAAGGTTATATATGTATATATTTAATAGACTGCAAAGATAAACTGGCAAGTTTATTTCTAAGAAAATGGTTATCCAATTTTTAGTGGAGGCTTAAACAGTTTCGCATACCAACCCTCTGATCCTCAGTGTGATTTCATCTCTAACTTAATCATAATCATCTAGTAAATATTCTAAATTAAAACATATTTGAAGGAAGAAAGACCATTTAAAAATATGTCCTATAAAAAAAAGCTGAACTAACTAAATATGTCTGACATATGGTGTTCTCCCATTACCTCCGGTACAAATTATACCACTCACCCTCCCCCAAGATAATTAAATAACGCCACAGATACAGACCCTTTGCACATGAAGTCAAAACAGCTCAATTTGTAGAACAAAACCAAAGAATTTCAATCTCCTGAGAATTGAAATCTGACCTATTGTTTTTTCCTCCAAATGAGCTGCATTCCGAAGTGCTTCAAATGGGTCTATATAAACATTCAACGCAGTGGTAGGCAGGTGCCCTGCAATAATGAATTACATACAAGTATATACTCACTTAGTCAAGGTTTCTGATATCTGTTTTTTGCTTATAACGGTAGATCAAAGGAAAAAGACGAAGAAACAAGCCTGTGTTTTTCATGAACTGTGGTATCCATGCAAGGGAATGGGTGGCTCCAGCAACATGCATGTACATCGCCAAACAGGTAATACTTATTAACAAATCATTCACATAAATAAACACACTCCAGCTGATCTGAAACACTGACGTAGAAATGACGTTACTGCAAAACTGTGGTGACACATTTGATTTTATTATATATCCTAGTCAAACACGTTTTCTTATTGGTCGAGAGTACATCACGTGGAGGGAAATAAATCTCAATAACTCCCGCGCGCGGGTAATAAATGCACGTGATCAAAGCGTGAGAGGGGAATAAATTTTTTTTGTAAATAAAACATTTTCAAAATGGAGAGAAAATTTTTCTTCGTTTGACTAGAGTATATAATAAAACACTTAATGACTGATCCCTCGGGAAATCAGTGAGATTCTCGGGAAACAAAACTAACTGTTTCCCTCGGGACCAGTCATTAAGTGCTAAATATGCACCGCTTTCTGGCGAGATCGAAAATTAAAAACATTGCAATAAAAATATAAAGCTTCCTAGTTATTGTGTCAATAAGAATAATCTTTTATTTCCGAATAAAACACTTCGTAGAAGGTACAATCACTAATGTTAACTAAAATTTCGTAAAAAGGTCGACAAGATATGAGCAAATTAACTCTCTACAAAGCCGTTGCTTCGGCAAACAGAAAAACTTGCATGGTTATTGTTTACTGCATTTTACATTTTTGGCATCTTTGTCTTCATTACTAATGAACCAGGAAAGCGATATTTGAAGCTTTGAATTTTGGTTTTTGATCCTATTTCAAGAAAAAAGGGCTAAATTTGCAAAAGACTTTAGTTTTATTTGAAAAAATATATATTTAACGGCCAGCGAGCCTCCTGTCGCGCGAGATTGTGATGTCAAACTGAACAAGTTTCCATGAAAGTCCCCCCTATAGAGAGTTTTGATATTTCCATAGATAATTTATTTTACCGTCGATTGCATCTACCTGTTAGTTCGTGTACAAAAAACAGGTTTCGTCGCGCCGGCAAACTTCAAAGTTTCACGTTCTACAGTTCAAAGTTTTTTCCCGCTCACTCAAGGACTTCCAAGATGACCAAACGAAGAAGTATCAAGGATTTTTTGCATGAAGCGACAAAGATTTGTTTGTATATGCCATAACATTGAGAAAAAATATTACAAAGCACAACAAAACTCGTCTGTGAAAGTAAAATTTGTCATGGGAAAAAAGTCGTGTTCCAAGTAATAGACGCGACAGATAATTAAAACTTTTAACAGTGGCACTTGAAACTTGACGTTTGTCGGCGCGACAAAACATGTTTTTTGTACATGTTCTAACGGGTATGCAATCACGGTAATGTTGAATTAAATATGAAAAAGGAATACATAATATACATTACACTAATTATTCGCCATTTATTTAGCTTATCCAGTTATACGACTGCAAACATGTTCTTGAAAGATCTTGAAAACATTCATGAAAATTTAAACCGTTCACTTTCCAGCCTCAAAAAATCTTTAAACCGGCATAACATTTGCTTAATGAAATCTGGGATGAAATCCTTTCTTCTATACAGGAAAACAATTATTAATTATTTTTCTTCGAATTGAATAAGTCTTCTGCTTTGAAGGCTTAAAATATTGGTCACGCTGTCACGTTTTCGTTTCGTCTTGCTCGAAAAATTGAACTAGTAGCTCCGCTTTTAGGCAGTGCCTAAATCTATATATTATGCTGAATTTTGAGCTTGTTTTTAAAACTTTCTTCAAATAGTTTAATTTAGTCTTCCAAAAAAATGTTTATACTAGATGTCCAGAGAAAATTACTTCCATGGCTTTTTTGAATTTTTGAGTTATGAGTGTTTCTGTGAAAAGCTTGCTTTTCGGCCATTTTTCCTTCGAAAGCTTGGCAAGATGGTCATATTTAAAATGTATATTATCTCAAAAACTTAAATTCTGTATAAAATAGCTTTCTGAGAAAATTTTCTAATTACTCCTTGTTAAAGTAAATAGTCACCTTTTGTTGTTAGGACAATATGAATGGATAAATGCTGAGAAACGTTATGAAGTCTTATAAAAAGTATGTTATATTTTGAAAGTCAGATTCACTTCGACACTTGCACGGACAATATTATTGCACTAAATATTCTTTAATGTAGTGATTAATACTCTTTTTTTTTTGTAGCTTTTGTCTAGATATGGCAAAGATGCAGACGTCACAGCCATCCTTGATAAGATGGACTTTATTATTGTACCAGTAGTGAATCCAGACGGCTACATACATACTTGGGAACGGGTAGGATTTTAAAGACGTAATAAGTTGGCCGGGTCGACAACGGAGACCGTAACCTTACTCCTTTTTTTATGCTATCGCCCCCAACCCCACTCCTATCATTGAGGGGCTCTTTATGTCTATCAGACGGTCTACCTATGCGGTACGGCGGTGTTTCTTGGTATTATGGATACAAGACATAAACAACATAATTTAGCGGGGGGTTGTTGGATGGGGTGGGGGAGATAACAAGCAATAAATAATTGCACTTTATTAATTCAAATTTACAGCATTTCGCTTACAGCGCGACGCGCAAAACTATGACCAGATTTAATATATTCGCATACTTCTATGCCAAGCTTTTTGCTGCCAAACGAGTTTTAACACATTGTTTAAAGTACAAAATCATGTGCATAGAAGTATGCGAATACATTAAATGTGGTCCTACTTTTGCGCGTCGCGCTGTAACGGAATAAGACTTCTTGTTTAAATTTCATCGATATTCAAGTCTCCTCTCGTGCATTGCTGGTGAACAATAAATTGAAGAAACTGGAGGACATGACACTAGATTAAATTGAAAATGGGACAAAAAAGGACTCGCCTCATATACTATTCCTGGATATGACATTCACTAGGGAGATATAAATGAGTTCTATATTAGTCCTTAGTACTATTATATATAAATGTTTTGCTTTTTAGAATACATTTACAAATATGATATGAGCTGTTTTCTTTTGTTTAGTACCGTTTCTGGAGAAAAACTCTTCGTCCCAATAAGAACACTTGGTGTGTTGGAACTGACCCAAACAGAAACTGGGATTTCAAGTGGGGAGGTATAGAAACATACGTTCTTGCTTTTTGCTAAAATAAATTGCCTTTGCCTTTGCCTTTGCCTTTTTTTTGTTACCTCGCTTAGTTAGATTGTAATATTGTCCTATTTTGTAGCCCCTGGCTCAAGTTCTGATCCATGTGACGATGCTTACCGTGGTCCCCACGCATTCTCTGAGATCGAAACCAAGAATCTTGCAGACTATCTGAAGCGTCTTGGAAGCCGTCTCAAGGGATACATGGACATCCATGCCTACAGTCAGCTATGGATGATTCCCTGGGGATATACTAAAGTACCAACAAAAGATCACAATGAACTGGTAGGCGCATACGTGCACCTTAGAGTGGTTTTCATTAACCCGTGAAACAAATTCTATTTATTAAAGTGTAATAGTCAAAACAACACAATAGAAAACAAAAGAATCAGAGTGAAGTAGTGCGTAATACGCTAAAGGGTATTTCACAGGTTTATGAGAATCACTCTATTTATTTGTGTCATGCTAAACAAATTAAAAAAATAAAATAGTGCGAAGAGGGATCAGATTGTTCTTCTTTTCAAAGCAGGTTCTCATCTTTTTGAGTTCAACATGCAGTATGACCATTCGTTGTGAATGTCTCGGAGTTTAAGAAGTTCCCTCCATTCAAACTCCTTGAATGAATATAAGCTATTGATAGATCGTCTTTTTATCTATCGCTCACAGGAGTTTTCCTCTCCCATTAGGGATTTGTGCACTCCTTTTTACAAGTTCTCATATATTGAATTATACTTTATTTTTGTGTTATTAGATGAGAGTCAGCAATATTGGAGCATCTGCTATACGTAACGCGGGTTACAGTACTCAATACAAAGTTGGACCTTCTTCTGTCATCATCTGTATGTACTATAGCTCAACATAAGGTGATAAGGTGACTGCCCAAATAATCATTATTCGGGCAGTTACCTTTTCAGTTTATGATAAACGTTCCTTCTTAGCCCTGAACGAGTTTTTGACTGCAAGGAAACTTTGTTCAACTTCCTTATGGACATTTGCGATATATAGTACTGAATTGGCAGTCACCTTATAAGCAATAACCCGAAAATGGAATCAACAAATCACTTCATTCTGCAAGAGTAGAAAAGTTTTCTTAACTTTTATCCCCTAAATATCAGTATTTAGTATGTCGAAACAAAACCACTTGGAAAATTGTCATATATACACCTATTTCAATTAACGTTGATAATGGGAAATGCGATCTGAGACCGATAGGAATTGTGGGCCGAGTCTATTAAACTACAAATCCATTGTTGTAATCATGCCTGAATATTACAGTGCGAATCGAAAAACCGTGGGCACCTAGAAATATTCCAGAAATGTTCTATTGTTCTTTGGCCAATCAGAAATGACTCTCTAACCACAAGATGATGGAAACTGAGTTAAGAATAACGTTTCTGATTGGTTAAGAAACATTCTTGAAATATTTCTAGGTGCCCACGGTTTTTAGATTCGCACTGTAATACTTACTTCTGGCATACTAGTATCTGTGATTCAGTACCATTCAAGTGTGACTATGACAATGCATTTGTAATTTAACTGATAAACTCCCACGATTCCTATCGGTCTCAGATCGACCATTCCCCATTACCAACGTTATTTGAAATAGGCGTATACACTGGATAGAATTGATCATTGTTGACGTAGTACCGTGACGATCGAAGAAGCCTTTTCTTCGATGAGAATGCACCATAAAACACATTTCAATCAATCAACTTTATTACCATATGATGAAAAAGAGCTTTTACAAAGTTTTTACAGTTTTTAAGAGTGTTTTTTATTGTGTTCATCAAAGGATGATTGTCTATTATATGAAATACTAACATCACTATTTTTTATGTGTTTTTTTTAGACGAGAACTCTGGCGCAAGCAAAGACTACACCTACGGGGTTCTTGGCATCAAGTACTCATTTGCTTTGGAGCTCAGAGACAAAGGAGCTTATGGCTTCCTTTTGCCAGCTTCTCAGATAATCCCAACAGCAATGGAAACGTTCGAAGGCATCAAAGCCATGGCTAAAGCAATGAAGATTCAATAGACCTTTTGCAACACGTTGGAATGCAGTTCAATTTGAAGGACAAAACAATGGATTCAATTTTCTCAGGAGACTGAAATTCGTTTGTTTTGTCCTCCGATCCAATTGAGCTGTTTTGACGTCATATGAAAGGGGTCTATTTTAGAGAAATGGGAATTATATAGTATTGAATATTATTGCCATAGACCAATTTATAAAACTACTCTGGGAATGAGGTACCACATGCAGGAATACAAAATTCAACAATTTGTTAACTTTGCCCTGTGCACTAGTACTGAGGCTCAGAACTATTTTAAAAGTGGTCTTTGGCGATTTTGGATACATAAATCAGTCAAGGCCTCTAAACAAATGGGAAAGTTAAATATATATTTTAGTAATTACAACAAAAAATTCTGGCAACTTACATGATAAAATGCGAATAAAATGGGGAAAATCATTTGTTGTCTTTGTGATCAAATACAATAGCTTTAACAGGAAAAATAAGAAAAAATATAATTGAACAACATTTCGGTGTTATCTTGACGCCATCATCAGGTTTAATGAATCATTGACTACAATACTGAATACAATAGCTCTTCATCATTTTAATGACGACTTATTCGTAAACATTTTGAACGAAGATTATAATCAAAAGGAGGCATATGTAAATATGTGATAATCAACCCAGACAAAATGCGCCAGAGTTAATTCAAACAAAAACAGGTATTCTGACCCAAGCTAAGGGAGGAGGGTGGGGTTGTTTGTTTGTGTGTGTGTTGGGGGTTGGGGTGGAGGTTGTTTAGTGTGTGTGTGTGTGTGTGTGTGTGTGTGTGTGTGTGTGTGTGTTGGAGGTTAGGGTGGAGGTTGTTTAGTGTATGTGGGAGGGTAAGGTGTGAGGATAGGTAGCTAATTCATATATATTTACAGGACAAGGAGCCTGCATATGTATCTAAACCAGCAATCAGATGAGCACAGGCATTCATGCAATGATGTGTGGCGTTTCATTAAAATTGTCGCTTGACACGAGATTGATTTTATGTTTATTTAGGAGGTTGTGGTGGGTTTTTTATTTCGAGTCGCGCAAACAGTAGATAAAACCCCTATTCGCCGTGAATCAGGGAAGCTCAATATTCCCCATACATTTCCTATAAGATTTGGATGCCATTTTGTAAGCTGTAACGCACCCAATGATGTAAATGCATGGAATTTATAAAATAAGCCTGAAGAAAGCGCAAGGACTGAATAAAAAAATCATGGGTATTTGCATACTGAAGGTACAATGGCTTTGGCTTCACCATGATAAGACACCCCAGCTGCGCCTTTTCTAAAATCTTTCCAAGCAACAGTCGTACCAGCTTCATTCCCACATTTACCATCAGCTAAGGATATGATGAAATCTCGTGGTAACACCGTGTTCCAGATATTAACACGTGAGATAGAGCCACAAAGAGCATCTGAATCTACAAAACCACTGCCATAAATATCCTGATCGTTACCAATGGCAACTATGCCGTTAGCTTCCACTGTTTGTCCCATGGCAAAATTTGATGAAATGATGCTGACTGAAACATCTATGTATAACCTAACATACCCAGAAGAGCTTTCCCATGTCAGGGCTAGATGATGCCATCTACCGTCAGCACTTATGTTCTGTGACATGAATTGCCTTAAAAAAATACATACAAGCAATTAGCTAACACATCACTGAAATTGTGATCTTTAGTCATGACAATGGACCTTTTTGCTCTATCACTATTTTCGACTTCGTGCGTTTTCAAAACAATAGGTGAGATCAAAGATTGTACGAAATTTGAACATCTTTAGAATTTGAACTAAAGATGTTTGTATTTCATTGTTGTGATTAACAACGAGTCAGGCCATACCAATGCATAACACTTACGTATGTTGCAACTATGGCCTGACTAGAACTATTGTTCAACAACAATGAAATACAAGCATCTTTTGTTCAAATTCTAATGATGTTCAAATTCCGTACAACCTTTGAATTTACCCATTGTTTTTAGAGTGCACAAAGTCAAAAATAGTGATAGAGCAAAAAGGTATAATTTGATTGCGTGAGCTAGTAGAGAAATCTGACCTCGCTATTTTTCACAAAGCAAGTAAAGCAAGCTATTCTTTAAATGAGCTGCTGCCTACCAAGAAGGAGTCGTCTTTTAGACTGAGGAAAACTAGTAGTCTTTTACCTTATAGAATAAATACAGAGCGTTTTAAAGAATCTTTTATTAATAGGCTGTATTTTAAATATAATTCATATATTAATCAGCTATTATTGAAATGTTATAGATATATTATCTCTTAAATTTTAGATTTTTTGTAAATTGATTGGTATGTATTTTTACTAATTTGTTAAATAAAGACATTATTATTATTATTATTATTATTATTATTATTATTATTATAATATATCACCAATATATATGGCCTATATATAAAATCTTTCTATTTCGGATAACCAATACTACTAAAGAATGGGTCAGATTTACCTCTTAATGTTATTAACTCGTACTTGAAGTCCTGATCCTCGTTGATAGAAAAAAATTGCGTTGTCAAAGGAAGGTGTTGCGTATGAAACAAAAGTGTGATCAACATCTTTGGTGAGATTGACGAACAGACTTATTGTGAAACTTGTCAGTTGATGCGGCATTTTGGCCAACAAGACATAATCAGAAGCACTTTGTCGAGGGAAACTGATGTCAAATTCTGTAAATAAAGCGAGAATTGAAATTAACATCTGGCTGGATTTCTTCCATTCCAAAACATTGTAAAACAGTAATAAGAAAATATTACATTTTATCTCTGGAAAACACTTTAAACATTGAAGATCCTCGTAGTTTTAAGACAATTTGTCCGAGGTGTAACTCCTGTCGTAACCTTACTTGTCCTCCTACTTGTTGTTACTAGTTATCTACTCTCAAATAGTTATTTTTGTGTATAATGTGTTGTTTTCTTTCTTTCTGTTTGGGCCCGCAGCCATTGGCTATTTGTCTTTCCTTTAAATATATTTTAGTATCAAATGGCGAATCTAATGAATAAATAAATAAACAGTTGCAGGCCAAGAGTGATGTTAACAAAACTTTCCCCTTCCAAGAGCATCAGTTTCTAAATTTGGTCTACGACAGAAAGCTAACGATTCTAGGTCAAATGCACAACTGTATGTCTTAAAAATTTTCGATGGTTTTCAGCCAATCAGAAAGCAGAAGCTGTTATTTTTGCGCAGAGCTGGGGTTTATATGATCATTTCATGATGTAGCCAGAATTTATACAGTTGGGATAGGCTGTGCGTAAGAGGACATTTTATCAAGATAAAGACGAGACTGCATTTTTTACTGCTTATATTCAACTAAAACCAATGTGTAACATGGTGACAGACTTTATTATTCCCTGAAAGGGTTGGCCAGTATAAGGACAAAAACTGTCGTCAAGTCAATAATTTTTATTAAAAAAGTGTCAATCAGCTGGAGAGATCTCTATCTATTGAAATAGGGCAATATTTCTGAGCTGGTAGAACTTTAACATTACATCATCAATGCACGGTACTAACCTTGAGCTGGATATTGACAGCGTTCACCAGTAAAGTCAGGTAAACATTGACACTGGTATCTTCGGTGTGCATCATCAATAACTGGCTGACATGTTCCTCCATTAAGACAGCGATCAGACGTACAAGAAGACTAGAAAATAAATAAGTTGTAAAATAGAAGGCAAAAAACGCAAAGAAACAAACATTAGAAACAGATAAAAAAATCACATGCATGCATCATATGATTCCCTAAACAACAGTTCTAACGGTCGTGTACAACTGGAACCACGCGACATATTTCGAACAAAATGTGGAAATATGTCGTCATTTTTGTCATTTGGCCTCATTTTTAATAATCTCCTTCACAGTCTCCTGCGCCATCTTGAAAGGTAGCTGTGCCTTAGCATTGAAGCGAGACGAACGGTGACCTTGCAATGATACCATCTCGCTTCGATGCAAACTCGGGCGCCACGGCTACCTTTCAAGATGGCACAGAGAACTGTGAAGGGGACTATTCCATAATTCCAGAAATCGAAGTATTACTAAGAGATATTACTGATTTCTAAACCAAATAAATCATTCTCAGTGTCAATTCGTAAAACCAGTTGCGGTCACATTCCCACTGACTATATGCACAGACTGCTGCCAGTGGCTTATCATTATTAATATTACGCACCTCTGGTCCATAGTAGTAGTATCCGCCCATTGGTACAACAGAGTCGGGCCTAGACTGCCGCGTCTGATCGTTTAATTCACATACAGGGTTCCCATCACCTCTGTTACTTTTATAATTCAATGACAAACAACGCTGTTCTCTGGAACAATCCATGAGGCAATCGATATCACTGGAGGCCTGAGTAGACTGGATCACGTGACCAACGAGAGCTTCTTCTACAGTTGAAAGTTGAAAGATTTCAATTAGACTTTCATTTTGCTTTTATTATCGATTATAAATAAACTAACTATTTTCTAATTATAATGATGATTAGGAAGATGATGATGACAATGCATATTAAATCAGAAAACAGGTGTATTTGTTATATTAGGAATTTTCACTTGCTTCATTATAGACGTTGTTGATGTTGGCAAGTGTTATGAAACATTTTTAATTACAAAAAAAAGCGAAAATCTACTAATTTGGTTGCCTGCTTTATAATCATTTTATTCTTATACTTGTTTACTTGGATAAGGAGAAAGTATACTTGAAGAAGAAAGAATTTTGTACCTTGAGCACTTCTTTGAAATATTTTCTTTCTTGTACTGATGTTTTCGGTGTTTACTTTGACAATGAGAAGCGCTGTAATAACCACAGGAACCCCACACGAAAACAAGACACTTCTCATGGTTCCTGATCAAACTGTTTGGAAAAGATCACGAAAAAATTATAAAAATATTTAAAATTTTCGTGTTTGCAGGAATTTACTTCAAAGCAACATATAAGGCTTCATCTGCGTTTGTAATTTCGTAACCTTTTAAATGGCCTCCATGGTTGAAAGTTTGGTTATATATTTAGATACGAAACAAGTCTTTTATTTAATTTATTTAAATTATAGAAAATAAGTTTTTTTGTATGCAAAATTGTGAACAAGATGGATTTATGTCTAAAGTGTTATTGTACGTGGGAATAACCATATTGTTTACGTTTGTTTCTTCCACTATTTTTTTCAATATTTTACCAAGCTTTTGCACTTCTAGTGCATCATCAGGGCGAAAAGTAGGTCTTAAAACGATTCAAATTATTTAAAGACTATAAGATGGATTTAATTTGGAATGCTTGCTTTCTGGTAATGAAAATCGTTTATGTTTTTGCAGATTACTTTCAGCATGATAGCATTCAAAATATAAATTTACGTAGTTAACGTGTTCTGAACTAAAACTACATTAATTTTACAAAACTTCAATACGTTTCGCCTTTTTTTCTCTCTCTCTCGGTACATTCAATAATTGTGACTACCAACAACCCCCACGAGGGCTGAACGTGTTGACGATTAAATATAGAAAATAGCAATACTCCCGTTTCGAGTTCTCTTTTACGCTGTGTTAGCCTCAATTGTGCGTAAATTATGCAGAAATTTAGATAAAACTCCTGAAATTTCAAAGTATTTTTATTGTCTTCTTTACACACAGATCTCTTGAATTTCCACGGGCTGTTACTGAATAAAAGAATATATTACACGGTTTTGAGGCTAACACAGCGTAAAAGAGAACTCGAAACTGGAGTATTACAGCGGATAGTTTAAGGCATCAATTACTAGCTAGAGCAAAGTTTTACCTGCGGACTTGGTGAAAGTTGATGGCTGGCTAGATACACGTACCGTGTACAGTTTTACTGACAACAATGGCAGTACAGGGCGCCAGACCACATCGTACATAAATGACATTTTAGTTTTAAAAATACAATAAAAGACAATAAGAAAACGGTTCTGACATTTTATTGGTGTAGAACTTCAATCACAACTGAACAGAATGTCGTTTACATTAACCAGCTGGATTTGGCTTTTTTTGTTGAGACAAAATGGCATTTAATTTCTCTCAAATGGCAGTAAAAAAAATTAATATTATTATTTTTGAAGAAAACCTACCGCCTGTCGATAGATGCAAATAGACAAAGAAAATGAATTGGAATCTTGAGCTAATAACATCTCTTTTCTTACAAATTTCACTGAGAGAAAAAATATTATCATTGAATTGACCGTACTTAACCACACATGGCGAACTTGACATTGAAACTATTCACTTCTTCCTTCCTGAAAATTCTTTAATTAAAAAATAAGAATATATTCTTAAAAGAAATATACCAAAGTCTGAAAGAAACAATTAAATTTAACTGATTGGTTTTTTCGTTTATTTCTTATTGTAGGTGCTATTGTTTACCTTTTAGCAGGTGAGATTTCAAGGGAGATTTAGGTTGACACAATGACATCGTTATTCGCGGGATAGAATTGGAGGGATACCAAAATTACTTGCAAATGGACATTATCAATCTCCACTGGATTATTGTGTTCGGTATTTGGAAGCCGAAAACTTTGAAATTCGTACATTATCCTTTCCAGATAGCTAGTGGCTAACGTAAATGAGGATATCGGGTGTCAATTATCGAATTGAAATTATCGGTTTTCTTGGGACCCTAAGAAAAAAGGCTGTACAGCTTTTGTATTTACCGTAACATCAGTTGCGTAATTAGCATGTCGAGGGCAGGTTTTGGTCGATCGTCTGCAGTCTTGTGTGAATATTCTAGGCATCCATACTCAACACCAGACAACGGAACAAACAATGAACAGTACTTTACCAATCTAGTGTGTGTCGTTTGTGTCGCCTTTGATGCAGCTGGTTTAATTCTAATTTCTGTGTTCTGAATATGGTGGCAAACTAAACAACAACAACAACAACAACAACAACAACAACAACAACCATAGCAACAAAACTCTGGGACAGGGCACACCCGGGCACGTGAATTTTGTATCTAAAAACCTAGGCCTTTTAAAATAATTAAGTGCAACAGTTGCTAAAACCTAGTTCAAACGTCGATCTTCTTATGAGCCGAATGCACCGAAAAGAATGGATGATAAGGCGGTGTTCTTTTGATGTTATTAGGTTTCGCTCATGAGAAGATCGACGTTTGAACTGGGTCTAATTGTTTTGTTGGTAATATCCAACAAAATATGGGGATCCATTAAAAAACTCATTAACCAGGCAGGGCGATAGAGGTATAACTTCTCAAAGGTCAGCTAATATTTCTTTACTTTATTTCACATTTTGACGATTTTATTGAGGTTTTTTTATTAATCGCCATACATTTTCTTAAAATATGACACCACAGAAACCCAGCTTGGGCTAGCTGTGGTGAAGGTCTTGTTGCACGTTGCATGTTTTGCCCTAAATTCAGTATGTGCGATGTGAATTTAATCAATGAAAGATCACAGCAATATGGAATTTTTGTTTATTTATTTATTTATGAACAACATTTAAGCAGAGATGCCCAGTTCAGCATAGCTGGTTTAAATGGGGCTCTGCACAAAACATACATCACGTTGCGTTTACGTACATAAAGATATAACTATAACTATTAACTATAATAAATGTATATAGATAAATATATATTAATGAAAATATAAGAACTTTGTTTAGTAACGAAAAAAGGACTTAAGTGCCTATTTAAAAGGCAACAAAGTTGAGATATTACGGATATTGGCAGGTAGGGAATTCCATGTTTTTGCCCCGTTGTAGCAAAACGAAGATTGGTACTTAGCAGTTCTTGCTAACGGTAAACGGAGCAGATCTTTGTTTCTAGTATTGTAATGATGGAATTGACTAGAAAACCGGAATTTATTTGATAGGTATGCCGGGGCTAGATTATTTAGGCATATGTAAACCAGCATGGAATTCTGAAAATTTCTTTTTCAATACTTTGTCTGCACGTTTTTCAGGCATATTTTCTTCCTTGCTGTCATTATTTACATATGAATATAAAATATATCTCAAGCTTGAGAAGCAACATGCAACATGCAACATGCAACAAAACCTTTACCAAGCTTTTTTTGAAATAGCTGTATAATACAATGTCACACTAATATACGATACGTTACAAAAGAATACCAAGTGTCAGGGACCGCGGAGCATAATTTTGATTGGGGGGGGGGGGGGGCTAATAATTTGATTGGGGGGGCTAACGACCACCAAATACTGGAAGACCTAGGGGGTTTGGGGGCATGCTCCCATTATTGGGGGGGCTATAGCCCCCCAGCCCCCCCTGCTCCGCGGTCCCTGAGTGTCAGTCCTTTGACCAATAATTTAGAATCAACCAACTTTGTTTTGTACGTAGCTCTGAGTACCAATTGATATCATGGGTATTTACATCCTGAAGGTACGATGGCTTTGGCTTCACCATGATAAGACACCCCAGCTGCGCCTTTCCTAAAATCTTTCCAAGCAACAGTCGCACCAGCTTCATTCCCACATTTACCAGCTAGCGATCTGATGACATCTTGTGGTAAAACCGTGTTCCAGATATTAACACGTGAGATAGAGCCACAAAGAGCATCTGCATCTAGAAAACCATTGCCGTAAGTATCCTGATCGTTACCAATAGCAACAATGCCGTCAGCTTGCACTATTTGTCCTTTGGCAACGTTTAGTACAGAAACACGACTTCTGCCATCTAGGTATAAAGTAGCCGCCCCTTGGGTGTTCTCCCATGTCATGGCTAGGTGGTGCCAGGCTCCGTCAGCATTGATCTTGAATGAACTGAACCGTCTATAAAACAATAAGGACACGTATAAGACACGTGCATAGCATGTAAACTCTGATTTCAGAAATACGATCGTCCTTGTCTTAAACTTGTATATTGTTGAAGTGTAAAGCAAGTCGTCGCCTAAAATGCTCGCGGTATTCTAAAAATCGTAGTCTTTCTTTAGTACTTAAGGTGACTGACTACTTTAGCAAAGAAGCTCTGGAAGCAATTTTCTCAGGACATCTATTTTAAACATTATTTTTGAAGACTAACTAAAAATATTTGAAGAAAGTTTTTAAAATAAGCTAAAAATTCAGCTTCTTGTTAGCTCAATCAACCGAAAATCGTACTCAAACGACAACAACAAAATCACATAAAACGCTTTTTTTTATAAGTTCTAATAATTACGTTTTTCTTAAACTTTCTCAAAAGATTGATTTTTACCTGTTGTTTTAGGAAACTCAAAGAAAAATATACAGTCCCGTGCAAAATTCGGGGTTTTTGTCCTGTTGAAGTTCAAAACGTGTATGGTTCCTCAATAAAATTTCGAAGGTTGTTATGCGGTTTTGCGCGATTTTTGTGCGCGCGCACATCGTGGGCTCAAATTGAACGTTCAAAAGTAGTCAGTCGCCTCAAACCTATCTTTGGAGGCCGGAATCTATAGGTATAGAAAACGTTGTATAATGAAAAATTAAAAGCCTAAATACAACATTATTTCTCAAGAAGGTATTAACGAGTAATTGTAGAAAGTAAAAGATAGTTTTTACCTTTGATAATCATTGACCCAAAGGCCAAGTGTTGATGATCGTTGATGCACAAAAATAGCGTTCTGGTTAGTTGGTGTTGCGTAGGAAACAAAAGTGTGATCAACATCTTTGGTGAGATTGACGAACAGACTTATTGTGAAATTAGTCAGTTGATGCGGCATTTTGGCCAACAAAACGTAGTCAGAAGCACTTTGCCTGGGGAAAATGATGTCGAAGTCTGATGAGTAAGAAAAAACCTACAATCAATTGTTTGATTTTTGATCAATCACAACATGTTTCATACCATTTTATACCTGGATATGTTACAGTGCCGACACACTAACCGGGAATAACTAGAAAGAAAGCGAATTGAAAATTACAGTATTAGCCAATCGGATCATCACGTTCTCGCGATCATTTCGCTTGAACTCTTCTTCCCAACGTCGCATGTGTGTGACGATAAATACCGCTGACCACTCGCTCTTAAGTCATTAAGGAGTTAAATCATGTATTCAAAATTATGCTCATTTGTTTAAAGTGTACTGTTTTCTCTTTAAATAATTAGGACCACCGTGAGAGGAAATGGGTTAATTAGGTAAACAACACTTTCACACCAGAATCGAAATGAGTGTAATTTCTGACGAAAACTCAGTTATAAAAGGTCTACTTATCCCAAATCGATATAGGACAGTATGGATAAAAAGTTAAATTTTACACCGTAAAAAATAAGAGAGATCACTTACTGACGTTTCGGACGCTAGTCCTTCGTCGGAGTAAAAGAGAGAATAAGAGTGGAAGGTAGTGTATATATGATGAAGATAGAAAATGGATAACCAATGAGAGCAAGGTAGGCAAGGTTACAAGAAAAAAACAATAAGAAATAATAAAAAGACAAAAGAATAGATTAATTAAAAGCGAAGCGTTCATTCATCCCATTGGGATTGTTTTTAGGTGTTATCTGATTGGCCAGTTTTGTTCAAGTGGTCCCGGTTAATGTATCTGCACTGTAATATTCTGGCACAATATTAACCTGTTATGTTGTCTTGACAACGTTCTCCAGTAAAGTCAGGTAAACATTTACACTGGTATCTTCGGTGTGGATCATCAATAACTGGCTGACATGTTCCTCCATTAAGACAGCGGTCAGACGTACAAGAAGACTAGAATAAATACTTAATGTTAAGAAAACGATATTGCGACAGTTTTATTAACTATGGATCTTATAGCCATTTTATTTTACTGATTCATCAGGTACTGTAATGTCACATTTGCGATAGGATTTTACTTTAACAAGACTGTTTTATATGGCATTTTTGACTTTAATGAAGTTATACGCATCACCACATGTGAATAAAGGCATGTTTAGTGCATTATGCAAGTTATGCATAATTGTGGATTCAACTGTTAATTCTCATTTATTTAGTAACGTTAGCACTAATGTACTGTAAGAACAGACCGCAGCCATCTTGAATTCTGAGTTACGTGTGGTAAGCCTCGCTTTGAATCCAGGATGGCCGCCGCGTGAGAAGGGAGAAAGGCCCACTTACGAAATATGCTTGGCTTGTCACACACTCAGATTTCAGTACGAGGCTCCGTGCTAATTAAGACTATATTTATTCTATTCTCCTGTCATGATTCACTGGGCAATATCCTTGAAGCCTCATATTGAAATTTTGTGCTTTGCAAGCGAAGGTACGAAGGCTCCGTGCTAATTAAGACTATATTTATTCTATTCACCTGTCATGATTCACTGAGCATTATCCTTGAAGCCTCACATTGAAATGTTGTGCTTTAGAAGCGAATCATATCTCTGAAGTAGGCTATTGAAAGATGCTGACCATATGGAATTTTTGGTCGTTTGGTGGTCATTGGTTATCGCCGATTAATTAAATGTCTTTAATCCGTTAAGATTGCTTATCATTAATAATATAACGCACCTCTGGTCCATAGTAGAAGAATCCGCCCATTGGTACAACAGAGTCGGGCCTAGACTGCCGCGTCTGGTCGTTTAATTCACACACAGGGTTCCCATCACCTCTGTTACTTTTATAATTCAATGACAAACAACGCTGTTCTCTGGAACAATCCATGAGGCAATCGATGTCACTGGAGGCCTGAGTAGACTGGATCACGTGACCAACGAGAGCTTCTCCTAAGACAAGGCAGAAAAAAATAAAAAATAAATTTATGGCAAACGTTAATTTGTTAATTTTGTACTGTTTGTTAACTAGTGCAATATGAAAGTGTTATAAACAAACAATATCTTTACAAATGTCAGTGGCAGTTATTGGATATCATGTTTAGTAATGGGATAATTAAAAAATAAGTTTTCCCTACTACAGTCTATTGAAGAAAGTGAGAGAAAAAGATAAAGCGATCAAAGAAATATAAAAAGAGAAAAAGGCAAAAATTGAAAGCAAGGAAGGAAGGACGAAAAAAGAAAGAAAGCAAGAAAGGCTATAAAAAGCTAAAATTTTAAAAGAAAATTGTTTGGACCGAAGCCATCATCAGAATAGAAAGAAAGAAGTTCAACGTAAAGATACAATACCTTGAGCACTTCTTTGAAATATTTTCTTTCTTGTACTGACGTTTTCGGTGTTTACTTTGACAATGAGAATCGCTGTAATAACCACAGGAAACCCACACGAAAATAATACACTTCTCATGGTTCCTAGTATTTCTATGACAAAATCAACCGAAAAAAGGAGATTTCAAAAAATTTGTATGAATCTTTGTATACAACTCAAATTTTGACAAGTAAATTCTGCACCCTTTAGGTGTGTGGAAATCCTCACTCTCATTTCTACAAAATTGCATGTTTTATCTTATAAAGCCGACAAACAATTTGAAGGCACAGCTAACTTCAAAACACCATGACATGCACTAAGCAATAAACCACGACCATCCGATAATTTAAGGGGAAAAAAATAGAATAAAAGGTAGTCCGAAGAATTGCACGAAGCAATGAAGCTACACTAGTACGATTTATAAAAATGCATTCGGTTGAGCAACCGTATCTTGAGTTATTCTAGAATCGCCCTTTCGTCTTCAGTTTGAAAATTTTCAACTTGAATTAAAATTTATATATTTTTCATTGTTGCTGTTGTTTTGACTTAAAACAGTCTAAGGAGTATATATGAATTTATAGATACACCTAAGCTAGATTTACCTGAGTATTTAACAGCTTTTTTTAAGTACAGTGACACAGCTTTGAATCAGTTGCAGACAACACAGCCAGGCATTGAAATATGGCACATCTTTGTCGATTCTCCAGAACAAAACAAAGACAAGAAGTTTGTAATTTGATTGGCTAGAAGTGTATAACATCATTAATAAGTTAACTAAATAACAAACAGCCGAATTCAAACAGAATTATTTTTGTAGTTCATAACTTAATTAATTTTTTAATTAACTTTTGTTTTTTATTTGTATAAGAATTCCGTTATTTATGAATTCGAACTCAAACAACAATCTTTAGACAACTTTATTGAAATAGTCACACTCATTCCTAATAAAAAGATTAGTTAAGGGAACATTTATTTATAAAAAAAAAAAAACGTCCTACGAGGGTATAGCCAGTGGCTAACAAACCTGTGGCCCTCGTTCCGTGATCGAATTGGAAATTGGACCTTTCCCTAATGCGCTTGAATTGCCACAGAACAATAGATTCAAGTCAAGGCTGGGGTTTTCTATCCATACATTTACTTTATTGTCTACTCACTTTTCACTCACACACACACATTCAATATGCTATGCAAACAACGCTCACTCACAACGTTCACTATCCAAAATAGTGCAGTTATGCCTATTTTGCACCATTTTTGACTAATCAGGTTTCAGGATTTGGTAGTGATTACCAAATGATATATAATTAATGAACAAAAATATTGATGATGATGATGATGCTTATATTCTTGGGATGTGTTTGCAAGCCTTCAGTAACATCATATTGTATAAACTCAAATAACGGCTTATCTCGAGGTTCTGACCGTTATGTCATCCAACCATCGATCATCTCATATTCAAATATCAATATCAAGATCATCTTCATATTCAAATATTGATGTTGGAAAATAATTTTTGCCAAAAAATAGTTAGTTGACGGTTGAAAAAACAACTATTATTTTTTTCGTGGAGAACACCTCGCCACAGGGAGCCGATGAAGATCAAGAAACAAGTTTGAAACCGTTTTAAACGCAAATCATGACTTTGGGCTTCCTTATTGTACCCCAACAGTCAATGGGAGCTTTTAAAAACAAAATGGCGATATTGTGACTGTTTCGAAGTGTTTGGTGCAGCTCTCTGTGGTTTCTTGCCATTTTTAATTGAAAGCAACGAGCTAAAATGGCATCAAATCGGATAAAATTTAAGCTAACTTCAAACTTGTTTTGGATTTATTAAACATTCGTTTGGAGATATCGAGTCGCGCACCTTGACTTCGTAGAGTATTTCGACTTCAAATGGAATGATTTTGAGCTCAAGTCTGGCCAGGTTTAAAGACAATGTATTCAAGATCATGGAATTTAGAGCTTTCCAAGGCAAGTAGTCTGGAAACTATTTTGTCGCTTGACTCGAGATTGATATTACGTTTATTTAGTAGTTTGCAGGGTAGGTTTTTAGAGCCAGTCGAGCAAATACTAGATAAAACACCTGTTCGCCGTAAATAAAGGAATTGCTATATTCCCCATACATTTCCTATAAGATTCGGCGGCCATTTTGTAAGTTGAAACGCATCATTGCGCATATGAGATCAGGTTCATGCCCCATATTTCTTGATATGACTTATCCAGAATGAAAACGAGTCTGATATGATGGTTGACAGGATTTAGTAAACAACCATATTCTGGGCTCAAAAAAAATATGTACATTTTCCAAACAACTTTATTTCTACTGGTAAGAATAGCTTTGTTGGCTAAAAAGCCGGTTAAGAGGCCTTAATGGCATTGTGCATAAATAGATATATGAATGCTGTGACATACTACATCGTTTTTAGTGCTGGCAGTGAAAGATGGATCTAAGAGGATCAGATAAAGGTTACATTGTGAGATTTTTTGAATCATAGAATTCCAAAGTGCAAGACCGGACACAGTCTCTGAGATAATAAAGGTCAGGATTGAATCCTGAAACAACCTCTGGGCTGATCAAAGCGGTCAGGGCACGGCTAACTCACAGACTGAACCCTGAAACAACCTCTGAACTGATCAATTCACAACCACTTGGCTGATCTAGGCCAGAGCATGGCTAACTCGGAGATCCCTTTGAAACGACCTCTGGCCTGATGTAAGTCAAGGCTCGGGTTATGGACTTTTGTTGCTGACTTAATTATCTGATAATTAAGGGCTGTCTTTTTCAGTTTAACCAGAATGGCTGTAATTGCTTTTGGCGAGTCTAGGTTTAGATTTTCTAAGAGTCTATCGTCAACGTCGAGAATCTGTCATGAAAACGAGGCAACGCACGCACCATGTGAAAAAATCATTCACACTGAAAAGCCGGATTTGCATAATGATTTCTTCAAGAAAATAATCAATGATGGACAAAGAATAGCAAAATTAGCGAACACACAACACACAAGTTGGAAAATGACAAATTTCATCTCCGAGTTCGCTTTCCTTCTTTCCTCAGGCTACAGGCCTAAAAGTCATTTGCGCAAACACTTTGTCTGTAGCACAAGTAAACGCACTTTGTGCGTCTAATTCCTTCTGTTTTGCCCGTTTATCTTCCCACCCCAAAACCGCCCTGCAGCCCTATTTTAATATCAAAGTTCTTGAAATTTGGCCATAAAACACATCATTATTCTTCAATATCGTGTGTTTTTACTTTTTCGGATTTTAGGCTATTGGCGGGAAAATGACGTCACAAGATTGCCGCAAAAATTTCAAGTTCGCTCCATAACCAAAATGACGTATCATTCGGCGAAAGACCTTGACAAAAAGATCTGATCATGAACAAAAACTCATTAAATAAGTGAAATCTACCTCAGCCTTTCAACCAACTTTTTTATTGTTATTATTTTAAAAGCTTTACCCGTTTACACGATTCAGCTGATTCTAGTTTTCATTTAATGTTTTAGTTGCTATTATCTTAAACCCACCGAAGTTGATAAATCTCCATCTAATCATAAACTTTTAAGCAAATCTTGTCTCCTAAATGTTTTGACTTTAGTCTAAAAGATTACGTTCTCACTTAGCACGTTTCAGTTGCAATGATTTTGAATGCGCCAAAGTTATCATGTGCATTTGAGACATAGATAAGGACATTATCTTGAGCTTTCAAACCAATCTTGTCTCCTTTCTTGACACAATAGGTGCCCGAAATGCTGCTACCACCGCTACCAACAGGAACGGCGTAGAAAACATCCTTCGAGTTGATGGTGAGGGAGAATCGTTGTTCGTATCCGTAAAGACGGAGCGTGGTGTAGATGAAATAAAGACCTGGCTCTTGGATGACAATTTGGTTGTCCACGAACTGCACGCCCCCAAGTAGATGGCCGTTTTGGTTTGAGCTTGGTGAGCCGAATATCTTTATAGCTATAACAAAATAATTTCATAAAGGGCACTTTGAATCTACACATTTGTATTTTCTATGGTGTGGGATAAAATGGTTATACACTGTTTTCTCGTGGCACACCGTCGTTATCCCACTCGTCACTTGTATTTTCTTTGTATAAGCACACGCCTAAAGGCTCGTGTGTATACTAGAAGCTACAAGCGGCTTGTGAGGAAAAATTCGCTCCGAATTAGTTGTAAAATAGATTATCCCTGCCTTGTAGATTGAAATAACAACAGAATCCAAGATCAAATCCTTAGAATACGTTTTGCCTAACATTTTGGAAGAAAAGAAAATATACATTACCTTGGCCTTTCCCAACATTACGCTTTGTGTTGATGTCAAGTCCCTGTACATTGATTGAAGGCGTTGTTCCTTCACACTAAGAGTTCAAACATACAAGAACATTAAGCACTGATAGACTTGTAGCCCTCTATGTTTGACGTCTCTGAATCAGACATGACTGACTTTACGTGGTTATCTGAGCTACGGCCGCTATCTTTAGAGCAGCTTCTTCTCAGAAATTTCAGCGCAGTTCCCGCTTCGGCCCGCGCGAGCGGAGCACCACACTTAAGAAAATAGTTAACCCATCGAGTTGATTTTTTATGGCTTGATTACGTCTTTTCTGTCCGTCCGTCTGTACGGGTGTGTACCACGGGCGAATATGCAGAGAAAATGTCAATAACAACAACAATAATGTAAGCAAAGATGCGGGAGCAAGAAGGTTTTTGTTCAAAAGTACGTTTAATCTATGACCGAAAACACAGATGTCATGTCTTTCTTAAAGTGAACACAACTTACCAAAGAGAACATAGCCAGTGCAACAAAACCGACCAGAAATATGGTATTCATTCTTGAAAACTTTCTTGAGCTTTAAACAGACGATATATGTTAATGATTGCCTTGGGGGGGGGGGGGGGGGTATTTTTGTTTTAATTGAAATTTTCTTTTCTCTTCTTTTTTTGGGAAACAGCCTCTGGGCTTATCTAAGTCTGGGCACGGCTAACTAGATCCAACCCTGAAACAACTCCTTGGGCTGATCTAAGTCAGGAATCAAGCGTCTTTTGTAGGGAGCGGAAAACAGAAGAATCCTGGGGAAAACACTCTAACAAGGGAGAAATTCAGAAATTGTGATGCAGAGTCTAGAAATCGAACTCGAGATCCCAGCGGTGAGTAGCTGTCCCGACGACATGAGATATTCGTTTCTTGAATTTCAGAGGAATAAATACCAATTTTAACTGCACAGACTATTGTATAGAAATAAAAAGCAAAGTTTCTTCAATAAATTTGTTATATCGACAAAAAGTTTATACAGACCTTGGGATTGTGACGATTAAAGGCTTGATATAACTCTCGCTTACCTGCTTGCTTGATGTTCTTGAGATAGTCAAATCTTCAAACGTTGGGCTGAACTGATTGTGATATTATGAAATGGGGCGTATTTATGGGAAATTGGCGGCATATGCAATAACTGATTATGATAATGTCATTCCGAAAACAAAAAATACACGTAGCAAACAGAATCTGACTACGAGCATGGGATGTTTTTTATTGGTATTAAATCTGCACATCAGAGAAACATTAGTTTCTTGTTTCTTGGATATTCTCGATCAATTTAATCCAAGAAGCACTCTAGGAGAAAAATATCATTGATCTAAGAAGTAAAATATATGACTTCACGAAAAATCCACATTTGCAAAAATTAAGCAAATGTAGAGAAATATTGCGATGCCGACTATTCGGTATCCAGCTAACGGTAGCCGTCATTTGCACTGAGCTTTGAATGTTGAAAACATTTTAACGTTCTTTTTAAGCAGAAACACCTTACTTACTGTAATAATGTGTATATTGAGCAACTTCCTGTAATTCAGTTCATACTGCAAGCGGAATTAATAAACCAGATATCATTATTATAACATTCGTTTTATTTTGTGTCATGTTATGCAACGTCGTTCAAAGGGATACATAAAGTATGTCCAGGGGAGATTTCGGGTGTTGTTTTCTTTTCTTTTCTTTTCTTATCTTTTCTTAGCTTTTCACTACGAGAATACTACAGGATATCAAAACCAATATATTGCCATGACATCAAAAGTTGTTTTAGAAATATTCGCAATGTTTAAATTGGTAAAAGAGAAATTCATAATATATTCCAACACCGACAATTCGGTGTCCAGGCAACGGCCGCCATTTTGTATTGAGCCTTGGCGGAAATCAAGCTTTGCACAAAAAAATTCATAACTAAAAAATTAAAGAAGTTCTGGAAGCAATTTTCTCAGGACATTTACTTTAAACATTATTTTTGAAGACTAACTAAATCAACCGAAAATCGTACTCAAACTACAAAAACAAAAACACATGAAACGCTTTTTCTATAAGTTCTAATAATTACATTTTCCTCAAACTTTCTCAAAAGATTGCTTTTTACCTGTTGTTTTAGGAAATTCAAAGAAAAATATAAAGTCCCGTGCAAAATTTGGGGTTTTTGCCCTATTCAAGTTCAAAACATCTATGGTTTCTCAATAAAATCTTGAAGATTGTTAAACGGTTTTGAGCGATTTTTTTGCGGCGGACATCGTGGGCTCAAATTGAACGTTCAAAAGTAATCGGTCACCTTCAGTGAAAAGTTGCTCAACTAAAGGGGGCGCGCAATTAAGAATCTTCATGATGTTTTGCAACGTGTCTGCATGTGTACGTGCATTAATTGAAATAATAGCATACTAATTTTTGATAGCACGCAAACTTTCAGACAGATATACTTAGACAAGTCGTTAGACGAATTCCAGGTTAACATACACAATTATTGCTCGAACAATCGGAACATTTTCTATTAAGCGAATTTGTACATCGCTAAGGCGCGGTTTAGAGGTAAAATTTCACATGTGCCGAATCTAATGTAAATGAATTAAAAAAATTTTGCTCATTTGCATTAGCTTCGGTACATGCGAACTTCGACGTCTAAACCGGGCCTAACATTGGAAGCAAATTCATAGACACTAGTTTCTCACATTTTTACGAATATTTGTGTTGGTTGCAGGTGGAAAACTCAAAACTCCCGATAGTACAGAATAATAGGAAAAAAAGCGGTTCCTCTTAGAATACCGGTAACCGCGATAAATGGATACAAGGCTTATGTGAGGTACTATGAAAAGATTGAATATTATATAGCACGAAAAAAGGGTAAAGAGCATATCCACCTGGCGAAATATGAAAGAATTAGAACGGCTTTAAAATGAAAATTCTAAGACTGTATTGTAGTTGATAATTATCGGAAATTTGTTGACAGCACAAACTTTCTAAATACATATTTTTGCTATTTTTTCATAATCCATGATAATCCATGAGAACATAATTGACATATACAATTTTCTTTTTCTGCAGCCATTCGTGACGAAAGACAAAGCGGAATATTAAAAAAAAAAAAAAAATGCCAATACCGACTTATAGGTTCCCATGCATATTTCTAAAGGCTTCTCTTCCCCCGGGGTCGTTTCATATGGGGATGCTTCGCCTGGACTCTAAACCCCTTACCCTTTTCTATACCCAATTTCAGCAAAAAATTACCCCTTTTTTATACCTTTTTGCCTGAAAAGGTACCCCTTTCATATACTTTTGAAGTAAATCTACCCCTTTTTATACCAAAACTCACAAATTTCCACCCCTTTTCTATACGTGCGGCTTGAAAAAAGTACCCCTTTCGAGCGGAGCATCCCCGTATAGTCAATTATAGGGAGTACCCCCGGATCTCTTCCCTTTCTTTTCTTATCTCGTTAATTCTATTAACCATAGACAATATGTTCTTCCTTAGTTTTACTTTACTTTACTTAGTTCAACTTTTAGAAACGATTTATGATTTTTATATATATATTTTTTAAATTTCATATTCCTCTTCCTGATTCAATCGGCATGCTTTTCATTTCGACCCCGTTGAGCTGCGTCACTGCTTTACTTGCAGTTGTGATTAGCGATAACATCAATATCAGGCATACTACTGTTTTTGATGACCACTGACAGACTAATTTCCACAGGTTCGGCTGATACAAACACATAGATCACCAAACTGATGTTTACATTGGTAGAAATATATGTAAGAATATAGTTGTAATTAAATAGCCACACGTCGTTTGTTATTATTCCACACGCGATTCCATAGTTATGGCCCGGGGGGTACTTCGGGTCGTTTCATACGCGGATGCTCCGCCCGGACTCTCGACCCCTTACCCTTTAATATACCAAATTTCAGCAAAAAGTTACCCCTTTTATATACTTTTTTGCCTGAAAAGGTACCCCTTTCATATACTTTTGAAGAAAAGCTACCCCTTTTTATGCCAAAATTCACAAATTCTCACCCCTTTTCTATACCTGCCTGAAAAACGTACCTCTTTCGGGCGGAGCTTCCCCGTATAGTCAATTATAGGGAGTACCCCCTCCCCCCCCCCCCCCGGGAGTTATGGATGTTATCTTGAATTTTGCGTAGCTGGAACGTTTAATCTTTTCACTCCCCCTGACGATGGGTCAATGACCCGAAAGTTTGGGATTTCATAGTAATAAAATCAACGTAGAAGCAACAATATTATTATCAAAATAATTGTATATGTAAGTTCTAGGTAAAGTATTTGCGACCAGGCCTGCATGCAATCCCTCCAAAATTATTAGCCTTTTGTAAGCTTTTAGCCCGTGCATTTTTACAATGCGTCATTGTGCGAGAATATAAACAAACCGAAGGGAAACCCAACAACTCTCGTTCGCTTCTTCAGTAAATTTAAAAGAATTCAAAAAAAGACAAGTGTTGAAAAGCTTGCAGCTACTGAAACATTCGCATTATGTATTTCTACACGTATGAAGATATTCGAAAGCTTTCTATTTCTAGAATTAAAGTGATAACTGTTAAAAAATACTGTTTGAATATGTTAATTCATGGAACATGTTATAAAGCGGCCGGTCAAAATAAGGCATACCGTATAATATTCACAGAAGCTTAGCATCTATACGAACATGTAACTAGTATTAGAATTTAGTTAAGTTCCCTTCAAATGCAAAGGGAGCTCGCTGCGTCGAATAGGATTCTCCACATTTCAGTTTTATTATTGAGTATTATGAGAATTCATATCAGCTGAATTATTTGTCAGCAACTCAAACTTACTCGATTAGAGCAGCACAACTCGCGTCGCTAGAACTCTTAGAGGAACATGGCTAATATTGAGATGCTACGGCTAAAACTTCGTTTTAGTTTTTCTATAAACTTCGTGTTCACGAGCTTCTTTGACAAAGTAAAACCCGCATCCAATTATCAAATCAAGGGAGGGGAGCCTGAACATTTTCTCGAAGCTCGTTCTAGCTCTCGAATTTGAAAGAAAAAATAATTTTATTGATAATAACTTTTCAGTATTTTAGAAACACTGGATCCTGCGTTTGTAATGAGAGAAATTTGAATTCTAGTTCCAATTTTGTTTATACCGAAAAACATTAGCCGTGTCCTACCCTACTAAGGCAGTCATTGGTGCGCAATTTTTTCCCGTCATGGGTTATGCTAACAACTTGAGCTTGTTAGCTTCGCGCTGATTGGCTAGTTACATTTTCTTGTATCACCTAGTTATATGTAAGATTATAATTTATGTGAGAGAACAAATAAGAGTCTAAAGTAAAATAGAATAATGCATCATATACAACGTTCCTACCTTTCGGCAATATAAAGAAATTTTTGGAAGAAATGCGCCCTACAACTTGCGCACAACTGTTGTGAGCAAGTTGTAGGTTGATTTACACGACGCAATTCGTGTTGTAAGCGTGGTATAAACAGATTACATGCCACAGTTGCGAGCAAAATTTGTACCATGTAAATTGGCCCTTACATACATACATAAATATGTGCATATCACTTATACGTATTAAGTGTCATTTGTTACTAAAGGAATACATTTGACAAGCCATCTATAATAACTGTCAGAGTTAACCTAGATAGAAAACATTTAAGATTCTGTTTCATAATCTTATTACCTATTACAGGTATAGCTTGTGTACAAATTTGAATGACAAATCATCGCCAGAAAACCGCGCCGCTACCCATGTCACGCAAGCTTAACCCGGCTTAGAACAAAATACGGCCGGCGAAAAGTTATAAGAAATGTATGGGTTTATAACAAAAAGTGTCTAAAATATAGCCTGTGTGTTGGCGGATCAAAAATGTGTGCATCCCAATTTGTAATTCATTTATAGGACAGTATAACCTGCAAGAAAAATATTACATTAATCTAAATTTGAGGTTTCCTTTTTAAATTTCAAAATGACTCCTAGAGAAATCGCACTGAAAGCAGAGGTTTGTATGAGAACGGAAAAATAAACGAAAGTTAAATTAGTTTGTAATTCGCCGAAACAGAGAATAGACGACAAAAGAAACAAATGTGTTTCCTTTCGATTGCTGAACAATAACAGCAGTTAAACAGCTTAAAAATACCTCCATGTTTCCCCGTTAAAGTTCGCAAAATGCCCTGAATTCGGGGCTTGATATCTTCGCAAAGAATAAGCCAAATCTCGTAGCTGAAACGCCATTTTGAAGAGCAACTCTCGATCGGGGCACACAATAGCATATTTTGTCCCAATATCCAGTGGGACTCCCAGAAAATAGCGCCCAAATGTATGTACCATCGCAGGAAGGTCCCTAAGCCCGCGAATGAATCAGCGGTTTTTCTGTAGGAATACTTCAAACTTCTCACTGTATCACTGAAGCTATGATTTAGTTTGTATTATAGTTATGATTTTTTTATAAACAAGCGAAAGGGCCTTTAATAGCAGCAAAGTTTACTTACCCCTTTTACCTCTCGGCGAGAAATTATTCTCTCCACTTTATAGCGTTGTGGGAGAACGTTGACCTCAGGTTTCACTCTTTTAGCTTTTGGCAGAATCAGATTCTGCAGATCCTTGTAAAATCCAACTGAATGATTATTTCTTTTCGAAGGACCCACCGCCATCTTGGAAACGGGTAAACACTTATTAACGCATGCGCAATGCGCCCATTGAATACCGCTGACCGCACTTGCATGTCGCGGTTTTCTGGCGATGTTTTGGGCAGGAAAAAAGTTATGACGACCGTCTAAAATGGAACCGAAAATTTGAGGCATACAAAATATTGGGCTGTAGAAAGATCACCATTTGATAAATTGCCTTGAATTCTTGATACATCTATTTTAGGTATTGCTTGTATAACTCACGAAAAATCAGCGTCAAATCTTAATCACTCATTGAATAAATCGATCGAGAATCTTAAATCGATGTCTAATTCTCAAATAATTACCTTTCGTTGGATAAACATCCATTAATCTAGCTGAGACGTAGATATCCAAATAGAGGACACCTTACGAAGGCTGCGGGGATTTTTAATGTATCATCAAAGTTTATTAGATATTGCCAATGCCCACCTGCTATGCCTCGTATGCAATAAAACTGTTCGATAACTTAGATCAATGATTGTTAAAACAACAGAGTGTTTCGAGCACAGATTTTGGTTAAATAGATTGTAGCTACGATCCCTTAACTTGGCTGAAACGTAATTGCGGAGATATGGGGCTGAAAGTAGGTGTCGGTGTGAAATTTAGGAAGCGCTGTTGTACACCTTCCCACGATATATACATAGGGAGAGCGGGGCAAATTTTCAAACGGCTGAAAACCCCTCAAAAACACAATTTCACCCTAAAATTTTATTACCAAAAATGTTTCTCAACCACCAAACAACATTCGTATAGATTGTATTCAAAATCATATGGCAATTTAAGTCATTCTTCAAGCATATTTTCAAAGTATATGAAATTTTAATCTTCACAGCCAACTAACTCTACGCTTGGGCTAACTGTGTTTTCGCCACAGAAGAATTAACTTGAGTCCGCAATGCTATTGGCAACGTAAGGCGCAACGTAAGGCGCAACATAATCCGCCCTGCACGTGACCCATTTGAACCAATGACAGCGCTCGAAAATTCATTGTTGGGTTAAGAATAATGATATGCATGTTATATGCATATCAATAATTTTCACCAATCGCACGGATCGTGAGCCACACTGACGATCCTTATCAATGCGACAGTATTGGACAACCCTCATCTAAAAACAAACATTTGCACCTTGACAAGCCAACTACAATGAGGCCTCAGTTCAGTCAAACGACAGTCTTTTGAGCAATTCTAATAGGACGTATGCATGATAGCGTCATTTGGCTGCCACTACCAGAAAGTTTCGCAAATTTTCTTTCTTATTCAAATTTGTATTTTCTCATGAGAATAGTAAGAAAATTGGTGCTAATTAACTGAACAAAAGAAAGTGTGCAAGGGATTCTGGTAGTAGAGGTTAATGACGCCATAATCCAAATCAGTCGTGTAATAAAGCTCTGAGCATTATCGCCAATTGTTATGTTATTCATTCATATGCATATTTACTATTTATCTGGCCATTAGGCTTATTTTCGAAGTGTTTTTGTTTTATTTTCTTTATTTCCTAGTATATTTCTTGTGTGTTTAGATATTGTTGGACTCAGTTTATGTATCTGACTCATGTGTGCTGATTCTGGCGCAAAGAACCAGTCCTTGCTGTGCTTGTTTGTGTTAGATTCGTTGCACATGGGTTTCGTTGCTCAAACTCGGCCTTAGATTTTGATTTACCAATCATTATATGTTCGAATTTTTTTTAAATATTATATATTCGAATTGTAAGTTTTTTTATAGTTTTAGATATATATATAGGATATTACATGGTCGATCGGAGATACGAATTTTAATATCAGCACGAGAAGATAAAATTTGTATCTCCAAGCGGCCATGTAATGTTCTGTTTATTATATGAAATCTTCAATGGAAAAAAATGGCGAATTTGAGAAGCTGAGCAAAAAGTCGAAATTTGTCACCACCAGTGTTGATATAAATCGTATTCCCACTGGCCACTGGTGGGAGTGGGGATATCAATTTTATCATTTTGATGTCACTCAATATCACACTCTATTTCATATAATAATATACATTAGTATAAATACAAAGGTGATTATACAAAATCGCGCGCTCTGATTGGTTTTCTATCTCGGATTATCAGCCGATAATCACCTTTTCGGACAAAATGGCTGTCAGCGTGACCGTCGCGCTTTTAAAAAATAAAATATTTTCACTTTCAATGTTGTTTCCTTCTTTCTTTTTTGAAATAATCACCTTTTTATTTATACTAAAACAATTATTCACCTCAAGCTCAGTGGTTATCGATGAATATTTACCGAGCGGCGAGTCTTCGAGCCTTCTATAATCACTTCGCCTTCGGCGAATAACTGCTAATTATTATTAATATTTAGATATATATATCTCATATAATTAGATGATACAGCTTTTTGCAAAAATTATGGCCGTTTCAAGTATATATAGAAGTATATCCAAAGCATATCAGAAATGATGGGATATCATTCCTGGTATTTTTTCAGAAAGCCCTAGTGATAGGCAACCCGAAAAAAATATCAGCGATGATATCCCATAATTTCTGATATACTTTTGATATGCTTGTATATATACAATTTTTGCAAAAGGCTGTATTTAGAAAGAGGGCCACTGGATTATCCGTTCAATGTAATGTCATGTGTAACTCTTTAAATAAAGTTGATTGTATTGTATTGTGTTGTATATTATTGTTATCATGGGTATTTACATTCTGAAGGTACAATGGCTTTAGCTTCACCATAATAAGACACTCTAGCTGCGCCTTTTCTAAAATCTTTCCAAGCAACAGCCGTACCAGCTTCGTTCCCACATTTACCAGCTAACGATATGATTACATCTCGTGGTAAAACGGTGTTCCAGATATTAACACGGGAGATAGAGCCACAAAGAGCATCTGAAGCTACAAAACCACCGCCGTATGAATCTTGATCGTTACCAATGGCAACTATGCCGTTAGCTTTTATTATATTCCTTGCTGCTACATTAAGTACCGTGACTTTAGGGACACCATCGATGTAGACTGACACTTGTCCTTGGACGTTAGTCCATGTCATCGCTAGGTGGTGCCAGTTACCATCAGCATTTATTTTGAGTCCACTAAATTGTCTATGGGAAAATAAGTAGTTTAAGGCATTTTTAAACAATACTGTACTTTTGAATTCTCTATTGCTCAGTGGAAACCCCGATTTCGTATAAAATTATTCTGAATATTCATGCTTTCCATTGAAGGTCCGTGGAATTTCAAAGCGTTTGTATTGTTGAATTTCTACATTCATCACCTTACCGTTGGTATTAACTAACCCTGAGTAAATGAGTCCGCTGTAATGAGGGAACACAGAGGTATTTGAAAAATTCAAAAAGGGTCTATTCTGGGAAAGCAAGGCAAAGCGAGAGATGAGATGGTAACGTAAGGCAAAATCCAAATGATTTACCTTTGATTATTGTTGACCCGCAGTTGAAGTGCCGATGATCGTTGGTGCATAAAGATAGCGTTGGTGTGGGCTGGTGTTGCGTATGAAAGGAACGTGGGATCAACATCTTTAGTGAGATTGACGAACAGACTTATTGTGAAATTAGTCAGTTGATGCGGCATTTTGGTCAACAAAACGTAGTCAAAACGACTTTGTCTGAGGACGTTGATGTCAAAGTCTGAAAGAAAAAGAAAAAGCTTACATTCTATTAACCGTGAAGCAGACAGGCAAAGGTAAACAGGTAACCGTTTCTAAAGTCGGGAATTCCTTCATCTACGACACCCCAGGAAGCCGACGGTGCGCACTTTCCCCCTCTCTCCATCAGTGCTATGTTTTAAGAGTATTCAAAGCTGTAGCTCCACGGATCATAGAGAAGTCGAAATAGACGGATGGAAATAGTTGACTTCTTGCTCTGAAGGCTGCGCACTAACCAACTTAGCAACGCCTGCTCCTTAAGAGACCGTATAAACGTTTGGATAATTTTACTTGTCGGTTTACCCAACTGCCCTCCCTCGCAGTTTCGTTGAAAATTAGGTAGCCTTGCGCGGACTCCCATATTATGTAGCTCGTTACGTCAAGGAGAAATGAGTACATTACCTGCCATGTCGTCTTGACAACGTTCACCAGTAAAGTCAGGTAAACATTGACACTGGTATCTTCGGTGTGGATCATTAATAACTGGCTGACATGTTCCCCCATTAAGACAGCGGTCAGAGGCACAAGAAGACTAGAATAAGATGATGATTTAAACATAAAATGTGGAGGCTGAGACCTGTTCGTGTTTTTTGCTATTTCTAAGGCATAAGGCACTAAGGCATATTCGTACAAGCATCATGATTATATATACGCGTAGCTCAAATCCTTTCGAGACCTTTATGTATCGAAGTTTGTAGCATTATGCAAATACAACCATTTTAAGACAACGCTCCCAGAAATAACACTTTCTACGTATGCGAGAGACTTCGTAACTGTCATCTCATATTTGGGTGATTTGGAAGGAGGGGTATAATAGTAATAATAATAATAATAATAATTACAGCTTTTGGAACGCATTTTGCAGAGCCTCAATGCGTTTACAGAAATACGGTGTATAGAATTACATACAATTATATACATTTATAGAATTTTGGAACCCTGAAACAACCTGTGTTGGGCTGAAATAAGAGTGGAAAAATGGAGAACCCGGGGAAAACTCTCGAATAAATGAAAACTACGACCCAAAAAATACTGCCGCATGCGATGCTGGACAAGGAATCGTACTCCTGCACTTCACTGCATTACCCTTCATTCCCTTGATACTAATAGTCTTAGGAGACTTCTCCACATATTTACTTACTATTGCATTCGTAATTACAGTGTTCTCCTCATCTACTCACCTCTGGTCCATAATAGTAGTATCCTCCCTTTGGTACAATAGAGTCGGGCCTGGACTGTCGCGTCTGGTCGTTTAGCTCACACACAGGGTTCCCATCACCTCTGTTACTTTTATAATTAAATGACACACAACGCTGTTCGCTGGAACAATCCATGAGGCAATCGATGTCGCTGGAGGCCTGAGTAGACTTGATCACGTGACCAACGAGAGCTTTTTCTACGTGTAAATATAAATTTCTAGAGTTTATTAAAAAAACATTTTTGTTAAGGTGACTGGTTACTTTTTGGGGAAAATTCTAACAAGATAGTCTTTAAAATGTCAGTTATAACTTCTAAAAACAGTGAAATAATTACACCTGTTTTGCAAAAATAATGAATTGCTATTTGTTGTTTGTTATTTTTATATGACAGCGTTTTTGCAATTAGGTGTATACATGTACCAGGAAATCGACATTCATTAATCATTGATTCAAATTCCGCATGCAACCTGTAATATTTTTTTTCGCGAGAAAAGTTGCACGAGAAATCGTACCGTGTAACACTGAAGCCTTTCATCAGTCATGTTTGCAATCAAAGAAGCCTTTATTTTGGCTCCGAAGGCGCGCGTAATATATGACAAATAAAGCGTTCGATATTGATACAACACAAAATATTTAAAATTCACGGTTAGGATATGATAATTAATTAGATATAACATGAAAATGTTAGCACCCTCAGTTTTTCTGGTTTTGGTAAGCAAGTGTCATTGAAATTTTCAAAATAAGACATTATGGGTATTTGTAGAATAATCGGCTTAACATAATATTTAAATGAGGTGAACAAAACAGAATTAAAATTCCGTAAAAGAATATATATAGCATACATGATTTATATACAATCGAAGCTCTTGTAACCGACCACCTCAGGAAATCGAAAAAGTGCTCGTAACTAGAGGCTAGTCGTAACTAGAGGCTAACATTTACAAGAAAAGGCTTTCATAAGTCAGTACATGCAAACGGGGTCTCAAAATCGTGGTCTAAAACTGGTCGTTTACGAGAATGATCACAAGGAGAGCTTCGACTGTAATAGTATCTAATGTAGGAATATAACGAAGAAATACCTTGAGCACTTCTTTGAAATATTTTCTTTCTTGTACTGATGTTTTCGGTGTTTACTTTGACAATGAGAAGCGCTGTAATAACCACAGGAAACCCATACGAAAACAAGACACTTTTCATGGCTAAAATTGTGAAAATGATACTGAAAACACAATTCAAATATAATTATAGCTAAGTATATCTAAATATTTATGATCCTTTTCATCAATATACAAGTTTATTATATGAAATAGAGTGTGATATTGAGTGACATCAAAATGATAAAATTGATATCCCCACTCCCACCAGTGGCCAGTGTGGATACGATTTTTATCAAAACTGGTGGTGATAACTTTCGACTTTTTGCTCAGCAAGTCTCAAATTCTCCATTATTTTTCATTGAAGATTTCATATAATACACAGAACATTACATGGCCGCTTGGATATACGAATTTTATCTTCTCGTGCTGATATTATCTCTCACTCGTTCGCTGCGCTCACTCTTGAGACTTAACGTCAACACTCGAAGATAAAATTCGTATCTCCGCGCGCCCATGTAATATCCTATATATATATATATATATATCAAAAGTATATCAGAAATTATGGGATACCATCGCTGATATTTTTCTCGAGTTGCCTATCACTAGGGCTTTCTGAAAAAAAATATCAGAGATGACATCCCATAATTTCTGATATAATCAGTTTTGATATACTTCTATATATATCAAAAGGATCATAATTTCTGCATATATATATATATATATATATATATATATATATATATATATATATATATATATATATATATATATATATATATATATATATATATGTAGGTAGGAGTAAAGACTTCGGAAGGCATATGTTGTTGTATATTGGCTTTAATCCAAACTGATTCAGTTATAAGATACTTTACGTTGTACGCTTAAAGAGCATTCACTGACGAAGCCGTGACAGGCGAAACGTTTGGATTAAAGCCAATATACAACAACATATGCCTTCCGAAATCTTTACTCCTACCTACATTATACTCAAGGCATGGTACCAAACCACTTTACTTCATATATATATATATATATATATATATAGCTGTAGAAGTAAGTAGAAGTAGAAGTCAAAAACGTAAAAAAAGAAAAGAAAAAACATTGAAAACAAACAAACTCGCTTTTTACAAACAAGTGAGAGTAAAATACAAAGGCTAGTTGAGAAAACTACGCCAGGAAACACGAAAATATCTACAAAATATACTGTAAATGTCTTCAATGGTAAGCATCCATGTTGTTTCGTGAATAAAGTTTTTGGTTTCTTTTCGAAATTGTTTTTATAAACTACTTAAAACCAACAAACAATTCGACAATTAATGTTAAACAGTAGAATAGAATGTCAGACAGCTTTCATTTACCAAAAGAATTGTTTTTATATCCAACTTGGAGACGAGAGAGAATTATTTTTTGAAAACTCTGGAGATGATGAGTCAATGCAATTTGCTGAATCCATTCCAGTGAAATCGTTGGGCTATAAAAAAATAAATAAACCCCTTCTGGCTCACTGGAATATCGTCTGATAATGTCCTTGGATGAGAAATGGTCCTCAAAATATCACAATTGCTCTCGAAGCTTCGCTTCTCGGCCAAGTTTTCTTTTCTCGGACCATTTCTCATCCTCGGACATTATCAGCCGATATCCCAGCCGCCAGAAGGGGTTTATTTACTAAATATATCTGCCGGCTTCAACAGTAATTTTTTAAGCAGTACTTATTTTTTGAAATATTAATTGTCATCATTAATTATTTACACCCAGATCTACTCGACGATATTGTGTTTACATTGTAAACGATCTTTTTTCCATTCTTTTTTATTTTCTACAATTTCAAATCAAGTCTCTTTTTTATAATAAGATGTAGCCAGCCCTGATCAATTTTTGTTTAACCCGGAAACAACTTATGGGCTAGCTGATCAGAGTCAGGGTACGGCTAACTCACAGATCAAACCCTGAAACAACATCTGGGTTGCATCAAAGTTAGGGCAAGGCTAACTCACAGATAGAACCCTGAAAGAACCTCTGGGTTGATCAAAGTCAGGGCATGGCTAAGTCACAGATCGAACCCTTAAACAACCTCTGGGCTGATCAAAGTCAGAGCAAGACTAACTCACAGATCGAGCGCTGAAACAACCTCTTGACGGATGAAAGTCAGGGCACGGCTGACTAACAGATTGAATTGGAACTTTAGTGGGTTGGGTTTTGCGGAAGGAAAAAAATCGAAGAACCCGAAAAAAAAAGCTCGAATATTAATGAATTAAGGGACCAAACAAACTCTTCTCACAAGTGATGCCGACTTCTGGAATCGAAACCAAGACCCCAGAGGTGAGAGGCGAGTTAACAACACTTCGCTATGATCCTTGGTTCTCTAAAGCAATGCCTTACCTTCAGTTAAATCCTTGAATGGAAAACCAGGTTGAAAATCCAGAAATTTGTAGCTGACAAAACCACTAATTTTTTTCACAACATAGCAGTAAAAGACGCCGAGACGTATATGTCATTCGCTTGAAACTGGAAAAAGATGGCACAAAACATTAATATAAACTGACGAAATGATGAAGGAGTCAATGTCTTTCTTCCGTTTTGATGAGTAATTTCACTAAGTGACATTTAACACCTCGGACATAATGAATTATGAATTTACTCAGCTGTATTGAGAAATAATTTAAATTTTTTTTTTACCTTGAAAACCCGAATATTTTGTGTTAAACTTGTTGTTTTCTGTATTCCCAAACAGAACTGAACTAAAGGACGAAAATACGATGAAGTCGAAGAAGAAACATGAAACATCAACAGCAATAAATACATCTTTAATTTCATTGTAAAACTAACCCTTTACGTGTTTTAGCTGTAAAAAAGATGTTTCAATTATACCGACCGATTCTATTAATTTTTTTCTAGTTTTCAATTAGATGAGCTATCGTTACACTTCGAGTTTTCACCTTAGTATACCCGTTTGCTTGTTTTGATACTGACACGGCTGAGTCATATTTGTTTTTTAACCTGCTATTCTCGGTCTTTTTATTACGAAGCAGATATCATATTCTATATGGTTTAGTATACGCCAACATTGGAACCTACAAAGATGAAGTGTTTGCATTGCTTCGCTATATCGATATTTTTGGACGATATTCACCTCCAAACCTCGGGATAATGTTGAAACAAAATGGCGGCTCCAAATTGGTGTTATACCAGTGCTTTTCAGAGTAAAATTCAAAAAAAAAAAAAAAAATCCAAAAAACTTATTTGGCTGATACACAAAGGCCACATACAAAATATGATTTTAGAAAATTCAAGTCTTAATAAATTTTGTTTTGTAGAAGAAAGTAATTGATCATAATTGCTTCCTTTTTTGTCAGAACTTTGTGCCCCATTCATTGACGAGGGAATAGCAAAACGTTAGATAATTCAATAATAAAGCGACGAAAATGATCGAAGAGGGTTCTCCGCAAGAGGGAAAAGATGAAAGAATAATTCAATTTTAAACGAAATGGAAAAAACACATATATTTGCCAGCAAATATTTCCTCAACAGGAAATGAAATTAATTGAAGGTGTATATGCAATTAGTGAGTGGTTAGTTGTTTTCTGCATCATTTTGCGACTGACCATTGCCTATTAAGTTTTGGCTGTTGTATCACAGCATTGGATACTCACAACAGAGTTAAACTCCAATTACTGTAAAGCCCCGGATCGAATTGGAATATCATTTTAAGATGGGAGGAAAACTGGAGAATCCAGAGAAAAACCCTCGAAGCACAAGAGAGAACCAACAAACAACTCTACTCACATACAACATCGAGACCAGCGGGACTCAAACTCGGATCGTATTGATGAGAGGCGAGCGCTTTCATCGCTGCACCACCCTTGCTGCCCATGATGATAACTATTTCATTATTTCAATATTCAAACTCGTCTTTTACTGTCAATTCTTATTCAAAGTGGTATAGTAACTTGCCAAACTTGTCAACATTTTCCGGGCTTTGTCACCTATTCAAAAGCAAAAACAAACAATACAGGTCGTAGTAGTATATTATGTTTATATTGCCTTGGATCTTATTGGCTGTTTTCTGATTATCTACTTAACGATGCGTTTTGTTAAGTAAAGATGGACAAGGGTAAAAAAATGTTTACGTTCGCTTCTTCGATCCACGAATTTTTTATTAAGATGCCGAGCTTTCGCACTTTTAGTGCATCTTCAGGGCGAAAAGTAGGTATTACAATGATTTAAAAGACTATATGCGCGCGCGATTTACGTTATACGAATAAAAGGACCATTTGAATCATTTGAATACCTCTTTTCGCCCTGAAGATGCACTAAAAGTGCTAAAGCTCGGCAACTTATAAAAAGTTCGTGGAAAAAAACAAACGTAAACATTATGGTCATCCCCACGTACAATAACATTTTAGACAAGGCTAAAATAATCTTACTTTTTTTGATCATTTTAAATTTTTTAATGCAAGTAGTCAATGTTATAAACCCCATAAATATAGTCTAAAAATCTCGAAAATTTGTAATTTCTATTTAGAAAGAGTTTATAAACAATTAAAAATGTTTAGATAACGATAACATAACACTTATGTATTTTCTTTCGACTGACGAAACACAAAGTAAAAAAAAAATCTTAAAATTCATAATATTAAGATTATGCTTTTCCGCCGGAGCTTGAAAATAGATATTTTAAAAAAGGTTTAAAGAAAGATAACCTAACTTTTTTAAATATAAAGAAATGATCTTTTAGACTGTTTTTCGGTTTCTTTGCCCAACAAGTTACTTAGATTTCAATGAGATTGAAGCATGGAGAAACAACTGGGAATATAAATATAACTTCGGAAGAAGAACTCAACTTTCTCTTCTTAACTTGTCAATATTATGAACGAGAAATAAATGAAGGTAGGTCGTCTGAAAGTGCAAAATAACTTACCATCAAAATGCCGAACTTCCTTGTATTTCAAGAAATGTGGTCGGATCCAAAAAAGAATCACTCCAACAATATAAGATTTGTATTCTAGCTGAGTTGACCTTCAGAGCAAATTTAAGGTTAACCAATCAGAATTGAGGATTCGACATCGTATTTTAATTAGCATTTTCCATTATTCTGCCAAGAGAATTTATGAAATACGAGTTCTTCCTTCTTTAAATTAATCGTAAACGCTAGTCGAACTCATGGCGGAATTATATTTTAATCAACAAGAAAAGTCTACATTGTATACTCGGAAAATGCTCGAAAAATGCTAACCAAAAGTAGTGACCCATAATTCCTTTCGGGGAAGGCGATCAACTCAGCTGGTTTGGAGAGGGAGGGCATATTCATGGCCTCATGACCTTGGACGCATTAATGAATGACAATGACAATGATAGTGATAATGATAGTTAATTTATTTCCATCGCGTCAGCGCCATTTTCAGCAGTTCAATTGCACTAGGGGGCAAATATACAAATCTCTGTTACACTTATGGCGTCGATTGAAATTAACGTTTCACCCCTAGACAACTTGACAAGAGATGAATTAAGAAGATGGACATGAAAGAAAGACAAATAAACGAAACTCTGTATTTTATCCGACATTTTTGTTTTCTTTTGCCCCTTTGGACGCCCCGGTCCATAATGCCTTGCGATTCAAGATATGAAAATAATGACTGATAATACGTAGAATCACTTAACCAGCATGATAGGGCCAGAGAAACCCAGGATTTGTTTTTTTCTTCATCAGATCCTACGTATACCCCCGGCATCTCTTACACGGTTCTTTTCATTAATTCAGATTCAAGATGGCCGCCGCATCTATTTCCCATGGACGTCACATCAAACTGACAATCTACTGTGTTAACGCTAAGGATCATGGTCGCCATAAGGGACGAAATAGCAGGAACACAAATGATATCACAATAAAATTCGGTACATGAGATGATGAAAGAAGAAAACAGCTAAATATTACACTTAATATCCCGAACAAAAGAAAACTGAATAATCCTAAATTTCCATTATTCTTGCCTTGCCGTAACAAGCCGTGACGTTATCATGAAATAGGGCAATAACCAATGTGCATGAGCTCGAAATTCTAGCATAAAGCATGATGGGAAAGTAAGTCCTTATGATTCTTTTTTTGCGCCTTTAAATATTCATCTGACAGTTTTCCCTTACAATCACATTTTCTATAGAAATGAAAGTATTTCAACTGACTAAATAACAGAGTAATTTGTTCGGATATTTCCTTTGATTTTCCTGTTCCATTTTTACAAGACTCGCTTTACCAGAGTGCATGTGAGCTTTGATGCATATTGCCTATTGAATGTACACCATGGCTGCTTCCATCCTATCTGTAAATACTAATCATTTGTTCATTCCGAGTTTTAATTAAAATTTCCCACGTTTAGAACATCAAGACGTTTAGCGTTACAGAAATTAAACTTATTGACTCATGAAGAAAAAAATCTAAGTCTACTCAGTTTAAGCAGCTTAAAGCTTGCTTCAAAATTTCTTTCTTTTCCGGTTTTTTTTTTTTTTTTAACACATCTTGAAATATCATAAGATGCATTCACAACATGTTCTGATCATTTCAAACGGTCTAAATTAGATAGCATAATTATTCTGTTTTCAAGCGTGTAACAAGGATTAAATTGGGGGGAGTGGGGGTCAGAAAAAGATATATAAAATAACCATATTTTTGCGATTAGAATTTCAAATTATAGAATATTCTAGCTCAATTATTGTGTTTGCAGGACATAGCAACGGTAACTAAGAAAGTCGAAACCGTGAACATAGTTGTCTTATAGCAATATCAAATGGTTTTTAATAACAAAGAATGGGTTAACCGAATGTTTTAAAGCACTGAATAAACAACCAGTGGCAGGTGTCGTGAACAGTTAGTGGATATTAGAATTAGCACAGGAGATAGCAATCTTAGCACTCTCAGGGGCCCCATGTTTAATCAGTTTGATCATAGCTTTTTTTCTTATTTTGAATACTATGATCTAAAATAACTGAGTTCTAACACGCGCTCTGATTGGTCGAAAAGTAAATTTAGCTGAAACTATCTAAAACGCTCGCGCGTTCTCTGAACATTCCGCGTATTTAGATCAAAATATTTAAAATGGAAAATAAAAATTTGAAGAAAGAAAATTCGAGAGACATTTTTGTAGTATTAGTAGGAACGACGCCATCATATCATACAAAAGTCCCGGGGGAGGGGGGGGGCGTACTCCCTATAATGGACTATACGGGGATGCTCAGCCCGAAAGGGGTACTTTTTTCAGGCCGCACGTATAGCAAAGGGGTGGAAATTTGTGAGTTTTGGTATAAAAAGGGATAGATTTTCTTCAAAGGTATATGAAAGGTGTACCTTTTCAGGCAAAAAGGTATATAAAAGGGGTACTTTTTTTTACGAAAATTTGGTATATAAAAGGGTAAGGGGTAAAGAGTCCGGGCGGAGCATACCCGTACGAAACGACCCGAAGTACCCCCCCCCCCCCTCCTCCCCGGACAAAAGACCCTATTTGTTAAGACTGCTACAATATTTATCAAAGATCTCTCCTCGCTAGTGCTAGATATATGCCAACAACTCCAACAGCTCCAAGAGGCTTTTCAGCTGAGACATTGTTATGTACATGATTTTCTCAATGTGTGTATATAGTCTGGCTGTTTGCAAGTTAGTTGTTTGTCTTTCATCAGGCAATTTCCGATGGATTTCAAACATTAAAAGAGCATTCAAAAATATATCTAGAAAAGTCAGATACGGTAAATAGATTAAGGGTTTTGTAAAATATTCAAGTCGGGTTTTTAATTTTTTCTCTCTTTTTTTACCCTTTATTCTAATTAAAACATAGCATACTTACAGCTTTTTTACATAATTATACACTCGTACAAATATATTATTATTATACTATTTATAAATCCTTTATAAAGAAAAGCTTATCTTATGGACCGAAATAAAAACCTAATCTTAAAAAATAGTACAACCACCAGAAAGAGCAAACAGAAATATGTATTTTTGGAAAGTTTCATTGCTATAAATTGAATTGAAGTAAAGCTATTTGAAATCAAAATTACAGAGATTTGTATGTGTTCATTGATCTGTTTCCTTGCTAGCCTTGTTGTGGTGTTTTTCACGTTTTTAAAATTAGCTAAAATGCTCATAACTTCTCAAGAATTTAACATTTTTGTCTCAAACTTTCTAAACTTTTTTGATGGCATTCTAATTTATAATTTTAATGTTGCGGTCCACTAAAATATGAATTTGAAAAAGTATGGTAATGAAGTGGCGGCCATATTGGCTTTCGGTTAATAGCTTAGAATTTGGTCAGTTGTAAATGCTTATATATTGTTGTTTTCCACGGCGATATAATATTCAATCCTTTCATAGTATTTAAGATACAGTTGTTGTGCGAAATATTCAATTCGGTTTTTTTCTTTTTTTATTCTCTTATAAGATATTAAGGATACTAAATACATTGTCGATATGCTCTAAAAGCTACGCCAGAAGACGAAATTGTATTATAATTGCTGCGAATCATCAGGCGAGCAGCGACGTTAATCTTGACGGTTTCTCAGAGTTTCGTTGGCATCCCTGTCTGCTATATGTCGTCTTAATTCGTCATCTTCACATTTCCATAATTAATACAAAGTGGGTTTGAGGGTATAGTAACCAGGGGAAAAGTCGCAAATATTTTTGCTGACGAATGATCAAATCAGAATTTTGTAAATAACTGAAATAGCCAGAAAGAAAAAGAGTTTTGAATGAGTCTATAAAGTAAATTTTGAGCACTTCTTTATGAGTCAATATATTTTCCATAACACTAAACTTTTTGATGTTCTGAATTTGAATTAATACTTAGAATAAACTGATAATACGTATTTTTCAGGTGAAAGCAGGTATAGTGTACATTCGATTGAAGAATGTTTAGTTTTGGGACAGTTTTTTGAACTGTTAAACTCCCAAAAGCAAAGCATTGTTGGAAATTAATGTGAAAATGGCGACTTATGACATTTCTTATCGGCTACACGTAGATGGTTCAATGTATTTGGCTTCTCCGAAATAGTTTGCTACAGATGGTTTAAAGTGATCCCACGATATAGGACTTCCAGTTTCATTGCCGCACGTTTGGGCAAAAGACTTGATAACTTCTTCTGATAAAACCGTACCCCAAATGTTCAAGCGTGAAATTGTTCCTACCAAAGCTTCTTGTGAAAGAAATCCACCGCCGAATTCTTTTTGTTTGTTACCAAGAACAAGCTTGCCTTTTTCTTGCACGTTAACCCCAACTGCAAAGCCTGATCCAGTGAACCTGACAACACCATCAACGTATAGCCGCATACTTCCTTGGATGTTTTCCCATGTTGCTGCTACATGATGCCAGTATCCATCAGCCTTTAGCTCGTATTTGGACTTTCTTTAAATAGAACGAAATACAGAGAATACCGTCAATCTCCGATAACAAGATTTGCTTAGAGCAAATGGGCTCCCTGTGCTATTCTATGTACCTACATGTAAAGTGTAAAGTGGGCTCCCTGTGCTGTTGTATGTACCTACAGTGTAATGTGGGCTCCCTTTGTTATTCTATGTACCTACAGTGTAAAGTGGGCTGCCTGTGCTATCCTTTATACCTACAGTGTAAAGTGGGCTCCCTGTGCCATCCTTTGTACCTACAGTGTAAAGTGGGCTTCCTGTGCTATCCTATGTACCTACAGTATAAAGTGGGCTTCCTGTGCTATCCTTTGTACCTACAGTGTAAAGTGGGCTCCCTGTGCAATTCTATGTACCTACCGTGTAAAGTGGGCTGCCTGTGCAATTCTATGTACTTACCGTGTAAAGTGGGCTTCCTGTGCTATTCTATGTACAGCAATGAAATTTACTCACATAATAGTTGATCCTAGCCGCAGCCTTATTTCCCCTTTTCGTATGCGAAAAAGCAGCTCATTGAACTTTGTTGGAACAGCGTACGAAAACAAAGTGTGGTTGCCATTTTCTTTAAGTTTAACCATTAGGCTTATGGTAAATTGATTCAAACCAGACACTGGCATGTTGTCGAGAATAACATAGTCTACTTTGTTCCTTCTTGGAAAGTCAATGTCAAAACTTGAAACTTGGTTGAACACGCTTGCAGAAGGGCTGACAAAACTTGAGGTTGGGCTTGCGCTGATCACGCTTGAAGTTGTGCTGGTCATGGCTGAAGTTATGCTGGTCACGCTTGAGGTTGGGCTGGCGCTGGTCACACTTGAAATTGTGCTGATCATGGCTGAAGTTATGCTGGTTACGCTTGAGGTTGGGCTGGCGCTGGTCACGCTTGAAGGCGTACTGGTCACGGCTGAAGTTATGCTGGTCACGCTTGAGGTTGGGCTGGCGCTGGTCACGCTTGAAGGCGTACTGGTCATGGCTGAAGTTATGCTGGTCACGCTTGAGGTTGGGCTGGCGCTGGTCACGCTTGAAGCGGTACTGGTCATGGCTGAAGTTATATTGGTCACGCTTGAGGTTAGGCTGGCGCTGGTCACGCTTGAAGCTGTACTGGTCACGGCTGAAGTTATGCTGGTCACGCTTGAGGTTTGGCTGGCGCTGGTCAATCTCGAAGTTGGCATTGTGACAGCGGTTAATGCTAAATTAACACCTGATGAAGATTGGATGACACTTGCGGTCGGGTGGATAGTAGAAGGTAGTTCTGAGGGAAAAGCCTTTGAGGAAAAGCATTTCAAATTATTAAGGAAAGGCGACAACTGTGCGTGCTCTAAAGAATGAAGATTGGTATACAAGTGATACATGCGTCTGTCAGCTCTAGGAATCGATTCCTGGACTAGGCATTAGATGGATTTTTTCTTAAATTCCAGGGGTTTTTTTTCGGGTTCCCTGGTTTCCTTTTCCCGCAAACCCAAACAAATTAAGTAAATACACCTCTTTACCTCCGTTGTTTGTTGTGCCCATTTCAGACCACGTGATGCAACTCCTTGGAGTTGATTCTTTCATGTGTAAATATTTTAACAAAAGGAGATTTCTTAAGGGAATGTCATGTGGTCTGAAATGGGCAATTTAATTTGCACACGAAGGTAAAGAGGTCTTTTCCAACTCAATCTATGAGTTAGCCGTGCCCTTACTTAAATAGCGACGGAAATTTAAATAATTTCTCGTTGAGGTTCTGTTCATTGTAGATTTAATTCAAAACCTGATTGTGAGTAAAGTCAACTTATCCACAGGGAAGACAGACCTTGAAGGCGCGAAACCCCAAAATGAAGTTTTTTACCATATCTGTGAAATTTCTCGCGCGCTGATTGGTCGAGAGCCGTGGTAAATAAGAGGACATACCGATTGAATGACGAATCGCTCACTCAAGGAGGAACGCGCGCTTCAAAACGGTTCTTTCTTTCAAACTTTTTCTTCGTTTTTGGATCTTTTGTTTCACTTTGTTATGGTAAAAAACAAATTTCCGATAGTTTTGCGTGGTATGCCCTCTTATTTACCCCGATATAACGTCAAAAGTTGGTCAAAATTAGTCATGTACCCACTCGGCTACGCCTCGTGAATACATAACATTTTGACCAATTTTTGACGTCATATCGTGGTAAATAAGAGGACATACCACTCTAAACCATCGGAAATTTGTTAAATTTACACTTCCGGTTGACGTCGCCGCAATACATTTTGCAAATTTTTAAGTCCCTAATATCAGCTCAGAGGTTGTTTTAGGGTTCGGTCGATAGCACTGACGGTACTCTGTTGTGTAACCAAGGAAGGCAAGAATTTTATTTTAAAATCTTTGCCCTGGCTAGCAGACAAGTAGTTATTGTTTGAGTATCAGCACAATGCATGTTTAAGCGAACTAAAGGCCAACATACCTGAACAGGATTGTAAAAATCAAAGTCATCCATGAAAATCAAGTCTTCTGGATTACTGTTTTCAGTATGATCGTTAAGCTCACAAACAGGCATTCCATCATCGACATTTTTGTAATTAAAAGATGAACATCGCTTGTCCCTGAAGCACTCAATGAAGCATTCCATGTCATTTTCTGCCTGGATGGATCGAAACACGTGACCAACCAGTGCTTCTGTTTAACAGATGTTAAACAATTATTGAATGAGATTGAGCATTATATTGTAAATTATCATCAATATACAAGGCCAAACATTAAACTGCCCTCACTAAAACGTTCAGTCTAGCGGGCCAAACGCCAAGCGCGCGGGCTGCAAATGCATTTACCGCCCTTCTTCGATCTGATTGGTTTAAAGAATGTCTTACGACTGCTGTCAGCCAATCGGATCTTAAGGAAACCATTTCAAAGCGCGTACGTTTGATGTTTTCTTGTTTTGTATGTATAACAACTTTTTTTGAATGAAAATGTTTTATTAAAAATTCTAACTTTTGAGACTTTGTATGAATTGGTCTTGTATGTTAATGATAATGATAATAACATGACTGCTGTCGTACATATTGTTTATTTGTGGCCCTTGTAGCATCGTTTGCACCCTCGCTAAGCTCGGCCGCGCAAAATTGATGCTACTCGGGCCACAAATAAACAATATGCCCTCCAACTGAAGTCATGTTATTGTCCTATTAACAAGGCCGAGGCTGTCAGTGTAAAATAGGATACCGAGGCCTTGCAATAATTTACGATAATAATGTTTTTGTGTAACGCTTGCTGGTTTCCGCCATATTTTTTTCTTAGTTAACTAAAGATGGTAATAATCAAAATAAAATTTCTCTGAGCCTATTTATATTTTCAATTTTGGAATAAGCGTTTAATTCTTTATAAAATAGCTTTCTAATAAAGTTTTCTAAGTACTTTTTGATAAAGTAGTCAATTATCTTTCAAAAAAGAGGCCGAAAAAAGATAAACACCGAAATCGGCTGAAGCAACTTCAAACTGTCGCAATAACAAGCTCAAAGTGGTGCAATTTGTGGCCCTTGGGAAGCAAGGGTGGCGTAGTGCGTAACTGAGTTCTCGCCTTTCACCGCTATGGTCCCGGGTTCGATCCCCGGACTCGGCACTTAAGTGAGTTGAGTTTGTTCGTTCTCTCCCTTGCTTCGAGGGTTTTTCTCCGGGTTCTCCGGTTTTCCTCCCTCCGTAAAAACCAACCCTAATTCGATCTGAGCTGTGCTCCGTGGTCAGACATGAGTCGTATGGCGGCTGCCGAAGGCGCCTTCGTATGCCTTCGACTCGACCACGTTGAGCTGCGTCCTTCGCAATTCAGCTCTTCAGCTGCCAGTAAGGATGATTAGCCACTCCAATTTATTTTATTTATCAATTTAGTCTGAAATCAGTGCTAAAGGGAAGTAATCAGATCGCAGTGATTTCAAAATGGATAAGTGTTAAACCAAAAAAGGTCTATTATAATCGTATTTACCTTGCTTTTTCTGCTGTACTATTACAGTTCTTTTGTTGTGGTTATCATCTGGTATACCATGCAGTGCTCCGTGTGCACAAAGTGATGAGAATGTTATAACAACAGCAAAGACAAGGATGGAAAAGATGGCGTGACCACTCATCATGCACGACCCATTTCTTGTTACTTGTTTCTGAAATGTTCAAAGAAACTAGTCTCATAGACTGCTATATGGATGGGCTATTGTGTGGGCTATTGTGTGGTATATGGTTGCGTTTCAGAATTAATAAATTAAAGTGGCTCGATGGGATAATCACGACGCCCTACCTTTCAACTTCAAATCGCAAATACGCAGATGCAAGCAATTTTTTTTGGGGAAAAAGTTATCAAGGCTTGAAGAATGAAATTTTCGAATGAGTATGTTTTTACTGAAATCAGAATTAATATTTAAGCCCTGTGAGTGGTAGTGCGTTTTCTTTACTGCCTATTTTCTCCATATTTTGACCTAAGTTTTTAAATCGCGCTTGATATCTTGGAGGATGAGTACTTTGCTCAAGCCTCAGAAAATGTGAAGGAAATCTGTGAGAGCACTTTCGAGAAATTCGAAGTTGAAATTTTGAAGCATAGAAATTTTGCAAAAACAACAGAATTTAGTGTCGTCGTGGAAAAGGAATCAGTTTACCTGTTTTGAGTTAATAATTTTATCTAAAGCTGTTGGTACATCACTTTGAAGTAATGAGAATAAAATTGGAGAGAAATCGTACCATTTGACTTTCCATGGCCAAAATGATTGGGTCGATTAAAGTTCACTATCAAATTTGCGATTTGAAGTTGGAAGGTAGCGCGCCGTGATTATCCCATCGAGCCACCTTAAAATACTTTCAACACCAACAAACAGCAACAACAACTACAACAACATAGTAATAGTAATAATAATAATATTAATAATATTAATATTAATAATAATAATAATATTAATAATAATTACAATAATAATAATATTAATAATAATAATAATGACAATAGTAAAAAAGACACGAAAATATTAACAGTGATTTTGAAGAATAATAAAGATACTAATGATTTATAGAATCTAAAAAAAAGAAAGAATTAATACTAAAAAATATCTATTTACATGTAATATTAAAAGGAAATTTATAAATCATGAGGATATATCCTAAGACTATAACATAAATCATAGAAAATGTATAAAAATCTTATATATAATAATAATAATAATAATAATAATAATAATAATAATAATAATAATATAATCAAGGTAGGTTCAAAAGGGAAGTTTTTCTGACGGCCAAAGGTCAAGCAAAAGAAACACGGGTACTGAACCAATCAAAGCGTGTGTACTATCTAAATTGCGTTATGTCACTAGATAATCTACCTTTGATATTTTTATCTTTGATTTACACCTCTGCCTTCCTGATTGAAATAGCCTAGTGCAAATAAACTAAGCAAAAAAGGAAGAAAAAATTTTATAGAGTTTTTATAACAATTAACTTTTGCTAGCTTAAGATAAAGTTTGAAGGAGTGATTCGCGCGTGTCGATTTACTGCTATTTTCATAAACATGCGAACACGGTAGCTGCGACGCTGAAATTTGGTTTATCGCTTCCATCAATCAAAAATAATCAGTCGGTACCTTTTATATTTATGATTGGCGGCAGTGAAAAACCAAATTCCAACGAGCAACTCGCAATTACAGAGTTCGCATATTTATGAAAATTGCAGTAAGCTTTGCTGGTTAAAAATATTCTTTAAATTCGAGGTGACTGTAACCAAAGACTATTTTATAGCACTCAATCAAGGACAGGTATTCCCTTCTAAGAGATAAGGTGGCCCACTCCAGACATATGGGGCCAAGACTGGTGCCGCAGAAATATAAAAAGCGCTGTAAACACCTCAATGTCCATTCTTTCTGTGAGTGCAACAATTTATGAACATTACACGAGTTAATTTTATAACTAGAGATATCTATTTGTAATTAACGTACTTCTCATGTATCTTTTCGGTCTCAGCTTCTATGTTCTAAGTTTTTGAACCCGAAAATGATTTTGCAAATAAGTGTAGTCAGTTTATACGCGTACTATGCGCTATGTAAAAGAAATAAACTCAATTATTAACATGAATCCAAAAATTATTATTCAAGTTAGAGGGCAAAACACTATGTATATGAAACAGTACTATGATACTGTCTGCCACTAATTTGTATCAAACAGCACAGATGGAACTATAGAATTTTTTTAAAACAATAAGCATTGCATGAGTTTGTACTATTCAGTACAAAATATACTCAGTACTGTTTCAGGGATTAATTGTGAGCACTTTCCAGTGAGGGCACTCGAACCGTGAACATTTCAAGTTTTTTTGACATTCTTTTTCCCCTCCAATCAGAAGCCAGATTCACAACAAGGCTCTTACATTATGTTTAGGTTAGCTAACTAAACATAATGTCAGAGGCAAGTTATGAACCTGGTTTCTGAATGGAGTGGTCACAGTTCGAGTGCCCTCACTGTAATCCGTCTTTTACAATTTTTGTACTTGATCACTAATATTCCTATTTTTCTAATTGCTAATTTAATTTGCATTTGGTGAGTGGCTTTTTGATAAACTCACAACCGAACGATCACTTGTTTCTGTGATATAGGTATATGTCAAAAAAAATTTGAA
>OZ025211.1:10633899-10881399 GCA_964019055.1 Anthopleura xanthogrammica | reverse complement strand
ATCGAAATCGATCCTGTAAGTGCTCCAAGAACAACGAAACTGTGGCCAGTCAAGCAAAAACCAGTGAGTGTGTTATTGTTACCGTTACGGTTGTGTTGTATTTTGTTGTTATTATTGTTATTGTTGTTATTGTTGATCTCATCAAAACTGATTGTCGGTGCGAGGGAGTGACGTAATTTTAGACCACGTGTCATTCCCTAGAGTATCATTTCTGTGTTTAGCAGTTGCACATGAGAAGACACATGAATATGGATACAGCTCAAACAAAAAATCTTATTATCTAGAGAATGACACGTGGACTGAAATGGGAAACAACTACGCGCAAGCTACAACGTTCTATCTTTGGCTTGGAATCATTCCCAAGATAGTAGAATAACAAAAGCCATGACCGCCTTGTTGGAAGATATAACATGACGTCATGCGCAAACGAAGAATCGGAGAGCAGCCAGCCTATAGAGCAATTTAGACTCATAGTTCCCGAAATTCTAACATGATTTTTTATTTTTTTCCCCAACTTTGCTCGATCTGTCAAGGTCTCCCATGAGATGGAAAACATTGCTGACTGTGAAGTAACAGACTGGAAGAACGGAGGCAGAACAGCCTTTCGTATCTGGTATTACAGTAACAATTCACACGAATTTAAGCACCACGACTTCGAATCAGACAATGCCATAGCAGGTATGAAAATTCTAAAGCAGAAAGTAAAAATAATCATTCTGCCTCTTGGCGCAGGAAGACATTGAGTGTTTTGCGGGAGGGGGGGGGGGGGGGGGGAGGTAGTTGTTTGAACGCACGTTCCTGCCAAGGCCACAAAACTTCATAAGCGTAAGACGGCATAAAGTTTTTCAAACATTTAGTCTTCATTAGTTTTTTTTTTTTTTGGTCCGGTATCCTAAAAATCGTGCCTTCTAATTGGTTGTTAGTGTAGGCGGTATTTTCTCAGAATCTGCCAGCGGTCTTGAGAATAAGATCTTTCTTTGAGTTGTATCGATATTATCTCATGCGCAACCGTTAAAAAAAGAAATGTTGCACCAGGGAATGACAAGTGAAAACATTATGCCCAAGCCGAAAAGTCTCTAGAGGATGACGTGGTCTGAAATGGGACACAGTACGCCCAAGCCAAAGAGTGTCATTGAATTCGCTACACGTGTCATCCAAGAATTTGTTTTCATTATTTTTTCCCTATTTATTCCAATCCACAGATGAAATAGTAATGAAACTCAAACACATCTTCAAGTCTACAGTCAGCGAAAAGCGAAGGGACTTCCTTTCAGCAAAAGAAAAGAAAAACGTTAGACGAAAAGCCAATAGATAGCAGTAGGTGTAAAGGTATAGTCTACTAGAAATTTAGAAAAAAATTTCGCATGAGTCAGAAACCTGGCGTACTTTGACTCTTAAAAGGCTTTCGCAGTCAAACGTGTGATGATTGGTTAGTGTAAAACTTCTCGCTGTTTGATTGGCTGAGAGCGAAAACCATTTTGCAGTCACGCTGTCATTCGCATTCACGCGTACGTTGGTTGGTTGATGTACACCTACACGCCGTTTGATTGGTTGAAAGTTGGAAGCCATTTGACAGTCACACGCACGTCATATGGACGTTTTCTCACTTTGATCCAGCAAGGAAAACATGCTGTACTGTCACACGTTCTGATTGGTTTGTGCACTTTTTCTCGATATTTGATTGGTACAGCCACGGTATCCCGTAATCCATTTCAGGAGGCGATTCCTTTCAAGTGGCTTCCACCTTCCTGCTATCTGATTGGTTGTTTTGTATTTTCTGGTTATTTGATTGGTTGATAACGATAGCCAATCAAGAGTCAAGGCCACTTATTTCTAGCTCATGCGAAATCAATAGACCTTTCCCGAATTTCCTTGACTAACCACAGAACAAAAGATTCAAGTCCAGGCTGGAGTTTTCAAATCCATACGAGTCATGCGAATTCGGTAAAGGTCTATTCTAGTTCATGTAGAGGATAAATAGCTTTAGATATAAGTTTCGTTGCAGTAGATCCCATTTATTTTTGTACAAAATGATAGTCCATTTTTGATGCATTATACACCGATTCCAAACGAGGGGATGTGGTCGAAGTGGCGAAAACGAGGCTAGTCAGTCGTCTATGTATTTTTAATTTACCATTCAAACTTCATCTTTGTTACTTGTGTTTACATCCATTAAGAATTGTTTTTTACGTTCGTGATGGAAAAAGCCAGCTTTTTATAGATCACTGACGGCTACCTGGCCTCGTTTTTGCCTCCTCGACCCAGGCCGTCCGTTTGTTCGGTGTATTGAGAACCTAAGAATTCATTACCGGGGCATAGTGGTAAGATATAGATCACGTGATTACAAAGCGAGAGAGAGTGGAATTAAAACCGTAAAGGTAATAAAGACCCGGATGAAAAGCTGTGTGCTAAATTTAGCCAACATGGCGGATATGACGTCACGTGGAAACCGGAAGTAGACATACGTTTGAGGCTTACAAAATGAATTAGGATAATCTGATGTAGTAATAACAGCCATTTTCAAGAAGAAGCGGCCTCTGGTATGCGCCTGGAAACTTTTTTGACATAGAAATGATTTAATGTGGAAAATTGATTAAAAATGCGGTGGTCTTCCTGTGGTAATTAGGAACGGGAGGGGAGGTTGCTATACACATTTCGTTGGTCTTTGTTTTTTACATAGTATTCATATTGAAAATTACTATAACATAGTACATATGTACTGAAGATAGGTCTTGGTAGATTGTAAGCATCCCTTAAGAGAGGCAAATGACAAAGACATGGCGGCCATGTTGGTGGTATTAACAATGGGTGCTATTGAGAAATCATTTTGTTAAAAACCCCCAACATGGCCGCGGTGAAGTAACATGAAATTGAAGAAACGCGCAACATGTTTCGAAAGTTGAGTGACGAATGTTGTTCGTATTACTACCGCAAGCACAAAAAACGTTTTTTGCAAAGAGTAAAGAGCGAGCATTGGCGATTGAAGAGATTGCGTATGATCAAAATCATCCAACATTGGCTACTACATTGAATAATCTTGGAAACAGCCTCAATGATCTGGGCAAGCATAAAGAAGCGCAGAAATGTTATGAGATAGCATTGGCGATTCAAGAAATGGCGTATAATCAAAATTATCCAACATTGGCTACTACATTGAATAATCTTCGAAACAGCCTCCTTAATCTGGACAAGCATAAAGAAGCGCAGAAATGTCATGAGAGAGCACTGGCGTATAATCAAAGCTTCTACTTTGTGAAATAAAGAAATTTTATTGCGCCTGATGTGGTACGAACAACAGTCACTCAACTTGCGACGCAACATTGGGGGGGGAAATTTTTCAACTTTGTTAACAGTGGACCTCAACGATTCAAACCCATGCACCTTGAAGATAACGATTGTATTCAAAGTTAAATCAAAAGTAGCCTTCGGCCCAGTTCAAACGTCGAACTTCACACGAGTCGAACGCATTGAAAACAATGGATAATAAGGAGGGGTTCTTTGATGCCATTTGGTTCGACTCATGAGAAGATCGACGTCTGAAAATAAATCTTCAGATTCAAACGTTGGGTATCAGAATCTCTTCCATACTTATTCAAATTCTTCACAACAGATTGAAAAAATATAGGCATAGCGACAAAGTAAATAGTACAAAAAGCCATTTTGGTAGTGGTAAAATAGCATCGCTATCATACTCATGGTCTGCTACAGTCGTAGGAGTTAATTAATTTATGATATATTAAGACACTATGTTGACCATCGTAAAGACAAATGTAATTATTCAAATCGAACCAAATAAACTACATTAATTAAAATCTTCTATCTCATCTGCTAGCTTGTCATTTACAGAGTTAAATAAGTTTATGTTTAAAGCCAGAACTTTAGTATGACTGACTACACATTGCACGAAGGACCGCCCCAAAATCAGAAGAACGTAATGGATATCGTGAACACCCTACTCTGTATCACACAGAGCATAATGACCACCTATCCCAACCCACAGAAACGACACTTGGATGCCATACTCGACATACATCCGCACCACACAGCGCATGCATTAAAAACCATGTGCACAAAAACAAAAGGAGACATCTGAACACCCTACAACCACACTGCACATACATCTGCACTGCACAGTGCATTAAGGACCATCCATTCCAACCCCTAAAACAAAATTATTATGAGACACATGAACACCCTAAAACCGCACTACGCATATCCCACGCATAGGGAATCAAGGATGGCTTAGCCAGTAGTGCACTCGCCTCTCAACTCGGGGGTTCTCGGGTTCGATTCCTAAACTCACCGTCACATGTGAGTAGAGTTTGTTAGGTCTCTCACTAAATCTGAGTTTTTGTCTCCGGTTTTCCAGATTAAAACCATCGAATAGGAAAATCATCCAGGAAGACAAAGGCACACAAAAAACGTACTACATGTAACATTCTTGATTTTTTTCCATTTAGGCTAAGGTCAAACGCCGAATTTTACATGAGCCGAACGCATTGAAAACAATGGATATAAGGCAGTTTCCTTTGATGTCATTAGGTTCGGCTCATGTTAAGTTGACTCTGGTTCAATCAGAATCCAGGAGCACGTTTTCCACGTGCATTGACAATACATTCACATGATTTAGAGTCCTTCTGATTCAATTATTGCCCAGCATATTTGGGCGGCCGTTTTTCTTTGAACGCCTGAAGCCCTTCTAGTCTGTCTTTGGTAGGGATGACCTGAGCATAACACATCTCCTCCACCGACAAAGCAGAACTCAAATCCACCTATAAATGAATATGGAAATATCCTGTTAATCAAGGCATCTTGCACAATCCATGAATCCGTCTCAGACAATAGCAAACCAATCACTGTTGCAACAGTTTTCCCAGTGGAATTAAAATCTTCCAAATCTCAAGAATCTCGAGGATTTGAAGGCAATTTTATTTTATTTTCACAAGACGGTAAACGATTCAAACAATTTATAACCACTTTTCTGTGATCACAGTATAAATTCTGAGATATTCTAGATAATTTCTTGAGCTTGTGAGACATAGCAACGGTAACGGGGTGTTGACCAGTTGTAAGTTTTATTGACTGAAGCCGGCAACATGCCATTGGTTGGAGTAGGTTATGTAGTAGAAATATCAAAAACGCTATGAGGGTTGTTCATAAGAAGACACCTAAATATACTAGATACAACTCTAAAGGCGCAGACACACGGTGCAACATTGTGCGCGATATTGTAGGCAATGTTGCTGAAGTAGGATCGTTTTCTACTTCAGCAACATTGCATGCAACAAATTGTGTCCTGTGACATTGCTCGCAACATCGATTGCCTACAACATTGCATCCAGTGTCTCACTGTGTGTCTGAAGGTTAACAAAGAATTTTATTCTCCAGAGAATTTCACAGTCTGAAATGGGAAATCATTATGCCAAAGGTAGAGGTCTATAGAGGCTTTGCACCATCACGTGATGGCAGCCACGACAGGAGGCAGGAACAATTGAATCTAGTATAATCTGATTTACATGAGAAATAATTCAGTTTCCCAGGGGAAAGACACTTGTTGTGCCTCATGTCATGGCTGCCATCACGTGATGGTACAAAGCCTCTATTTAGAGAAAAGATGTACAAAAGTTTTTACCTCCATTCCTTTGCTGATAGCCATTTTTGCCATCCGAACTGCAACTGGTCCTTGTGGAAGAATCTCTTCAGCCAAACTAAGTGCCCTCTGGTAAGCAGCGTTTCCCTCGTCATTTTGCTGGACACCATAGTCAACCAAGCCTACTTCTGCAGCATCCAAACCATTCAAGACTTTGCCAGTGAATATCAGTTCTTTGGCTTTGGATATTCCAACCAATCGTGGTAGTCGTTGAGTTCCACCTGTATCAGAATTAGAAATGTCTATCATTTCTAAATTTAGAGACTTGTTCACCATCAACCACAGTAGCTGACTATGAGAAGGTTGGGTGGCTATGGCTCTGCTGACAAATATCAACCTTTTAGTCTGCATTCCCTTCTGCATGGGTCGCTATCCTTTTGATAATTTTCTTCTCTACAACTCATCAAAAGGATAATGACCCATGCAGCAAAGAATACAGAATAAAATGTTGATGTTTGTCAGTGGAGTCATAGACATTTTAGGGCGTGATGATGACATGTTTTTCTGGCATGGAAAACCACTTCTGTTAGTGACATTTGTAGTCAGCTAGTGGACAAAATATAGAATATTTCACTACCCGAGAAAGTGGGTAGCAGGTAACCACATCCCTCCCCCTAAATGTGGTACCAAATTGTTTTGACCTCATTCCTAACTGCATAATGGCACCCCAATCAGTGTACAATATGACTGTTCATTCAACTTAAACCTCAATAATAAATACTCCAGACACATCTGAGTGTATAACTACCTGCTCCAGGGATGATAGCCAGTTTGGTTTCAGTCAGCCCTATCTTGGCATTACTAGATGCAATCCTAAAGTCACATGCTAATGCTAATTCCAGTCCCCCACCCATAGCATGACCATCAAGAGCAGCAATTGTCGGCATAGCGAGGTTACCAAGATCATTTATTGCACCTCGGGCACTGGACACAAAAGGTGCAACCTCTTCTGGCCGCATCTTTGCTCTTTCTTTCAGGTCAGCACCTGCACAAAATATACCTAAAAACACACAAGGCAATATTAAATAACTTATCAAATATTAAATATTTTAATAATGGAGATGACAATTATGCATTCTGATCTATATTGAAAAATTAGGTGATTAATACCTGGTGCATCACTCTTCACAATAACTGCACGGACATTCTTATCATGTTTTACACATGCCAGTGCATCAAGAAACTATGAACAATAGAAAGAAAGAGAGTGTATAAATTAGAAAAAAAACAGTGGCTTAGGAATTTCCAGTGAATGCTAGACCATGCAAATAGACCTTTTTTACCAATATGGCAGCTATCTTAAATTATGGGATGCCAAGGGGGCAAACGTGGACATATTTACAGTATAAAGAGTGCCTTAATTCTCAAAGAATTTTATGCTTAAGTGTTTCAAATATCGATGACAGTGTTTCTCATTGGATATAAAATTAAATTATATAAAAAGACACTCTGACACCTGGGCATACTTACTGGGCATACTAAATTATCCAATAATTGCCCCCTCGGCAACCCATAATGTCTTGCTTAAAACAATATATTATAGAATTCAAGAAGGCCGCTGTATCAGTAAAAAGGTCTATAATTTTAATGTTGAGATTAATAAATAATAAAGATGGCTGAAGGTCAATTTAAGGGACTGTTCAATATTTATGCTTGCGGGAAAAATTTTAAAAGTACTTGGGGGGGGGGGGGGGTAAGATTTAAGTATGTTCTTGGTTGGGGGGAGGAGGGGAAATCTTTATGATGCCAATAGGAGATTTCTGAAGACCCCCCCCCCCCCCCCCCCCAAGTAGGCATAAATAATGTACAATCCCAAAAGATTCTTATTCTGAAGGGAAAGATGTGTGAAATGCCAAAACATCACGACAACATTGATGGTAGTTTACAGTATATAAGGACCATGCCCTCACATGGTTCTACAGGTGAATTATGAAATAATTCAAAATACCTACCAGCCCTAGAAACCTCTTACTCATAGCATTCTTAGCTTCGGGTCTATTGAACACAAACAGAGCAATACCTATAGATAAAATAGAAGAAAAAGCACGATAAGCTTAAAGAATAAGCTCAAGTGTATGAGTAACACATTTGTGCACTTTTAAAACAAAAATGTTTCTTACCTTCTTGCGGGCCATCAAGATATTCTAGTCGAAATTCTTCTCTTTCTACTTCAACACCAGTACCTGTACTATAAAATCTTTGTACTCCTAAACAATTTCTCGAGCTTAATAATTTATATCTTGAAGGGAAACTATAAAATAAATTCTTTACACTTCTTGCTACTCCAGCCGCCATTTTGAATATGTAAATTAGTTACACTAAGTGGAATCTTATTGGTGGAAACGTGCTCGTGTTGTCCAATCAGAGAGCAGTGTTTTGATTTGTCCCCGATTATTTAGAATTTGATGTAAGCGGTTTCACCCATTTGTAGTACGAATTTCCAAGATGGCGGCCGATCCTTGTTCTTTTTCCAACCCAAATGAGTACATTTGTACCAAGATTTCTTGGTTTGTGAACGTGGATTTTGACACACATATTCTTGATTGTAATGTTGACTTGCAGTTCAGTCTCAAGAAGGATGGAGTCACTAGAATGGTAGGTTGGGAACCCTGCGTAATGGACGTGAAGTGATTTTCTTTTCTTCTCGAAAGTCGAACCGTTTTGAGAATCATTGAAATTGTAATAATGTTATACAAAATGTGTTAGACTAGTGATAATTTCCGGTAATACTGGAATCAACATTGCTAAGCTGATAATGGCTGGGACCCGGCAAACATCATTATTTTTTAAAAAGAAGGACGAGACCTCCCCCTCCCCGATCCAACCCCCTCCCCCCTTTATACTTGCGGTTGTTGAATAGCGCACTTTCGATATTGAGGTTGAGTAATCACACACAAAGTAATTCAAGGCGAGGCTCCTGGGAAATTAAAAAAATATACTGTGATCACTTTCATTGTTTCCCAAGAGCCTCATCTTGATTATCTTTCTCTTAAATTAACTGTCATTGATACATAACTATTTCATGTTATTTATATTTGATTTTGTTTTTAAGGCACTTGACACTAGTGATTTAAACATCAAGTCAGTGCATAACCAGGCTACTAAAGAAAAGCTGTCTTTCAAGTTGGGTGAGAAGCACAAAGCATTTGGGACCCCCCTGTATATTGACTTACCTGGTGGACTGAAAAGGTATGACGAAGTTAGCTCGATTCTCAATATTCTGCAAACTCGGTAGTTGCTAATTGCCTGTTGGAATTTTGTTTTTTACTGCCGGCAGTCAAAAATATAAAAGGTACTGACTGAGTAGTTTTGGTTTATGGCAACGAAAAACCAAATTCCAATGGCACCTAGCAACTACTGGGTTTGCAGAAATATTGAGAATCAGTCTTGAATCAGACAGTAACAGTCTTGGTTAAAACTATTGGGATTTTTTGTGTTTGTAATATAGACCATTCCCCTTATTACATGTAAAGACCAGTTAATTTTTACAGGGGGAGGTTTATTTTTATTTTCACTTGCAAAAATTGTCCTGACCCTTCCCCCTAAAGTAGCCTTTGTCTCAATTAGTCCTGTCCTTCGGGGAGCATAAGAAATGCTGCCCCACTCTATTTGCACAAGAACCCCCCCCCCCTCCGTACCAGCAGACTCCTCTTCAAATTCTTTTTCTTATTCAAATCTTTATTTGTTTAAGTTGTATCTACATTCAGGTGTCTACGTATGTGCAACTATTAATTAACCAAAGAAATGATACTCTAGGGAATGACATGTGGTCTGAGATGGGAAAACAGTTGATTAGTTCTGTTGTTGATGTCACACCTTTTCTCTCAGTCAGCAATATATAGCAAGGCTTAACTCAGACTGTTATTTTAACTGTTTCCAGTGGTTCAACAATTACTCTGAGCATTACTTACCAGACCTCATCTACAGCCTCTGCCATTCAGTGGCTTAAACCAGAGCAAACATCAGGGAAGAAACATCCTTATCTTTTCACTCAATGTCAGGTAAGCTGCCAAACAAATTCTAAAATATTTAAGGAATAAAAAACAGTTTTCCGTGTATTATACTCTGATAAAGACACACGGGATGTGGAGAGAACACGAGAGAAGCGTAGGAAACCACGACGCGTAGTGGTTCTAGAGTTCTTTTATAAAAGAACTAACTTTTCGAGAGAGAAAAAAAATGACGTGAGCATGTATTATGCTCTCATAAAACATGGCTTTTTGACCAATCAGAGTGCGCATAATATCAAAGTTATTTTATAAATTATCCATAACTCCCATATTAGATTAGGTTAGGTCTAAGGAGTCTATGGTCTGGGGACTTTCTGTTTGTGTGTATTATGACTTTCTCAAGCTGCAGCCTGACACTGGAATTTCCAAGCACTAGTAAGCTCTGAGGAGGATCAGTATACTATAGTACTAAAATATGATATATTGAGGCATATGAGATGGATTAATTTAAAGCATCCTTTGATGCTGTCATTTTAGGGCGAGATCATTGCCAAGACAGCAAAAAATGTTTCTAAAAAGACAAAATACTGTCAATAACTGCGTGGCAAGCCCATAGTGGGATTTTTTTCACATTGTCTTACCATATATCATGCATTATTTTATGTGTTAATGATATTTCTAGGCTATCCATGCTCGCAGCATCATTCCTTGTCAGGACAGCCCTGGTGTTAAAGCAAAGTATGAGGCTGAGGTATGTTATTTACTGGCTTGTTACAAGACTAGTACAAACATGATTATATTTAACTACCTCTGGTACACAGCACCATGCACAATAAAGCCATTGTGATCAGGTTTTACTTTAGTATTGGATTAATTTTTTTCTTACAACAAGCTCTCAAATTTAGAGCAGATTTTGTATGAGTGTGAAAATTCATGGTATATTGCACAGTTATGGCTAGGCTTGGACACGGCATGGAATTTCAAATGTTTTGATGGCATGGCACTAAAACGACCAAGGTGCCGTCCATGCCATAAGTTGATTGTCATATCAGAACTTCCCTATATCCCTTTGGCATTTTCTTTGAGTGTGATGTAATTGCAATTCATTTGACAAAATGACCTATAGGTATCAGTACCAAAAGGACTTGTTGCTTTGATGAGTGCTGCAAGGGATGGTGAAGCCAGTGACCCTAAGGATGCCAATAGATCGGTCTTCAAGTTTAAACAAGAGGTACATAAAAGTTACATACTAGCAAATAAAAATTCTATAGTTAAGCACAAAATAATATCATTGACAAAATACTGGTTATAAGCCCCCCTCCCTCCCCCCCCCCCCCCCCCCCCCCAAGTGATAAGTGCTGCAAAGATATTTATGCAAATATCCTTGCAGAATATCCTTTCCCTCCAGTTATAATAAGCCCACATCTGGTATGTCATGTTTATAAAATCTCCCCACCCCCTCCCCTCCACCACCACCACCACCACTATCCAGTTATTCGCTCGTAAAAAATCCCCCAAAGGGCTGCAGTTACCAGGATATTTTGTATGAAGTCAATAATGATGTAATTTCAATATCCAAGTACTCTCTTGAAATGCATTTAAATTAAAGTTTTTTTCTTTTTCTTAGGTTGCTATTCCTAGCTATTTAATAGCCATGGTTGTGGGTGCTCTAGAGAGCAGGTAAGAGTATAATCTCCGAGACAGTAAATCAGACAACCACTCTTTCTCAGTCAGGTTCAGGACCAGGGAAGCACTTTTAAAAACCGCAGAGAACCCAGGATATGTACAGGGTGGCACCGGGAAGTATTCGATCACGAATCAAGAACATTTTTACATGAATTCACTTAATACGATTCATGAATCACGTAATACGATAAATGAATAAGGATACAAGGGTTTAGGTTGTAATTCAAATTTTCACGAATCACGGTCTTCAAAATAAGCAGAGGGGGACTTAAATTCACAAATCACGGACTAATGTTTTTGAATTTCACTTAACCTCTGTGCCGCCTTGTATAATATTTCTATTATGTGATTTGTTAGGAAAGTTGGTCCAAGATCACATGTGTGGACGGAAAAAGAGATGGTTGAAGAATGTGCTTTGGAATTTGCTGAGGTAACGTGTTCAACTTTACAGCGACCATGTACTCCTTGTTTCCCAACCCTTTGTTTTTAACTATTTCGTTTAACTCACATGTTGATTCATAAGCCAGATCAAAGTTTAAGAATCGTTTTCAGTGAGCATGTGATTTTATCCCGAATTTCTCACCTTTTGTTTAAACCTTCTTTTGTTTTTAATTAAACAAATGAAGGTGAGAAATTCGGGATAAAATCGCATGCGCACTAAAAACGATTCTTAAACTTTGAACTGGCTTTTACTATGCGTAACATGGTTTCAACCCACTGATATTTGCTTTAGGTTGAGACAATGATCAGCACAGCAGAATCATTAGTAGGTGAATATGTTTGGGGCCAGTATGATCTTCTTATCCTCCCACCATCTTTTCCATACGGAGGAATGGAAAACCCATGCTTGACTTTCGTTACTCCAACGCTCTTGGTAAGTCTATAACAGCAGTCGCGTTCCTGTAGTATTGCATCGTTCTAAGTAATTATAATCAAAATGACTTGTGTAATCGTTAGAATGACGACAGGTCTTTTCTTCGTTGTTTTACTTTTGTATTTTAATTTTATCAACATATCTACAGGCCGGGGATCGCTCACTAACAGGGGTAAGTTGTATAAGAGTTTGTTATGTCTCTCCCTTTGGATTCGAGGGTTCTCCTCCAGGCTCCGCAAAACACACTCAATTCCAATTTGATCTGTGAGTTAGCTGAGCTCTGACTTAGACCAGCCCAGAGGCTATTTCAGGGTTCGATCTCTGAGTTAGCCGTGCCCTGACTTAGATCAGCCCAGAGGTTGTTTCAGGGTTCGATCTCTGAGTTAGCCGTGCCCTGACTTAGATCAGCCCAGAGGTTGTTTCAGGGTTCGATCTGTGAGTTAGCCGTGCCCTGACTTACATCAGTCCAGAGGCTGTTTCAGGCTTCGATCTCTGAGTTAGCAATGCCCTGACTTAGATCAGCCCAGAGGTTGTTTCAGGGTATCGATAAAATTGGAAGAATTGAAGGATTGTTTGGTTGCTACTACTGCTATTGTTGGTATTTTCTGTAAATTCCTTAGCTCTCATAACTGTTTTACGTCTTCAAACTAAGGTGGTTGCTCATGAAATATCACACAGCTGGACTGGTAACCTGGTTACCAACAGAACCTGGGAACATTTCTGGTAAGGAAAACTATATAACAGCATTCTGCTTTAGCTTATCTAGCAGAGCAATAGTCCCCTTCACAATTCCCTGCGCCATCTTGAAAGGTAGTCGTGCTTTTACATCGAAGCGAGACGAACGTTGGACCTTGCAAAGATAGACACCTTGGTCAATTATTTACATGTCTCTAGCATTGCAAGGTCACCTCATCTCTCGCTTCGATGCAAAGGCACGGCTACCATTCAAGATGGCACAGGGAACTGTGAAGGGGACTATTTGGCAGAAACATTTTGCATGAATCCAAGCGCCCAAGAACATGGCATTTCAGTTACTTTATTGACGGTTCTAGGATAATTTCAAGGAGAGTGGCTTCACTTGAAAACCTTATACTGTATATCTTCCTCTTTACCCTCCGCAGTACGTTACTCTTAAATCCTACTTTTAAAATTCCAAAGTGGGGTGGCTTTGGATCTGCCCTTATTCTTCTAAACTCTAACAGACTTTAACCATGATATTCGTTTTTGATTTTTCACCAGGTTGAATGAGGGATTTACAGTGTTTCTTGAAAGAAAAATTATCGGGCGAATGCATGGAGAGCAAATGAGACAATTTGGATTCATAGGTAATTTTAAAATAGTCACCTTGCAGATGATCCCATAGTAGCTCATTTTTGAAGGATAGCACTAAGGATAGCACAATTTTTATGACAGCAAAATTATGTTGTTTTTCTCCTCCAAATTTGTAAATCTTTATAACAAATCAGTACAGCTATTTCAAAAAAGGTTGGTGAAGGTTTTGTTGCATGTTGCTTACCAAGTTTCAAATGTCAGCACAGAAAATATATGCTGGAAAAACATGCACACAAAGTCTGAGAAAACCCCACATTGTTGTGACCTTTCGTTGCTAGAATTCGTTGCTAGAATTCACCCATATTGCATTTTGGGCTTGGTATGCAACATGCAACAAGTATCAAAACCTTTTTTGAAATTGCCGTATACCGTTTGTACTGCGAGGGGTCGTTTGTCTCGCACTTACCTAAACAACCTTCCCAGACATCTCAACAACAACAATGACGAACGCCATAATTGATTAAATAAATAAAAGAAATGCTGTTTTTGTTTTAGGTGGCTGGAAAACTCTGAAGGATTCTGTAAGTGCTCTGTAACTTTCATATTTCATTGAGACAATTTTTGCCATTGAAATATTATTTGCCATCGAATCCAGGTTTTCACATTTTCACGCGACGTCAAAGCAGCTCAATTTGGAGGAAAAAACAAAATAATTTTAATCTCCTGAGAATTGGAATCTATTGTTTTGTCCTTCAAATTGAGCTGCATTCCGACATGCTGCATGGGGTCTGAAGTAAAACTGTACATGATGGATTTTCTTAAGTTTCTGAATTCGTTGGATGGTTGTTGTCCTCAAATAAAAGGTGCAGCCACTGATGATGCTTTTTTGAGTGTACCTTACCACAGGATAGGGTTTTTTGTTCTTGATTTTAATCTTTCTAAGTATACCGGATTTTCTTAGGTTACTAAGTTTGGTGAAGACAGTCCTCTCACACAGCTTGTTGTCAGCCTCAAGGACTCGGACCCCGATGATGCGTTTTCCAGTGTACCTTACGAAAAAGGATCGTGTTTCTTGTTTTATCTGGAGCAACTTGTTGGTGGACCAGGTGAGAGGATATACGTTACTATCAATAACATCAGTACCATCCCGGCAGACCCTCCCAGATTAGCCTACGCGGTCCCTGAATATAGTTATAGGTACATTTTAGTGACATCTCAATACTTCACTTTTAGAAAGATTACGATTCTTGAAATTTCTTGTCCGTCCGTCCATTCGTCAGTTTGTTCGTGGTTTGGTCGGCGGTAATGCTCTAATGTAAGAAATTAGAACCCAAATTGAACGTGCACATCTATAGCACTTCCTGTGTCTTTTTTCAGAGGTGTTTGAACCATTCTTTCGGAAATACATCGAAGAGCACAAGTACAAGACAGCAACGACGGATGAATGGAAGGCTTTTCTGATGGACTACTTTAAGGACAAGGTCAGTGTTGCTAGTCTTGGTTATAGACGTTGCTTCCATTTCCTTTCCTTTCCTTTCCTTTCCTTTTCTTGTCTTGTCTTGTCTTCCTTTTTTTTTTTGGTGGTTGTGGTGGTGTGTGATCTGTACATATAATGATGAAAAGTGTTTCTCTGTCTTAAGGCCGATGTCCTGGCATCTGTAGACTGGGATGCTTGGCTCTACAAACCAGGGATGCCACCAGTAAACATGATTGAAAGGTACTTTCTACTTAACAACTTCTTGCCAGTCGAAACAACTTTATATTTGCCTTTGGAAACCGTTTTCTACTCTCTCGACGCATTCCACTTAGGTAGAAGATGGGCAAAGGGAAGAGATGGATTGGATGGCTGTCCATCCCCATTTTAAGTCATAAAAGTAAGGGAATATCATAAAGAGTAATGTAAAATCTAACTGAAAAAGGAAGTTATATGCTGGCTTTCTAGGTGACAGCCAACTCCCTTGAAATCATCCTAGTTTCTCCAAGTTACCATTGGCCTCATGAAAGTGTCACAAACAATTCATTTTTATTAGATACGACTCTACGTTAGCAGTTGCTTGTACAAAGTTGTGTCAACGATGGATAAAAGTAAGTAATTCTAAAAAAAAAATTGCTGAAGTTTCGAATATTTTCTGCACTTTTTTGCAGGAACAATTAACAACCTTTCATGCTCCATTTCGCTCATGTCGCTTACAATTACTTTTGTTAATAGGCCTCGACGGAAGACCTTGCCACATTCTCATCCAAGGATATAGAAGCATTTTCTTCTGCTCAAATCATTGAGTTCCTGGCCCAACTGTTGTATCATGTTAGTATTGTCATTCCTAGAAGATTTCTTCATTAGTCCATTGGAAAACTTGCAACGACTTCGTGGTCATTTTTTGGCATTTGTCCGAGAAATTTTAAAGTTCTATGTTAATATAATTACCTTGCAGAATTCTTGTGAACCATAAATGAATAAATGAAATGAATCTTTCTTATTTTTCGAGGGTATCACTAATAGCCAATAACAAACCGATAGCCCTTGATCCATGATCAAATTGGAATTTAGTAGTTGACTTGCGGAGGAAGAAAAACCGGAGAACCCGGAAAAACATCCTTCAAAGCACATGAGAGAACCAACAAGGAACTCTACGCAAATAAGCTACATCTACTGTACACGAGCAATTTTTCCTTGACAAGTATCCTTGACAATTTTCATTGCTCGCTTAGACGATTAGCAAGTTTTCCTTGACCATTTCCCGTCGATCTACACGAGCAAATTTCATCCTTCACGATTTTTCCTTGTCAAAGAAAAATTGTTCATTTTACTCCATCTGCACAAGCAATTTTTCCTTGTTAAGGAAAACTTGTCAAGGGAAAATTGCTCGTATAGATCGAGTCTGAGGAATGAACCCATGGCCACAGCAATGAGAGGGAACGCATTGGGAGCCGTACGCAAATAACCCATGTTTCCCAAAGCCAGGTTAACTACCAGTGGGGTTTCTCGTTGCTTTTCTTGAAGCCTATTGATTTTTTTCCAGACGGCTGGCAATCCCCTGCCTTTATCTCATATCGAAGCAATGGAAAAAGCATACAAGTTCAGCAGCAGAAAAAATTCTGAGATCAGGTTCAGGTAAGTCTGAAGTGCAAATTCAAAAAGTGATTTGGAGGAAGGGCCCACCATTTTTAATGCTCGAGCTTCAGATTAGGGCGTACATATTTAGCATGGCTAAAAATAGCTTACTCCTGAAAGACATATTAAGTCGTTAAATATTAAGAAAAGATCGACTTCTAAATGTGGAATCGGGGATATCTTAAATTTTAAAGCGCTTTAATATCACATATTTTGCTTGTTTACTTCGTAGGTGGCTCCGTTTATCCATTCGCAGCAGCTGTAAAGATTCGTTTCAACATACTGTCAACTTCTTGTTGGAGCAAGGAAGAATGAAGTTTACACGTCCTCTCTATGAGTAAGTCATCTATCTATTTATTGCAACAGAAACTCTTATAAGTATTTCGGGAATTCCAAAGCGGTCGTAGCTAGAGTGATTTGACTTGTTGTAAGTTGTATGTTGTAAATACCGGCCCCTTTCACGTGACGCCAAAGCGGCAATGGAGAGTAACTCTGATATCTCCCATTTTTAAGTAACAGAACTTTGAGTGTTCCAAGCCATTTATATTTTTGTTTGTGATTTGCAAAAAAAAAAAACACACAGGGACCTTTTCAAGTGCAAGGATGCCAAGGAGCTAGCCATCGAGACGTTCACCGCCAATCAATCGTTCTACCATCCAATTTGTTCCACCATGGTGGCGAAAGATCTGAAACTACAGTAGAAATGATCATCCCTCCCATCCACAAGACATGACAATATATTAGAAATACCCAATCAAATCCATGCAGTCGCAATATATTTACCAAAAAAGATCAGAATTTCCCAAAGACTGATTTGCCAATAATTTGAAAAGTTTTGTTGTTATTTTTTGCTGTTTTTTGTTGTTTTTGTTTGATTATTATTATTATTTTTTTTTTTTTTTGTCTGATGGATTGATTTACTTATTGATTGTTTTGTGTGTTTCTGTTTGTCTCTTCTCTTATTTTTAATCTCACAGTTTGTATTTAGGTAATACATAGGCTAATATTGCAGAACATTTAAGAAACATAGTCAAAAGCTGCTAATAATAAAAAACGTTCGACTGATAAGATTCACTAGCAAGTTTAACTTGATGTAGTTTTTTTGTTGTTTAACTAATTTTCATCGCAGACGCTTTTTCAATCATTATTTTTGCATCTAAACAGTTGAACTGGCTATTTTAGTTCCATTTATTGAACATGGAATCATTTTCTTCCCAAATTGATGATACTTCGACGGCTAAATAAAGAACAATGGCCAGCTATTCACAAAATAAATTTAAACACAACGACATCACTAAGTTTGCAAGGAAGGTGGTGATGTTTTTCGGCATCATTACGGCATTTTTCATCATACAAAGATAAAACAATCAGCGAAAAAGTCGCATTTAGTACTTTAAGCGAGAGCAAGGGCTATTTCCAGGAAATGTTTGTCACCATTAATGGCTTCAAAAAATTCCATTATTGTGACTCTTGGCGCCTTACAAATGTTTCTAGATCTTCTGGCTTCGTATTGTTCGTGCACAATGATGACATACAATAACCCACTCGAAAAGACAAGAAGAAAAAAGCCAAGAATACGAACTGTAAACAAAGAAGTTGTTGTCAATGCGATGCTACCCGGATGGATGCCAGATAAGACTGAGTAAGCCCAGATACAGACAATACACAACGTGGTTATGAGCCGAATGGTCCACTTTGCTAACTCCTTTAGCCATTCAGTCTTCAGTAAAGGGCTTCGTTAAGAGGCAGATGAATGGTTCTTTTAAGGAGACCGACAAAGTAAACAAGTTGACAAAAGTAGTTGCTAGTGCTAAACTCAAGAAGGGCAATATTCCAAACATATTTGGTAAACGGGGTTATAGTCATATAACCAAGCATGCAATGGTGAACGTGGATTTCTTTCATAACAGGAAGCAGAAATGGGAACATTTTTAATGAAGATTTGTGATTGTTATGGTAAAATAACTCTTCAGGCAAAGTCTTAAATAGTACTGTATATCTTAGAATTCAAAACTAAATACTCATTGTATTGTGTTTAGGACCACTAGTAAGAAAATTCAAGAAAATTCTTCTTAACCTTTTGATTGCACTAAAAAGTAGTGTATCCATGTACAAAATTGTATTTGCAACACATTTTGAGTCGTGGCTGTGAATGAATAGTTTTAACGATAACTAAAAGAATATCATTATAAATGTATACAAACTGATAAAAATCCCGATTAACATAGATTGTCTGGATTCCCCCCTAGCCGTCTCCTAAGAACAAATTGAATATATTAAGCCTTTTAAAAAGATTTTAACTTATTTGTAAAAGCTAAGCCATTAGAAAGTAATGATGGCTAACAGCGGCATTTTCCTCTGGAAATACTAAATAAACGATGAGAAGGCACATGCATCAAAAAATATGAAACATATAACCCTGTTCAAACATACCCTTGGTCTCATCAGCCTGTCTATTAGATCAAAGTAAACCGCCCATCAGTGTAGAGTTTTTAATTTCAACAGTTTAATTTTAAAGGCTAAATTTGGATAAACTGTCGACCAAGGGGTAAAGTTCGGAGAATTCCCATTTTAGCAATCTAATTCTCAATTCTCTTTGACCAGATTTCCGGTCCTAGTGCTGAACGCTGGAGAAATCAAATGTTGGTGTCAACTATTACTATTTCTTTAACATAACTCGTGGCCCTAGTGATGAACCTTGGGGAAATCCGGATTTTTTAGATTTGATTTCCCTTATCATTTGACCTGAATCCCGATCCTAGTGACAAAACTTAAAGAAATCCTATGTTGGCAATTCTCTTTCCCCTTATTAACGGTCCTAGTGATGAACCTTGGGGAAATCCCATGTTCGCAATTCTCTTTCTATTCCCTCTGACCTCATTCCCAATCTTTTGCCATTCGATTCTTAATTTCTTCACAAATTTTCCCAACAAAATAAGCAAATCTAAGGCCATTCTACTACAACTTAATTCGAGAGAGAAAAAAACTATATTCATTCCGTCGGGATCGCATCTTGTCTCTACCGTTTTGGCTCCATGTTAGGATAATATATGCTGTTATTGGTAGAAGTTAAGCTTTGGAAATTAAAGGGGCTGTCAGTTTGTAAAAAAAAATATATGAGCAAATAATGGAACAAAATATTTTTGCAGCTTTAAGGCATTCTTCGCCTGCAGCTCACAATCTAAAATAGGAACCAAAAATTGTCACGCGTATGACTGATTTCTTATCAAATGTGTTTGAAGTTCAATTCACACCTTCACACTTGCTTATTTTCGAACGTCTAGAGTTGAAAGAGAGGAGAATAGAAAGTTGGCTGAACTTGGCGGGGAGTGCAACACCAGTGGTAAATAATCTCCCATTCTGCTTGTGCAGCTGGGTGGTTGGTATAAATTGTGCCTAATTCTTTGAGAGCTCTTTTTGCGCAAAGTCAACCTCTGTTTATATACTCTGATTCTGTGCTTAAACAGGCTTCAATGTGAAACAATAGCATATAATATAAATACGATAAATGATATCACAGTCTACTGCAGAGTTTTTTCAAACTATTTCACCATGAAAGCGTTTGTTCTGGCTTGCGTTTTGGGAGTTTCTCTTTTGGCGACGTTCGCTCATGGTAAGACTAGGTTGCTTTTACGAATATGCAGTTATAAAAGTTGTAAGAAAGATATGAAATATAGATTAAATTGAAGAAAAAAATATGGAAAAAATTGTATCAAGTATTAGGTTTTCTAATCCAAATTTTTCGATGTAACTAACTGGTTTATTCAATTTTTGTATATTGCCCTATCAACTTATATATTTTTATATGGATTTGTGATTAGGTTGTTCAGACAAAAATAGTGGATGTCCAAGATATGCTCAACGAGGATATTGTAAATCAGGGTCATTTGTAAGCTGGATGAAACAGAACTGCCAGAAGAGCTGTCAGATCTGTGGAGGCGGTAAGAAGACTACTTGTTCTACTTTATTCGTTCACGATAATGTTACAAACATGGTTAAGATCTACTTTAATACTATTCAACATCATGGTCGAGTGTTTGGAGAAGAAATTTTTTATTTTTTTATTTTTTTTTTATTTCATTCTTCCTTTTTTTTTTTTTTTTTTCTCCGTCTTCTTCTTCTTTCGTTCATTCGTTCCTTCGTTCATTCCCTCCTTCTTTTCTTCCTTCCTTCCTTCCTTCTCTTTCTCTCTCTCTCTCTCTCTCTCTCTCTCTCTCTCTCTCTCTCTCTCTCTCTCTCTCTCTCTCTCTCTCTCTCTCTCTCTCTCTCTCTCTCTCTACTCTCTCTTCGGTCTGTCTGTCTGTCTGTTTGTCTTGTCTCTAATAAAGTTCATTCATTCATTCATTCATTCATTCTCTCTGTCTGTCTCTCTGTTTGTCTCTCTGTCTGTCTCTCTGTCTGTCTCTCTGTCTGTCTCTCTGTCTGTCTCTCTGTCTGTCTCTCTGTCTGTCTCTCTGTCTGTCTCTCTGTCTGTCTCTCTGTCTGTCTCTCTGTCTGTCTCTCTGTCTGTCTCTCTTTTCTTTCGCACTTTTTTATGTTTTTGTTCTTTATCATGCATTCCTTCTTATCCTCCTGTTTCTTTCTTTCTTTCTTTTTTTCCTCTTTTTTTCTTCCTTCCCTCCTTCCTTTCTTCCAAACGTCTTATATTTTTACTGCGAAAACCTCACCACCACCCCCCCCCCTCCAACCCCCATTCTGTGTTCTCCTCTTTCCATATATAGCTTTGCCTTCTTTCATTATTCTGACTTGTGATGGGCTATCTTCCTTTTGAAATTAGGTGGTTCTGGTGGCTCAGGAGGGTCTGGTGGTAGCGGTGGATCAGGTCAGTGTGGGTTCAAACCAAATGTACGAATCGTCGGTGGAACTGAGGCACCAAAAGGAGCTTGGCCATGGCAAGCACAGATCAGAACAACTTCTGGTTTTCCCTTCTGTGGTGGCACTTTAGTTCATCCTCAATGGATTGTCACTGCAGCTCATTGTGTGCACAAAAAATCTGCTTCAAGCATTCGGGTTAGGTAAGTTAAAAATTGCACTTGATACAACTCTAAATAGTTTGATACAATTTCATGCAATTTTCATAAACATGAACATTCGAATGTTAATTAATGTAAAGATAATAATAATAATAATAATAATAATAATAATGATAATAATAATAATAATGATAATAATAATAATAATAATAATAGTAATAATAATAATAACAGTAATAGTAATAATAATAATAATAATAATACTAATGATTATAATAATAATGATAATAATAATAATAATAGTAATAATAATAGTAATGATAATAATAGTAATAGTAATAATAATAATAATAGTAATATTAATATTAATAATAATAATAATAGTAATAGTAATAATAACAATAATAATAATAATAATAATTGTTCAAGTCAATATTGTATTAGACTTCCTAGCAGGATATCAAAAACAGCTCGTCACTGACTTAAATAGGATAGGACTTGAAAATGGGAAGGATGTGAAGAAAGTGTCAGAAATGAATATATCTCAAAATTGCTAAATTGTAAGAGCTTTTTTTCTTGTCGTACACAACAGTTCTGAGCAAGTTGTAAGGTTGATTTACACGACACAATTCGTGTTGTAAGCGTGGCGTAAGCAGATTGCATGCGACAGTTGTAAGCAAAAATGGTACCGTGTAAATCGGCCTTAACAGCGTTTAACAAAGTTGTATCATCTGCGTATTTAATAACAGAGGTACTAGGATTATAACTAATATCATTAATAAAAATCTTAAAGTGCTAGTCTTACGAGAATGACACTATCCCTGAAGAATATATCTTATAAAAGTAGACATGCTATATAGTTCATTGTCAAAATTTTATTTTGATACGAGACCGGGAAGATGTTGTATTTAGCCTTTAAAGTTCGGCATTTTCGGTCCGCCATTAAACGAATGCGTTCCGGTGAGGTTGGTAACAATTCAACGGAAGTGACGTCATACGCGCAACGATTAAAATTTCGCGGCACATACTAGATACTCTGGTCACTGGTCATACTCTATCACATCAACACTAAGCGCATGTTTTACCAGTTTCGACTAAAAACCTGAAGTTTTAAACACAATTACAATTAAAGCATGGAGAGCATGGAGAGCAAAGTCAGAAGTGCGCATATGACATCACGAATAAATTAGATACAGCTCCGCTGACCAAGCTAATCGCTGTGACCGAACAATGGCGGACTAACTTTTTAGCGATTTTAAGAACAAAATTCATTCCCTTAATTATTTTTTTTCGATCCGACTTTTGTTAATTCGTAAACTATATGACCTATTTGTGGATAATAATCACAGAAAAGTGATGATTTTACAGTGTCATTCTCGTAAGACTAGCACTTTAAACGTGCCAGCAATTTTGACAATAGGTTTTGTCACTTTTGGCAATTCAAATGACAATCAACCAAAACAAAATTACGTCATCTTTATTTCCATCCACTTGTATTGCAATTAGCTTGGGCCAGTAGAAAATTGCTAGTTTCCCCATGCTTTAGCTGAAGAAGCCTAGGGACCGCTTTTCCGAAACAGGTTATTTTTTCAGTATAACTCAAATATTAATAATTTGTTAACTGCTTCTTTTAACAGACTCGGAGCTCACTATCGAACAAGTAACGTTGGCACCGAACAGGACTTTCAGGTGACCAGGATCATCAATCACAACAGCTACAAGAGACCCTATGGCATGGCTCATGATATCTCGTTATTAAAACTGAACAAACCAGCTCAGGTTAACAAAGCTGTTGGATTGGCTTGCTTACCATCATCTAGTGGTAGTGTACAAGATGGCAAACGATGTTGGGTCACAGGTAAGGAAAACGAACTTAGGAAGGAATGTCAAGGTCTTCATTCACATAAATATATATTGCTATGATAGATGTCATTACCAATGGAAAGCACATGTGGTGTGGTCGCTACTGTAATCATGTTTTGACGGGATCTTTGGACCTGTAATCATCTGTGAATATTGGTTGCTATTGGGTTCAATAATTTTGCTCTGGCTGCTCCGGTTTTCTACCTCCGCAAAAATCAACTACTAAATTTCACTTCTATGATGAAAAGAGTGCCACTTAGTCACTGACTACCAATAGAGGCTTTGCACCATCACGTGATGGCAGCTATGACAGGAGGCACAACAATAGAGTATTTTCCCTCTGGGAAACTGAATTCTTTCTCATGTAAATCAGATTAGACCAGATTCAATTATTCCTGCCTCGTGTCATGGCTGCCATCACGTGATGGTGCAAAGCCTCTATTCTATTTTGCGGTGTCGAACGTTTTAGTTCATGAATTTGTCCTAAAGTACCCAAAGCAACTAATAGCATGCCATTACTGACTGGAAATCATCACGTATCGTACAAGCTGGGAAGATCCATAAGTGTTTTTCTCGGAAACCATATTGTATGGCGCGAAACAATAGGAATTTTCTACATTTGATTATATAAAACGCTTTATAATGCAAAGGCAATTTCATTAAAATTATTGTCAAGAAACATTTCCGCCACATCACTCGCACTTTCACTTTGCCATATCATTAGGTTTTAAAACAGATATTTGCATACACATGTATTGATTTCATTACATTCCCTGAAAAATATATTCGAATTAGTTAATTATAATTATAATATAAAGATATGATTTAGTTGATTTTGATATTTATAGTGAAATATTTTTGTGATGTTTTTAGGATTTGGAAGACTGTCTTCTGGCGGTGCTTCACCTCGTGTCCTCATGCAAGTCTCTGTGCCAGTCGTCACCCAATCCACTTGCAAAAGAGCCTATGGTAGCTCTATCCATGACTCCATGGTCTGTGCTGGTCTCGCTGAAGGTGGCAAAGACTCTTGCCAGGGTGACTCAGGTGGGCCCATGGTTTGCGAGGCAGGTGGCAAGTACTTCCTTGAGGGGGTAGTATCGTGGGGCCATGGCTGTGCTTCTCCAGGAAAGTATGGCGTGTATGCACGAGTACGCTACTTGAGGCAATGGGTCGATAGCAACATGAGAGGTTAAAGAGTTGATTATCATGCTACAACATATGCTGGAATAAAATAAAATACTAATAAACTTCATTCCATTGAAGTGTTCAGTCTGCAGCCTTCTTTCAATTTTGCATTCTTCTTACGGTTTGTTAAATTGTAAAATGCTGGAAAGCGCTATTTGATGCAATATTTTAAACCCAACATTGATTGGACTGGATGAGACACAATAATTAGTTCTCTTTCTCAGATCATTCCATGCATAACGCTGTTTTTCTTCAAAACCTTCAAATTTAATCCGGCATTACCCCGAAACAACCTCAGGGCTGATGAAATTCAGGGCACGGCTCACTCACAATCGAATTGCACGGCTCACTCACAATCGAATTGGAATTTAGGGCTTTATTAGTGTTTTGCGGAGGGAAGAAAATCAAAGCTAGAACCCAACAAAAGAGAAAACCCTCGAATCAAGGGAGAGATCTAACAAACTCTACTCACATGTTCAATTACAAGTGATGCCGAGTCCAGGAATCAACCCAATATGTACCCCCGAGGTGAGTCTGCTATCACTACGCCACCCTTGAATCTAGCCCTTCATCCTCGTCAGCAACATCCTGATCTCGATTTTGGAAAGTGAAAACGAGAAGAAATTTCATGTTCATTGTTTTAATTCATCGAATATGTCAGTTCTCATCCGATTTTCTTCTCCCCCTATTACTTCTTCTTCTCGATTTCCTTTTTTCTAATAACTCAAAAATCATTCATTTTTACCTGATAAAAATATAATCCTTTATCATGCAACCAAAGTAAATAGTGTCTGCTTCATTGTCCACATTGACCAGATATAAGACACTTGTTAGTACAGAAGGAACTCAAGACAGTTCAGCTATTTCAGGTAACAAAAACTGTCAATCTCACTGTCTGCCTTCTGTAATCATTCAGCCTAAATCTTGTATCAATAGAATAAAATATATAAAAAAGAACTCGTAACAGCAAGGGGAGCATCTTGTATTGTGAGTTAAGTGCATTTTACAATGAAGGCGTCAACTCTTTTATGCTTTCTTGGGATCGGCGTCGTGATAAATTTCGCAAAAGGTAAGGCTTCTTGTCCAACTTGATGATGATATATATATATATATAGCTCCTTCATATTTAAGCAATTATATTGCAACAGTTATAATGAGTAGAATAGCTGGTTTTATGTGTGTGAGTGAATATAAGCAAAGACGAAAACTTAAAAACGTTTGGAATTGTACACTTACGTTTTGGACGGGGTTTGGACATTAGGTCTACGTCGAAGAGGGTGACTTAAGTGAGAATATTTCTGCTAAATGGAATTAATCTCCAAGATAATCAAAAGTAAAACTAAAGGTTGATATCCTTTCCCCCAAGATATCGTTTTGTGTGTATAACTGATGCCGTATTGGTCCATATCTATTCCTTAAGGTTGTGATGACATAGACGATCGCTGCCCTGGCTATGCCAGAAGACAATTCTGTAAAATTGGGGGTCTTGTGGACTACATGAAGAAAAACTGCAAGAAGAGTTGTGGACTTTGTGAAGGTGGCGGAACCGGTGGTAAGCGCATAACTAGACTATGATACTTTCCTTGTTATTCCTTCTAGTAAAACCAGCTGAAACTGGTTTATATTTAATCGAATCACATTGGTTCATTTGTTCCATTCATTATTTTATTGTGCATCTTTTTTCATTTATAACTTTCTCTATACTTAATATTTTTGTAGTTTCGACTGTTAGTTTATCCTATTTTTTTCTCCCTTTTCTTCTTGGTCTTTTTGGGGCAGTCTGAGTATTTTAGCGTTGCCATTAATATTCCGTATGAGAATACTGTACAAAGTTTTGATCGACTCAGTACGTACAAACAGAAATAATGATATTACCCCTTTTAGCATTCTCCAGTGCGGTTGTCAGAAGATAATTATACAACATAGTAACAACTAAAGAAACTCTTGTTTCATTATACTTGTTTGATTATACTTAAGGCGGTTCTGGTGGATCAGGTGGTTCTGGAGGATCAGGCGGCTCTGGTAGCTCAGGAGGTTCTGGTGGCACCGTGGCACCAGGACAGTGTGGATTCAAACCCAATGTACGAATCGTTGGTGGAACAGCTGCACCAAAAGGAGCTTGGCCATGGCATGTGATGCTTCGGTCGCGCTACGGCTCAGCTAGATGTGGAGGAACCTTAGTCCATCCGCAGTGGGTTGTCACTGCAGCACACTGCGTTAAAGAAGAGTATTATCCTATGCACTTTCTTGTGAGGTTAGTACATTAAACTGAGATAAAAGGCATGTGCAGTCATAGGTGAACGTTTTTTTTGAATTGACGAGGCTTTTAAAAGACCTGCGTTTAAGAATAGCCCATCTTCGTGAGTTACATTTTTACAAATTCACTTCTTGTATTCAACCGCACCGCGTACCAATGATGTCCAAACTAGTAACCGCTAACTAAAATCAGTTTATCGTTTTAAGTTAAACTTCCCAATAAGGATATTTGAAACCTCTCCCGCATAAGTAAATGTATGAGCGCATCGAGTCCAACTGCGACTCTGAAGCTGTTGTTTCGTTGTCACTCAAAGAAATTCTGGAAAAGTCTCATCAGAATTATTAACATTTTTATTTTAGGCTTGGAGCACATCTGCGCAAAGGTGAAGTTGGCACAGAACAAGATTTCAAAATTGCTAAGGTTATTCAACATGAGAGCTACAAAAAGCCCTATGGAAAAGCCCATGACATCGCCTTAATAAAACTAGACAGGCCTGTACAGATAAACAGAGCTGTTGGACTGGCTTGCTTGCCACCATCAAGTGGGAGTGTGGAAGATGGCAAGAACTGTTGGGTTACAGGTAGGCAAGAAACTTTGATCTTATTGCGTTTTATGAATAAAATATAAATAAATAGTTTCAAGAAAGTGTGCCTTTAGTACAAAACGTAACACCATTTTTTTTTTCTTATTTTTTTCTTTTCTTTTCTCAATATGCCATTGGTCTTTCTCGTCTTGTTCCCTAATTATCTACCGTTCTATAATGTGTTCTGTCGCCTTTGAGTTACGTCCCCCCCTCCCCCCCCCAAAAAAAAATAACAGATGCCCTTTTATCATTATTTTTGTTATTGTTTAGGATTTGGAAGACTTTTTTCAGGTGGAATTGCTATGCCTAAAGTACTAATGCAGGTCTCCGTACCAGTGGTAAGTCAGGCCAAATGCATCAAAGCGTATGGCACTGACTTAATTCACGGCTCCATGATCTGTGCTGGACTTGATCAAGGAGGCAAAGACTCTTGCCAGGGTGACTCAGGTGGGCCAATGGTTTGTGAGGCAGGTGGCAAGTACTTCCTTGAGGGGGTAGTGTCGTGGGGTCATGGTTGTGCCGCTCCAGGAAAGTATGGAGTGTATGCACGAGTTCGGTACGACAGGAAATGGATTGATAACATTATTGCTAACAATTAAGTTCATAGTAAAAATTACAAATAAAGGATACAAAACGTATATTGCAGAAGTATTTAATTGCATGGATTATAATTAGTTTTTTTCATGCCTTCCACTTTCTTTTATTTGTGCTTTCATTCTTTTTTTCTCCTTCCCTTCCGTCTTTCTGTTCTTCGTTCATTTTCGCTCTTTGTTGTTATTCTTTCCTTCTTTTATTTCTTTTCTTATTTCCTTCGTTCCTTCCTATTTCTTTCGTTCTTCCTTCCTACTACTGCACATCAAAGATTTTAAACAAAAAGACTTTGGAATGACCCTGTATTTGACTGCTTGGGGTTCCTTCTATAAGAGAGATTAGCAGCCATCATTTATGGGATTCCTTAATTTGCAGTTAAGAGGCTACAAAAGGGGATTTACACTAGCTTTTTGATTCCGTGAACACTTATTTTTTTATTCAAAACCAAAGATATATTTTTTACACTACTTTTGCAATATAGACAGGATCCGTTGATGATTAATGTTAGATAATAGTAAATACGAAAGAATTATTAACTGATGTATAAGAGCAATGCAAAAGTAAGATGTGAAATTACAGTACAACAATTAAATATGAGTGTGACAGGAGGAGGAAAGAGGACTTGCGTCCCAATTGACCAATTGTCCAATTGACCAGTTACTCTCCTATCTCTAAAACGTCCGATTTGAACAGAAAGTTCTAACTTGATGGTCTATAAGAAACCTTAGCTATATTGCCCAAGCCCAGTACTTCAAAAATCTAATACTTCTTCAAACTTCTTTATCGTATCAAACAACTTATGGTTTCTAAGTTTCAAATGCAACATTTTTGGTCTTTTTACTTTTAGAGTGTAGAGCTAGACACCCAAACTTGGTTTCCTTTATTTTTCTATTCTCTTATTAACCAGCCAAAACACTTTTCTATAGTCTCTATTCCTGTTGATTAATAGATATAAATTTCCTACTTTCATGTTTATTTTTAGCTACGTCTGAAACAAATCATCTGCCTAACATTTCGAGAACATCATTGTCAACTTCTTTGACATTGAATGTAACATTGATCGATATTCCTGAAATCAGATAACAGACATAAATGACAGCCAAGTACAAACGGTAAACCTATAAAAACAATGGTACCCAGCTGATGCATATGTTCTTGTCGAGATCAGCTGCTTGCTTGTCTAGCTTTACACCTTCAAAAGTAAACGTTTACTCGCAATGTCTGCCTTCTGCATTCAAACAGGTCAGAACTTGTGGTAGTAATTTTATATAAAAGACGAAATGATGCAGTTATTTTACATTGTTTTTCACAATGAGGACTTCAGTACTGCTCTGGGCATTAGGAGTGTCTGTTTTGGCAAGCTTTGCACAAGGCAAGTATTCTATCTATAATCCTTTTTTCATGTTGTAAAGTAATGTGGTTTGATATGTGGTGCGGTGTCTGGTAGTTTGGCTCGCTGTGCATTTCGAGGTGTGATATTGTGCATTGTCAATGTCTTTTAGTATGGTTTGCTGTGGTGTTTTTTTTTGTCTTATGGCATTGTGTAGTGTAATGTCTGGTATTATGATTTCCAGTGTTGTAAACTCGTTTTTTTAAAAAATGAAAACCAATGATGTCTTCTTAATTCCTAAGGCTGTGAGGACAATGACAGTCGCTGTGCAGGCTATGCTCAAAGAAATTTCTGCAAAATGGGTAGTTTGGTACCGTGGATGAAAAAGAACTGCAAGAAAAGTTGCAACATCTGTGATGGTGGCGGAACTGGTGGTAAGTGGATCTCTCGTTCACTGAGCTTTGAAACTTGAATGAAGAGAAGAAGTCGGCTGTTTGAATTGCAACATGCACTGTTAGCCAATGTGGTGATTGGGTGCACGTACAGATATTGAGTAAAAGCACTTAAATAATCAAAATTGATGATCTTAAAAGGAAAAATTTACCGGCCACGATATCAAAGTATTTTAGACTGTACTGCAAACACAAAGCTGCAAAGTTTTAGGAACAACTGAAGCTGAGAGGCTGAGAGGCTGAGATATCATGTTGGAACAGAGACATGCACGTGCCACCCGTATCCCTCTCACTAAGTCCCGCCATGACGCTTTCAAATAACGTCACTATGTTTTCAAACATCCTGTGACACTCCTAAATGACGTCACTACATACAAAGCCTCCAATAGATCATCTAGAGCAAGTGGCTAATTCATTTCAATATTTAGGAGGTTCAGGAGGATCTGGGGGATCAGGTGGTACTGGTGGTTCAGGAGGTTCTGGTGGCACTGTGGCACCAGGACAGTGTGGCTTCAAACCCAATGCACGTATTGTTGGAGGAACGGAGGCACCACAAGGAGCTTGGCCATGGCATGCAATGCTGAGGATCGCTTTTAATGGCCTACCTTTCTGTGGTGGAACATTAGTGCATCCTAACTGGGTCATCACTGCAGCCCATTGCGTAAGATCAAGAGGCCCCAAAGATGTCATTGTAAGGTTAGTATTACTTAGAATGTAAATGATGCATTTTATCACAACAAAGCCCCCTCATAACAATGGAAACCGCTTCCAAAATGGATCCTCTGGCCTTAGTGTGGTTGGTTACACATTCTTGATTGTTGGATGGACAGACGGATTAATCAATGCATACCTTTGTCCAACACACTACAAATACCCCTTTCGAATACGCCCCACACTAATCCCATTATGTTTTATTCCATAAACTAGCAATTTAATTATTTATATATTTATCAAGCTTTCACAAATAGAAACCATTTCTTTTCTCTCGCTTTTGTCTGTACGTGTACATGTTATTTAAGCAGTGGATTTATGTATTTCTCAGGCTTGGAGCTCATCGCCGCAAAGGTAAAGTTGGAACAGAGCAAGATATTAAAGTCACGAAAGTTTTGCTGCATGAAAGCTACAGAAAACCTTACGGGATAGCCCACGATATTGCCCTGTTGAAGCTGGAAAGACCAGCTCAGATTAACGGAGCTGTTGGACGGGCTTGCTTACCATCATCTAGTGGAAGTGTCGCTGATGGCAAGCACTGTTGGGTAACAGGTATGTATACACAACATTTTCCTAACGATTGTTGCTCATGATGGATATAAGGTTGATAATAACGGTGAAGCGGGTGCATAACAGTGACGATAGTCATGTTGTTGATTGTGATGATGATTAATTTGATAATCATCTGAATGGTTGTAATAAGGGTGATTCTGTTATTTCTAAAGATGATAATTGTTTTCTTTGTTCTAGGATTTGGTAGACTCTCTTCAAATGGCAACAGACCCACGGTACTCATGCAAGTCTCGGTACCAATCGTCAATCAAGCCAAATGTACACAAGCCTATGGTAGCAAACTGATCCATGACTCCATGGTCTGTGCTGGACTCGACGAAGGAGGCAAAGACTCTTGTCAGGGTGACTCAGGTGGACCCCTGGTGTGCGAGGCTGGTGGCAAGTTTTACCTTGAGGGGGTAGTATCGTGGGGTAAAGGGTGTGCCGTTGCAAAGCAGTATGGAGTATACGCAAGAGTCCGCTACTTGAGACAATGGGTTGACAAAAAGATGAGCAGCAACTAATGAGCATAAAATTGTGATAATCATAAAATAGATATTCGCATGATAAAATAAAAGAAAGAAAGAAAACGTGTTTTGTATGGGAACCTATTAACATTTTGGGCCCTAAACAGTTACTCATTTAAAGATTTGGTATTCGTGCTAAATATGGTGATCATATAAAACAGCTACAGAAAAACTCCACAGTTGACAAGTTAAAGTGCCTCTCTATAAAATGTCCCTTTAAGCCAAGCTTTTCCCCCGAATTATTTTATTTATCATTGTACGCAAAATGTCGTGAAAGTTAAGATATCAGTTGTATTTGTTTTCACTGCATATACAGGAAAATAACATGTCCTTTATTCAAACATGTCGGTCAAAAATTACCTTTGAAACAAATAGTGTTGGACTCTTGATTGAAAATACACCATAAGCTAAAAGAGGGTAATAGAGATGATCAATTTTAAAGCTAAGAGGAGAGATATTAGACTGAGGAAAAGAGGTTTTAAGGGCAGAGACTAAAGCTAACTGATGATCAAACCCCTCACTTATTTAAGATTTTTCCCACTTCCATGCAGTTGTGTATTTTGTATTGACAGCTTGACTTTGTACTGTACGTTAAACATGTCCAATAGTAAACGTCTGTGAAAGCCCATCAATATTACTTACCCAGCTGATTGAGATGTTCTTCTTTTCAAGTTCTGAAGAGCAGGTCTTGATTTAAAGTAAACTTTCATGTACAACTTCTGCCTTCTGTGCTTAAACAGGCCCATTTCCTGGAGGGGAATATTTTGGCATAAAAACAGGAGGCGCAATCACTTGGTACAAAGTTTTCATTGAGTGCACAATGAAGTCTTCTGTTCTTCTTTGCTTTCTTGGAGTGGCTGTTCTGGCAAGCTTCGCACACGGTAAACTATGGTGATATATTTTGGATGTATATGGTTTCAACTACGTTTTAATTAAACAAAACGACCAAGCTTTCGGACAAATTGTCCATCTTCAGGGTCACAATGGAAAACGTTACTAGCGCGCTGAAACCATATACATCCAAAATGTCGATACCTACGTACCAAGAAACGATATGGTGATATAATTCCTTACAATCTTAGGGGATAACGGATACATACCATTATGCTGACAATAGCATGCAGAATGTAATAGTGCTTTTGATTATAGAGGTCCATCACACCATATATAGAAACGTTTCTAACATAACAGTATGTTAAATTAGATCACTTTGTGACAGGCAACTTTTTCTGTTTTCAGCCTTGCCGGATATCGGCTGCACCTCTCTTTAATAGAGATTGACACACCGTGCAATTTCTAAAGGTGCTGTGTCATTCTCGTAACCAGAGCCTTCTCAGCTTTTCTAACGAAAAATCGTAGACTCTGGGCAACCCTAAAATTCTATCAAACTTCATTAGCTGTTGAAAATAACATAGCAAGGAACTCTGATTGGTTAATAGGATAAACAAACGTACAAACGGAAACCAAGCAAGCCAAATCAACTAGAACGGTTATATTTATCATCGAATCTTGAATTAAATCCTATTTCCATTTTTCGAACATTTTGTAAACAAAAGTCGTAAACAAGCCGTTATAGTCTGACAACCTGGTTGCAAGATTCTGGCTTCCCTTCAGTAGGATTTCCCAGAGCCTAAGATTTGGCTAATGAGTGGGGTCTGGGAACGAGAATGGGTGGTGTGTAAGAAAGATACCTCGTGTCCAGGCCTTAGCTAGTTATATCACTGACCATGGATCATGAAACTGTTCCTAGATATATCTTTTATCCAGTGTGTGAAATAGGTAGAGTCTGATTAGGCATTAGTGGACATGCGCCTCAATAACTGAATTGTCTTCCAGGTTGTGCGGATTTGGACAGCCGCTGTGCAGGCTGGGCAAGCAGACAATTTTGCAAATATGGATCTATGGTGACATGGATGAAAAAGAATTGTCAGAAAAGCTGTGGGCTCTGTGATGGAACTGGTGGTGAGTTATCTAGTACTTAATCGTACATTTTATTGTGCAGATTGCTTGTATGCTGCGACCTCTCGTTCAAAGAGTTTAGTTGGACTTGGCGGATTTTCAAAATCAAAAACCTAGTAATCAAACTTTTACCAAACTCAGGCCATCTCCGGTCCATCCCTAATGATTAACTATGCTTACATAAATAGCATAATTATATCTCAGTTAGACCAAAGTTAGACACAAGTGATTTTAACCGCTTCACGGTCGGCTCACTTGGTTGGGTACCGGACCGGTCTGTTGTGAGGGAGATCGTCGGTTCAAGCCTCGGTTGGACCAACACTTAAAATATCTGAGTACAAGGTGCTGCCTAGCTCTAAAATATCTGCAATTTAAATGGTTAGATCTTCGCCGTGGCTAAAGATAACCAAATAAAATAGCAGTTGCATCTCGGTTCGTTTTCGCAGAAACACTTGTTTCATTATGCTTGTTTAAATATACGTTTTACATGTGCATGACAAAAAAGCAGTTACACCCAAGGACATGCGCGCTTCATTATGCTTGTTTGATTATACGTTAGGCGGTTCTGGAGGATCAGGCGGTTCTGGAGGCTCAGGAGGGTCTGGTGGCACCGTGGCACCAGGACAGTGTGGAGTTAAACCCAATGTACGAATTGTTGGTGGGACACAGGCACCAAAAGGAGCTTGGCCATGGCATGCGATGCTCAGAACTCGTTCTAACTTCCCATTCTGTGGAGGTACCTTAGTTCATCCACAATGGGTTGTCACAGCAGCTCACTGCGTGGCCAAAAAGTCTGCTTCAAGCATTCGGATTAGGTAAGTAAATTTAAATGTGTGTCCGATTAAAACTATACATTTTTCATATCATCACGCTTCAATAGCAAATATCCGAGTTGCACTTCATTGCCATCAAACAATCGTTTCAAGTGGCGGCATCTCTTATTATTCGTTTGATGTAAAGTGCCACCATGTTCCTAGAAATGGTAATGCTCTTGTATGTGTATTTCGGGAGTATTACGTTATTTGCATTTTATTGGCCAGCTTTTAGCTTTTGCAAATCCAGGTATATGCAAGTTGTATCGCGACATCGAGACTATTACATCAGCTATACCAGCTACTCCAGCTGCTGTCATGTCAGTTTGTTGATTCTTTTTATGCGAGGGTTTTCCATTTTTTTATGTTTTATTTTGGGGAGAGGGGGAGCTTCGAATGTGGCGATGAGTTTTTTATTTCCTTAATGCGAACCAAGTTTAATATAAATTGCAGACTTGGAGCACATCGAAGAAGAGGAGACGTAGGAACGGAGCAAGACTTCGAAATCACCAGAATGATCTCCCATGAAAGCTATAGAAAGCCATACGGGATAGCTCACGATATTGCCTTGCTGAAATTGCATAAACCCGCCATAATCAACAGAAATGTTGGACTGGCTTGCTTACCACCATCTAGTGGAAGTGTTGCTGATGGCAAGCACTGTTGGGTTTCAGGTAATAACAGATATGAACTGAACTTTAGGAACGGAAAAATATTATCTTTAAGTGTGGAGGAAAGACAATTGGGATTGCTGTGGATTTGGCAGAACATTTGTGCTAGAACGGTTACCATGTCTGACAGCAACGTAGGGATCTCCAACGAATACCTAAACGACGCTAGAGAAAAACGTTTGCGCATGCGTGTCCTTCAACATGCTTTCCAAGATTTTACAATCTTACAAGAGTTTTAGTGATAAAAAAATATTTTCGTTTTCTCAGAGTGTACAAAAATTGTGTTAGTATTTTTTTGTGAGACTAAGATACTATATTAATTAAGACAATACAAAAGAATAATGAGCCTTAAGTTTCAAGAACCGACTTTAAGTTTTGGCATTTTGCAAAGAATAATTTCCAGGCAAGTGTGAAAGTCAAATTTGCATATTTTTACAATAGCACGAAGACGATTTGGACTAATTTGTATAGGGACTTAGAGCATGCGCAGACGTTTTTCACGCGTGCCAACCTAAATTAAAAGTCCATCCGCTCTGACGAGAATCCTTATAAATTTTATATTCGCTTCATGCGGTGCTTGTTGATAAATTAGAATTAAGTAGGAATGCCCGGCAGTAAATTGGCACAAAAAGGGCCACCTGTCATGCAAAAGCATTAAGATAATTTCTTATGGTGGTTCCAAGCGGTCTCTCAATAGGCCGATGCCCGAATCCTTCCCGCGTGCCGGGCAATAACCTACCTAGAACGCCTGCAGTGGTTATTGTTGCCCCATTATTATGACTATTTATTATTTATTATTTTTGCCTCAGGATTTGGCAGACTGTTTGAGAATGGTGCATCACCAACGGTACTCATGCAAGTCTCGGTACCAATCGTCAATCAAGCCAAATGTACTAAAGCCTATGGCAGCAATCTGATCCATGACTCAATGATCTGTGCGGGACTTGACCAAGGAGGCAAAGACTCTTGTCAGGGAGACTCGGGTGGACCCATGGTGTGCGAGGCAGGTGGCAAGTACTTCCTTGAGGGGGTAGTGTCGTGGGGTAAAGGGTGTGCCGTTGCAAAGCAGTATGGAGTATACGCAAGAGTCCGTTATCTGAAGCAATGGGTTGACAAGATAATTAGCAGCAACTAAGCAATATAAAAAGAAATGACACGAATAAAGTAGTATATATCGTCAAGAAGTTGTTCATTAACTGAGAAAGGAAACGCTGTGTAAGTTTAAACTGACACATTCGATGTTTGTTTTACCAAAAAAAGGCGTGTAAAAACCCGTTACGCAACATAAAGCCGTGCACAGAAGTATGCGAATATATTAAAATCGCGCTGTAAGGACGTTCGCGGGCATTGTTATTGCTTGTCAAATGCCATTTTTTTGATATCAGATTGGAAAATTCAAATGGCTATAAAATCGTAGGTTTTTATTGAAATCCTCTGAAATTTTCGAAAATTTACACTTCAGATAAGATACTTTAAAAAATGATCAAAACCCTGTTCGCTTCACATGCCCTTCAACGTAGCAAATCTAACAAGATGACGTCACACCCACCAACCAATCAGCGCGTGAGTTATTTTTAGCCAAGCTAGCAATGTGATGGACAAACGATTTATTAAGAGATGGAATCCCCTAGTAATTCTCCCCTGGTGCATTCGATGACCCCTTTTTTATTTGCTCATCGAACTTCTATCATGATGGTCTTGTTTCACTTCGCGAAGTTTGAAAAAAAATGGACTATGCATTTGCCCGTGAATTTTCTTAAGACTCTTTTTAAATACGTATAAAAAGAGATTTAGAATAAGCTTTGAAACAAAATTCGTACACTAAAATGTTCTTTAAATCCATAAATAAGGTTCCCAAAAGACGACTTTTCGACGTTGCATAACGTCATTGTCAAATCAAAAATCTAAGTAAAAACGAAGTATACGTTTGTAGCCTTCGAGATTACTTTACGCGCGAGCCAAATTTCGCGCTGACTTTTCGATATTATTATATAAAAGTATACATTTTCTGAAAGCTAAATGAACGTAGTTTTCAAAAATCAATTTGAAATTTTCTGTTTCGCGACACAAAAAAAGTTATTGGCTTTCTCCGCAGTTTTTGAGTGACCAAAAAACATTTCTCAAAACACTGTAGCTCATTCGGATTACATCGGATCAAACTGAAACTTTGGATCATGATAAATCACAACGCGATCTAAAAACGGATGTCTCAAATTTTTGAAATGTTGTTTTAATAAAAAGATATTGTCTATTTTGCAATTATGACCACCGAAAATTCAAACATCCTGATTTAACACGTCATTTCGCGCGATCTAAAAAAATATCAAAAATCTGAGACACCGTTTTGAAGCTCATTATCCATAGAGTATGCTAATGTAATTGCGATTGACATAGCGGAAATTCTGATCCTGCAGGAAATTTTCAAATGAAGTACGGTAGAATTTCACTTTAAACCCAATAACTATTTTTATGTTCCAAAATAGATAGATTTTAGATTTTTAAATAGATATTCGAAAACTACATTTATTTAGCTTCCAGGAAATGTATACTTTTATGGCAAAATATTGTAAAGCCGGTGCGAAATTTGAGGTAGCGCGTATATAGGGGTCCTAATCATATCCTGATACCTTAAGAATATAAATGAGTTATAATGCGTGCTTGAACGCGAAAAGTTTCGCATGAATTGAGTCTGATTGTGTATTTTAAATTGGTTTGATGTTTTTAATAAATAGCATCTCATACACCAGACAATCGCGCTTGGTGGACAGGTACATTTCTTGAGTACTCTTTGAAGAAGTAAAAGGTGCTAAAACTAAGGTGGTAATCTTGCACGATTTACGGCTTGAAATTCACCACACTATCTCTTTAGATTGTCGAAGTTCACCGGAGTTGCCTTTTCAAGGAAATGGAGTGCATTTTTTACTTTTCTAAAAGATATTTGTATCTTATATTTAAGCCTCGGGTGACTGATTTAATGCCAGGCAGAACTGCACGTACATCCCACTTGTGTTTGTTAGATATGTTACCCTCTCCCTATAATGTAATAATGACTCTTGGACGGCAACGTTTCTTCGGATTCTAAGGTTTTAATTTCTCCCTGAAGAAATATTAGCATTGAGTTGTGTTTTGGACAAAAAAATTTGAATCTAGTGGTCGAGTGTGGGAGCTGTATATTAGACGAAATTAAAAGTCTTTATTCATCAATATATGAATTTGTTCATCTACTAAATAAATACAACTGGTCTCAAGATTCCAGAGCTTAACTCAGTGAAGAAGCTACAGTACAAGTCTGAGGGTTATTTATGAAAAGAAAGCTAAAGGAAAGTCTTAAATTTTAGTGTTTTTTTTGTATAAGTTTAAACAGGGATTTGATGTGATCAAATAATTTTCTCAGCTTTTGCTTACAATTCGTTTACCCATAATGTCCAGCATGAAACAAAAGGGAAACATCACGCGTGATAGCCAATCATATTCGAGTCACCGTTACACCTTTTCTTGGTGTTTATCCAGATGCTAAGTTGTTGTCCAACTTACTTCAATGCCCTGACGCACATTTATGTGTTTTTAAAATTTCTCTTAAAAGCATGCGACAGCTGAGTTTATTCAGGTTGCTGTAAAGGGATAAGGCATTTGGTTTATAAAAGAGCAAGTAAACGAGGGTGAGCACGGTGTTCATCAAAGTTAATCATGAAGGTCTCGGTGGTACTTTGCGCTTTGGGGGTTTCTGTCCTGGCAAGTCTGGCCCAAGGTAATTTAGTTCCGTACTTTGATAAGGTCAAGTAACTTTTGTATATAATCAGACATGCATTATAATACTGCATTTCGATTGGAGAAGACTGAGATAGACAGAGGGAGATTAGTAAGAATAAATAGTAATATAGTTTACTTATACTCGTAAGACTATATTTGGCACTCGTCCCTACCTAAATCTCTCATGTTTAATCCTTAATATAATGTGCAACACGCATGGGTTTTGATGAACTAAGCTAGTCAGTCAAGATGTTAAATAGACCATGCCCTCGAGCTGTAGTTTTGTTCCTATATTACCGTTGCATGTAGGATTCTCCCTATAATGGACTATACGGGGATGCTCCGCCCGAAAGGGGTACCTTTTTCAGGCCGCAGGTATAGAACAGGGGTGGGAATTTGTGATCAGTTGTGGTATACAAGGGGTAGCTTTTTTTCCCAAGGTATAAGAAAGGGGTTACTTTTTTAAGGCAAAGTTACATGTAAGGCGTACCTTTTTGCTGAAATCTGGTATATAAAAGGGTAAGGGGTCGAGAGTCAACCCTTACATGAAGAGTACGACCAATGTCAAATAATCTAGGGCAGTTAAAATTGCATGATGCTTCAAAACAACTTGGAAAACAATTTTTTCAATAGAAAGCCTTTTATAAAATGCCTTCATCTAGTAATTCTACCATAGGTGCATATTGCCTATTACTCAGATCAGTTTTGATTTTTTTAAATTAAAATGCGTTTTTCAAATAGGATGTTCCGACAACAACAAATACTGTAGTTACTGGGCAGGAAGAGGGTTCTGCAAAGGGCAGCACCAAGCATACATGTCGCGTAACTGCAAGAAAACATGTAATCTTTGCGACGGAGGAGGAGGTGGAGGAGGAGGAGGGGGAGGAGGCGGCGGCGGCGGTGGTAGCGGGGGATCAGGTCAGTGTGGGTTCAAACCAAATGTACGAATCGTCGGTGGAACCGAGGCACCAAAAGGAGCTTGGCCATGGCAAGCTATGGTCAGAACAACTTCTGGTTTTACTTTCTGTGGTGGCACTTTAGTTCATCCTCAATGGGTTGTCACTGCAGCTCATTGTGTGCACAAAAAATCCGCTTCAAGCGTCAGAATAAGGTAAGATCAAGGATAATAAGTGGAAAGCCCGCATCAGGGAAAAAAATACTGATTTTATAACTGCCACGACGTATTTTCAGCTGACTTAAGTCACGAAGCTAACCCTTTTTAAATTTTATGAAATATTGATCATCTAGAGTGCTTACTAATGCGGTCTCAAGGACCATTTTAAGAACAATGGCATTACAATTATTATTTCAGAGCAGCTGCTCTGATGTGACTCATGATCAACTGGTCGGAAGGAAATTGAGCTACGCAACTTTTTTGCCACGCTGTGCATTCAAAGACATGAATGTGAAGACACTGACGTTGCTGCATTCATGCCCCTATACTAACCTGAAAGAACATTTCGAATTCCTACGTACAATTGTTAGAGCCGAGACCTGTTAAGCCTACTACGCAGAGGCTCTTAGGGTCGTCACGCAACGCTTTTTTGAGAGAAAAGTTGTGTGACGACCCTAAGAATGTACTGTATATTCATTTAACGAGGTGAAAGGGCGATGCACAATATTTTTGCAGGGAAAGCACTGATATATCTGTAGTATTCCCAATCGCACTGTACGTATATTAGGTCAAGAAATAGTTTTCTGACCTTAGTTCAGTTTTTACCCACTCCCCGTATATTGATTTACATTGTCCACTGATTTTACAGACTCGGAGCTCACTATCGATCGGGTAACGTTGGCACTGAACAGGACTTCGAAGTTGAGAGAATCATCAATCACAACAGCTACAAGAGACCCTATGGCATGGCTCATGATATCTCGTTATTAAAACTGCGCACACCAGCTAAGATCAACAAAGCTGTTGGACTGGCTTGCTTACCATCATCTAGTGGAAGTGTTGCTGATATTGATGGCAAACGATGTTGGGTTACAGGTAAGAATGAATTTCTTTTTTTACAAGCGACAATATTATTCGGTATAAAAATAGGCAAGGCAACTTCCGGCATCAATCCGATTGGACATACTTGTTTGATGGAAATACACTTTTTGCTTGAAAGACTGAGATACAAACTGTTTTACCACCTTGCTTCTGACAACAATCGTATCTGAATAATCTTCGTTTTTAGGATTTGGAACACTTTCTTCTGGTGGATCATTATCCCGCGTCCTTATGCAAGTCTCTGTGCCAGTGGTCACCCAATCCACCTGTAAAAGAGCCTATGGTAGCTCTATCCACGACTCCATGGTCTGTGCTGGTCTCGCTCGAGGTGGCAAGGACTCTTGCCAGGGTGACTCAGGTGGTCCCATGGTATGCGAGGCAGGTGGCAAGTACTTCCTTGAGGGGGTAGTGTCGTGGGGCCAAGGCTGTGCCTCAGCCGGAAAGTACGGAGTATATGCACGAGTACGCTACTTGCGGCAATGGGTTGATAGCAATATGAGCAGATACTAAAGCTCATTAAAGATACTCATTAACATAAACAAATAAAAAAACTTGCGAATCAAAAAAAATATTTGTCCAGTCATGATTTTCTTTATCCGGGTATAAATTCGTGCAGAGGGCACAATGGGGAGGGCTCGAGTCCCGCCGAACGTCGTATGTGAGTAGGGTGGTTGTTGGTTCTTTTCTGTGCTTCGAGGGTTTTTCATCGGGTCCTCCCGTTTTCCTTCTCTCCGCAAAAATCATCTTCGATCTTTTATAAATCCCGATTCGATCTTTGGGCTTTCACCTAGAATGGAACACTGTTAAATAAATTCGGAAAAAAATACGGAAGAAACAAACGAATGAATGAATGAATCAAAAAATGCATAAGAGTACATAATTGTATCGATAAATATGTACAAACAGTTTTCGATGTGAATCGTTTAAAATTGAGAAATAATTCACTTATTGAATACCATAAACTATGATGAATTAAGATTATTTTATAGTACCTTATGTATATACAATTTTTTCTAGTATTATCATGTTCTATGGCCTACTAATGTACATGGAATCCATGAGATATGATATGGTGAGCCTCATATATACAGATGAAAATGGACATACATTTTATGTATCTATACACTAAAAGCAGTCAGTCACTTACTCTCCGAATAATCCCCTTCACAGTTCCCTGCGCAATCTTGAAAGGTATAGTCGTGCCTTTGCATCGAAGCGAGATGAACAGTGAGCTTGCAATGAATAGAGACATGTAAATAATTGTCCAAAGGGTTGAAAAAGGATTTTATCATTGCAAGGTCACCGTTCGTCTTGCTTCGATGCAAAGGCACGGCTACTTTTAAAGATGGCGCAGGGAACTGTGAAGAAGGCTATTGCTTAATGTTGGCTTTTCTAAAGTATCTTGGCAGGATTGAAAATGCAACAATTTAGGCTAGGAGATATGGTAAGAAGGATGATACGCAACTTCAGCAATGAGAAGATCTTGTAATAAATGTTACGGGTGTGCTGTCTTCTCCCCCTCCCCCAACGAACCTTCTGGCACAGGTGATCTTCCTTTTGTCTTGGAAGCTAGGATATCATGATAATATCGATTTATTTTGTATTCGTCGACATCAAAGCATGCTCACTTGAATGACAGAAAGTCAAGTCTCTGGGTCCAATATCTATGGTACCCAGCCAGCACTAGAGTTGAGCCAAGTCTGACAATTCATGGTTCATGTCATACAGACTAATCACTCATCATTCCTGTATCCAAGGAAACGAAACCATCACCCGGGCTGAGTAATGAGTCAGGAAGTGTCTGGTCACCAAGGTCTGATCCCCCTGAAGTCAGGTCACTTGTTGGGCCGGTAATTTGATCAAGGTCGAATTCTAACGCAGAATCCACGTCAAATGCATCTGCTGATGCCACGACACCTGAGAATACAAAGAGTAAAGAGTTGAAGACACAACTGGGCTCTCACTGTGGCTTACTGCAATGGACAACCAGAAATGCAACAGGAAAGAAGACTGGTTGCCGACGAGCTGAAGTGGTGCAATGTTTAAGCAGCGAGGTTTGAGGGAGAAGAATTCATAACCCATGAAAGTAATACTGACAATGCATCGACGTCATGAATGGGAAATACATTCAGTATGAACGATAATAAAATAAAATAAAAGATATTGTACTAAGTTTCATGGAAATGATGTCACTTCACCTGCAATACTAGGATCACTGGAAGCACTAGCGTCGATTGCAGCATCAATATCAAAGTTGGTATCAACGTCCATAACATGAGATCCTGAACCTTGGAAGTAAAATACATAGAGATGACAAGTTTTGTATAGCGTTTTACAATAACAAGGACAGCAGCAGCAGCGACAGCCACAAGCATTTTGTTAAATTTAAACAGTGAGGATGCAATGATAGTAAGAGGTCAAACTGTATTTAACGGTCAGTTGTCACAGTCCCAAAAGGGTTTTTGCATTTATTTACACCTTAGTCTATAAATTGGTCAAACTCTATAGACCCCTTACAGCACTTCGAAATGCAGCTCAATTTGGAGGACAAAACAATGTTCCAAATCTCAGAAGATTGCAATTCTTTTGTTTCGTTCTTCAAATTGAGCTGCTTTGACGTCAAGTGCAAGGGGTCTATAAGGCAGCAACTCATCAATTCACCGAGAGTGGCCGCTTTATCGAAGCCCTACTGTAGTATTTTGCCTTATTTGTAGATAGCAATACGTGGACAGAATATTGTGCTTACCTAATCCAGCATCAAATTCCAAGGCACTGTCAACCGACAGGTGTGACGCACCAGGAAGACTCGACAAAATTCCTTCCAAGTCAGCGACAGAACTTCCATCAGAAACAACCCCAGAAGTCATATCAAACAGCTCTGCTCCAGGAATCGTCTCCATACCACTCGTTAACCCTAGTCCCCCAGTAGACATAGAAATAGATGTGGAACTCATACTGAGGCCACTGCTAGTAGACTGCAAGCCGACTGAGCTCACATCCCCAAATCCAGACCCTAAGACACCGTAAGAACCGATCCCTTCTCTAGATTTCCCTAAATCTAGTACAGGAGGCACTGGATCCATGGATGCGAGCTGCTCCATTATTTTCGGTGATTGCAATCCCTCAAACATCATTTTCGGAGGTCCTGATTGTGTGTTGAAGGAGGATGATTCCGGTGTGTCAATGTTCATCTCAGGTACTTGAAAGTCTTTGACAACATACTCGTCGTCTCGTTTGCGTTTTAACACCAGAGTGAGTTTCGGAGTTGATGGGGGTTTAGGGGTTTCAAGTTTTTTATCAGTTTGTCTAGAACTGTTCATGTCAGAGTTCATTGAAATTTCATTGCCAACAAAGGAGAAGGTATTCAACGTCGGTGAGATTGAGAAGGGGAATGCGCTGAGCGTGGGAGATGGGGTCTCCAATGGAAAAAATGTAGGCGAAGTGCCTGAAAAGCAAGCTGGTGTATTAGGGCCTGATGGATTCGCAAAGAAAGGGTTTCCAGGTATGGTAAGTTTGTCGATATTAGCAGTGTGGGGTGTGGTTATGGTAGGTGTTAGACCCTGAGTTATGGTTTTCTTCACTGGAAGTTCTTCAGGTTTAACTGACTGAGCTTTCCTGATCACACAGCGCATAGCTGCTGGTATCGAATGACATCTAAAGAAAAATAGAATCAAGTTTATTATTAATCGTTTACTTATTATCTCGACCGAAACAAGTCCTGAATTTCTAAAATGTCTAGCCCTAAAGGCATCGTCACTCCTATCACAGTTTGCTTGCTTTTGGCCAAGACTTTTGGGTAGCAAGTCGTATTCAAAATATCTCTGTTCAGATGATGGATGGATTAGCAGCATCCGCAGGGGAGAGTTTCAGGAATGACCATTACCAAGAGAATATGAACTCCTTTTCTTTTGCTATTACTTAGCGCAAGTCTACCGAGATGGAACAAAATAACTTGCTATTGAAAAAGGAAAATCATATCATGATGTACTTAAATAGATATTTATAAGAATGTCGGGTTCTACTACTTGATGACAGTGATATATATATACCTTTCTACGACTTTAGTGAGGTACTCATTGGTGCAGAATACTGGTTGGCCTGGCACAGTGTGTAAAGAGGCTTGGACTTTACTGTCTTCTTCTACCTCGAAGTCAACTGTGGAAAAAAATCATGATGGTGATGATGATGGCCAATCCTGCAGTGCAAAGATGTCAGTGGTGTTGGTGTCAGTGATGATGACGATGTCATTGATGTTGATGATGACGACGATGATGATGACACATAACGACAACTTACTTGACGCCATTCCTGTAGTGCAAGGATGTTCAAAGGTGATGGTAACGGTAAAAGGAGCTGGTGTACTGAGCTCAAAAGTGTACTCTGTTTGATCTTTCGCTTCAAATGAAAAAAAAAACAAAGCATGCATAATATTTCCAGAGCAACGTCAAAGAACATGGAAAATCTGGACTGAAACCGTAAAGAGTCAAACTTCTGCTTATCCTCGAGGGAATCATGGCTGGCGTAGAGGCACTCCACTCTTTCCCTCACTTCGCAAAACCTAACACGCTAAATTCCAATTTCGTCTGTGAGCTACCCACGCTCCGACTTTGATCAACCCAGAGATTGTTTCGGGGTATCGATACAATTTGAAGTTAAAAACAAAATGAATTTTCAGGTGGCCGCCAAATATAGGTAGACTGATTAACAGAGGTTCTATTTTACTCGACTCTGCTTCACAGGGATTCCGTAGGAATATTGTTTTTCATACGATACCTTTGGGTGGCGGCTTTTGTGTTCTCAAAGTACTAGTAAGTAGACTGTTATAAGAAGCCTGTCGTCTTAGTTGCTGGTGTGATACAAAATACAAAGAAAAAAGTGAATAGAATGGAAAAAATATTATTCATTGTGGAAATGTAATAAAGAAATGATACTTATTCGTCTCACGATTGAGGGTCATTTGTAGAGGACCACGACGTTTCGACTACAAGCTGCTAGTCTGTATCAGGCGTTGGTGTAGACTGGATGGTGCGTCTGTTGTATACCGATAGTCGGATCATCTGCGCTGTGGTTGGATGGTCGGTTTGTGTTCTGATTGGATGTTTTATTGATGAGTTTCCGCCCAGAGGGCGAGCGGTATATAACAGACGCACCATCCATCCATAACTCACAACACGCAACAAGCCACAAAACCTTCACCAACCTTTTTTGAAATAGCTGTATAAGCATAGCGACGGTCTAAGAGGGGTAATCGTGCGCATTTTAACGCGAAAGTTACCGCCAAATCCACCGTGACCACTATTTAGTCGCAAAGGGCTTTAGTATCGTTCTAACGTCGAATAATATCAAATTCGCGTAACACCTTTTCTTAGGAAATTTTTTACATAAAATGGAAACATACCATCCCCTACTACGATATAAGTGTATGCCATACCTTAATGGTGTCTGGTATGTGACTTGGATGAGTGAATGGTACTCTATATACCAAGACTCCTGCATTATCCCCAAGGAACTCGTCAGTGGTATCACTATCAGCTGCTGTATTGTAGTACACATGGTAATGGCCTGGTAGATCCTTTCATGATGTATAGCAAGTAAAGTTCAGACGTCGAACTTTTGCCGCGTCGAATCTAATTGCCTTTGAGGCCAGCGGCCAAGAAAACGTCGACAACTACTATATAAGACATCAGCTCTTTTGCTTAGCGCCAGGAGACGAATCTGTCAAGTAGGTATGCATGCTTCTACTAGTTTTGAGGGAAAACAGCGTTCAACCTCAAAGGCAATTAGATTCGACGCGGCAAAACTTCGATGTCTGAACTGGACCTAAGAATACTGGTTAGAAAGACCATCCTTTAGATTACTGCGATTCTCAATATTCTGCGAAGTCAGTAGCTGCGAGCTGCCTATTGGAATTTGATTTTTCACTGCCGCCAATCAAAGATATAAAAGGTACCGTCTGTTTAGTTCAGATTGATGGCAGCGAAAAACCAATTTCACAACAAGCTGTTGAAATGTCTGAGTTCGCAGAATATTGAGAATCGTAGTAACATCTCTATTGAGCAACAGACTAGACGTATACTTACCGCATAGTACGTTACTGGTTGTTCTTCAGATGTAACACCTTGAGATTTCCACCACTAATGATAAATGAAGAAAAAATCTCGTTACACCATCAAATCTTCAAATTTTCTGATCGATACCCTGAAACAACTTCTGGGCTGATCTAAGTCATGCCACGGCTAACTCACAGATTGAACCTGAAACAGCGTCTGTGCTGATCAAAGTCAGGGCATGGCTAACTCACAGGTCGAAAACCCTCCAATTAAGGTAGTGACCTAACAAACTCTGCTCTTGTGTGATGGAAGGTCCAGAAATCAAACCAAAGACCCTTGAGTTGAGAGGCTTATGCGCTACCGGTATGCCAGCCTTCATTCCCTTAACACCAACTGAACAGATTTAGAATAATGCAATAAGACAACCTGCGCTTCCCTCATATGCACTTACTTCTCTAATAAGGAGTTGTTCAACTGATAATTTGGATGAATGGACGAAATTGCCTGGAATAAAAAAATAATATATTGATAAAGGCACATTGAGCATCAATGGCACTGTAAGGTCTTCACAATAAAGCAACAACAGCAACAATGCTCATGTATGATAAAGAAAGCTCTCATACTCAGATGAAGTTATTAATTGTTCTACTAGGGTGCTCAACTTATATTTATCACCATTCTTCTTTATGCAGCCCATAATAGTTTACACTAGCAACAACAATAACACTTGCAGTCAAAACGGCTCAAGCGTACCCCCCTAGAATCCATTAATGAATTTATTATTCGAATATTGAGTTCATTATTCACTCTGACTCCACACTTGAAAATAAATTATCTACTTGAGTTTTGATTGGATTCTTCAGTAATTGCCATGCCGCCAAGGTAGAAAAACTCCCCAAAAAGGCATCCCTTGGAATGTTAGTGTGAAATGAATGTGAAGTTTGGAGTCTTCCGATTTTTTAATGAAAACTCAGAGTGAATAATCAACTCAATATTCGAATAATGAAGTCATTAATGGAGCCTGGGGGGGGGGGGGGGGGGGTACGCTTGAGACGTTTTGACTGTAATCTCACCTCCTTGGTGTATAACAGAACACAGCTTTTGTGCACAGTGCACTGACATGACCATTGGTTTATTGAGTCGAAGAACAAATGATGCTGGAAGCTCATCACTGTTGTTATCATCAAGAGCTTGATATTTCACTCTGTTGACACATAAAGTACTTTATTATATGAAATAGAGTGTGATATTGAGTGACATCAAAATGATAAAATTGATATCCCCACTCCCACCAGTGGCCAGTGGGGATACGATTTATATCAACACTGGTGGTGTCAAATTTCGACTTTTTGCTCAGCAAGTCTCAAATTCTCCATTATTTTTCATTGAAGATTTCATATAATAAACAGAACATTACTTGGCCGCTTGGAGATACGAATTTTATCTTCTCGTGCTGATATTATCTCTCACTCGTTCGCTGTGCTCACTCGTGAGAGATAATATCAACACTCGAAGATAAAATTCGTATCTCCGCGCGACCATGTAATATCCTATATATATACTGTACCGCTCAAATGTAACTTATCACCTTTTCGCGATACGATAAACTTTTCTAACGATACGATAAACTCATCTCGCGATACGAGAAAATTTCCTCGCGATACGCGATACGAGACATGATAAGTTACATTTGAGCGGTACTGTAAGTCCCAACTCAAATGCCGATCTTGAACAGTACGCATTGAAAACAATGGATAATAAGGCGGTTTTCTTTGATGTCATTAGGTTCGGCTCATGAGAAGATCGATGTTTTAACTGGACCTAAATACTGTATAACATCACAACAATTGAAGACTGCAGTTTTGCACCTTTGACTGAGTCACTGATGTTAATGCCGCTAAAATGTTAGCTGCTAAGCTCAATTCAGAAAAAAATTTACCCCTTGCATTCATCAACAAGCTGCTTTATAAGTTAGAATCTCTTTTTTACAGATATCGCTAAGGACTGCTTCTGCAGTAAGTTTGGTAAAAATGGAAATATTTTCCAACCAAGTTTTAATCATTTTTTTCCTCTACAACCTAACAGTACAATGGTTTTGTTGATTCCTATTGAAGATTTCTTGAGAACTTCCAAAAATATCAACCCCTAGAATGGCATACCATACATTTTATACGTGTTACTACTGTAGATACAGTATACTACACTTACGTATCATCTATCATGCATTCCATCATGGGATCTTCAATCAATGGTTTGGTAGGAAGATGGCACATCTGTGATTGCTCTACTGACAGGCTGACCCAGCAACCAAGATCTAAAGGGGGGTGGTCTGCAAGATGAAGAGATCCATTATGGGCAATTACAATAACAAGGAGAAGATAACAATGACTATGCTGTAGAAGACTTATGGTGGAGGCACTTGCATTTCAGTGATCCTAATGCTTCTATTATTTCAACTTGCTGTGACTACTGTTACTGCTGTAACTTAACTAACTTGCTGTATAGACCCCTTTCACATGCCGTCATAGTACCTTAATTTGAAGAACAAAACAAAAGAATTTCAATTTTTTGAGAATTGGAACCTATTGTTTTGTCCTCCAAATTGGGCTGCATTTCGACATGCAGCAAGGGGTCTTTTATTAGATGCTGATAGTATTAATTAAACTATGTTAAATTGTTTTGCAGACTTTTTAAGCCCATGGAATTTTATTTACTCTTAGTAACAGTAAGTTAGAGAATGTCAATATATCTTATACTTACGATCCTTGGTGAACTTCAAGTTTTCACCAAGATTCTTCATATCAAGCAGCTCATAGGGAGTGGCAAAATAGGTGAGCCGCATGAGACGACCTAATGATGATGAGTAAAAAAAAGATGTCATAAAATGAAATTTGATTACCTCTCATATCCATCAATTTTTATTGATTTTACAGTTAAGCCACAGAAATATATAGGGTATATATGTGGTTCCAGGGCCTCCCTAGTGGTATTCCACAGGAAGCCCAAATTTCTGAAATGGCTAGTTGTATTTGCTGTCTCAAAAAATTCCGACTTTTTCCATATTACTCTAAACATATTTTTATGATTTCCCTGACCAAATAAAAAATTTCCTGTGAATTCCTCAACCTTGAAAAAAATTCTATCTTTCCCTGACTTTTGTAACAGGTCAGTGAGCAGTAATCAAAACAGCAAAATTTGGTAACAGTTTCAATAATAAAAAAAAACCATCAAAAAAGAGTATTACCTCCTTGCCTTGGTGTTCCAAAACCAACAGGGCATTTTAATATAGTATCAGTGGAGTTTTCATTTGACCTTGAAGAATATTCATACAGATGTACATCATCAATAATAATCATGCAGTAATGTACACATACTTCTACTTATAACTTATTGTGATTTTGAGCCGCCAATACAGGTTTATATTGGCGGCTAGTTAGGAGAAAATATATCCCGCATTGGCCGTAGTTGCAAAGTGACAAAGGCCACTACGGAATATACAGTATTTTCTTCCAATGCCCTCAATATAACCCGTATTGGCGGCTCAAAATCGCAATACTGTAAGTATCGCAATTGTTTTATCGCCCAGCAATTCTGAGCCGGCAATACGGGTTTATATTGGCGGCACTCTCCTGATCAAACTTATAGGAGAATTGCGATACAACATATTATGAGTGAATCTACCGGGCCATCCCTTCCTTATCATTATATGTGCAAATGTCAACACAGTAAGTCTACTCAAGACCTACCCATAAAGTGCCAGAATCATATTGATATCTATTTCTAATGCTTTCAATGCCATCAGAATCTTAGACTTCTGAAATCTGAAACGTAGTAAGCATATTTTGCAAAATATTAATATACATGTAATGGCCTGTAATAGATCGTCTTGGCTTGGGAGTAATGTTTTGTCTCATTTCAGACCACATGTCATTCTTTTGAGCATAAAATCAAAGGTTAACTCTTGTAAAAGGTGAGAAGTAAATAGCAACTACTGTATAAACAGCGATATTTGGCAAGCAGTCTTAATTAGATGATTTGTGGCCAGTAATTAATGTACACTGTATATGCAATCCACCTTTTCGGCAATAGGCTTTCACATGGTGAATAGTGTTATGGTCACCAAAGAGTTTGAACTGTACAGGTTGCAAACATTGGTAACTGGCCATTATTAGAAATCCATTCTCGTTCTTAGCCCCAATTCTGTAATCTATCAATACTCACGTGTCTCCTGACAGTTCATACAGATCTGATAAACCTTTGAGGTGACAGGCAAATTCTTCATAATCTCCTTCTCTGTTAGAAAAAGGAAAAATTGAATCTAAATCTATAAAATCTATACTTTTTAAAAGTATATTGATACATATCGACAAAGGTTACCATATGGGAATCTTTTTTTATGGGAAAACAAAGGTGCGTGTGAAAAGAATATTTAAAAAATATTTAAAGTCAATTTTTCCTATTTATTCCTAATTTTATTTTAACCTTTAACTTTAATCTAAATTGGGGTCCCTGAGGTTGCCATACTGTATAAGAAAGTTTGCTTACCTCAAAACCCGAGTCAATTCTGGACAACTCTGTGATATATACACGCAGAAAAAAGTAATTAATATAACTCACAAAGAAACAAGGTTGTACTAAAGAGATGATTTAATGACAAAAATCTCTAAGAGAATAACAAACTACAGTCAGAGTGAATGTACCTCAGGATCCCCAGCATGAGCCACTTTCACTTCAGAGACTTTACCATTAGGTTCCATCTTGACCTAAAACCAATGCAAACATGAAGTATTGTACAGTAAGTTCATTTTCAAGTGATTAGCACACAGAAAATACTGTAGATTACTCAAGTGTGACATTACAAAAAAAGGAATTTTGGCTTTTACAATTTTTGATTTATTTCAAATTTTGACAGACAATCAAATAAGACGTTTACACAGTTCACCAAATTTGATGACAATAAATTGCTTAAATAGCAGCTGAGATATGGACATTTGAATTACATGGATAATTTTCCTAATCACAGACTGTATTTTTGGCTTAGTTCATAACTTTATGTCCCCATACTGTATTTCCAAGTCCCATACATTTTTTCTTAATAAATTGTTTCATAATTTTACTTTGCAGCGCACAGACAGGTAGTTCAGCTAATAAGATCAATTTTATCAGCCGAACGTGCTCCCAGCCACTTAGTAACATCATGCATTCTGCATAGAGACGTGCAAATTTAATAGTTGCAATGAAAACAACAACGAAAACAGTGCCATTAAATGCGATCAATCTGAATCCACTGTAACTGTCTCTGGATCCAGACCTAAAGCACCTCAATGAGAAATCCTTACCTCTACATAAAACATATCAGAACTGATAAAGCAATCAGTGCCTGTTCCATTGTCATAAAACTTTAGTCTAAGGAACAAAAGAAAATTGTAACTACATCAATTTTTCTTTTGACTTATTGAGAGCTACACTGTAGTTCAACCTACAAGTACAGCAATGACAGAGGAAAGCTTAGCAATGCATCATGGTTATACATGCTAATGCATCAAGAAGATCAAACGGACACAGTTTTAATGGTTTACTGACCCAACTTTTCTGGTGATTGCCTCTAGTCTTTGGACTACTCCTTTTATGGAATTATCTATAAATAAAATTCAATAATAATAATTGTATTTAATTGAAACCTAGAATCACCAATATGGAAGTTATGGACATTTTGTTCATGAAACTACATGTATATTACGTACACATACATGTACTTTGTAAATACCTTTCATTGCATGTTGTAGTTTATCCAGACATTCTTTGATGAACCCCTTTACTGGTGCAAGGTTTTCTGTTTGTTGTTGTCTTTCCTGTAGAAAAAAAATTACTGTGCAGATACTCAAACCAGAACCACCTTGATAACTAGTATCGATCATTAACCAATCATATTGCCCTATTTGGCTCAATATTGTCAATCAGCCAATCAGATAGCACATTGATATAATAAGAGCGTGAGAATGTGATAATCTAATTGGCTAACACAGTTATAAGTTCAAGTTCTGTCCAGTTTACGGTGCGTTTTTATGACCTAACCGACTAAAGATGTCTGGCATTTAGGCTTTTTTCAATCAAACTAACAATAGGCCGAGTTCATTCTGATATTTAGTAATATACAAATTTTGGTGACTCAACAGCCATTTTAACAGCATTTTCATGTGAAAATGGAAAGGTAGTGTACTATCTAGACACTGCTATGCCACCCTTGATTCTGTTACGATTTAATAAAGAAACAGAATTTCTCATAATAATCTCCCTTAAATGTAGCAAGATTTATATACAATAAGTATTAAATACCATCCCACTCACAGAAAGGGGCAACAGCTTAGTTACTATATTCTAATCTTTGATCTTTAATAGATATTTGACTCTTATTGACTGCGACCATGGGAAACCGTGTGGATTGTGGTCCTGAGATGATGATGTTTCCCAAGGCATAGCCAATCAGAGTACCAGAAAAATGGACTTTGGTATATACATGTAACAATAAAGATATATTATTCTTTCTTACTAAGAATACTGTAGCTGTTTAAATTTGAGATTCATTAAGCTTAAGCTTATATATCACTTGTCTACTCACCAGCGATGCTCTGATTGCTTTTTTCGAGTCTGTCCATGACTTACACTGTTGACATTTCGATCGAATACTGTTCAATAACTCTGAGAACTTGTTGTGTTCAAGACAAAAATTTACACTGCCGAACATGTGAACTGAAATCACAAAACAAGAAATATTAGTACATTACAGTTATCTTCTGTGGTACTTTTTTTCAAAAGTATAGAATATACATTCCTTATTTTCTTCAGATATAAATATATATACATTGACTTTTGTATTTTACAGACAAAATGAAATAGGAAATAGACATTTGGAACGGAGAAAATGTGCACGAAAAACAACACTAATAATATAATATTTGAAGAATTATATAGCCAAGGAGAGTACTTACTTTTAGTTCCATCAGCATTGCTTCCAGTAAGTCCAAGTTCATTTTCATAGCCTTTGATCAGGTCTTTTAACTTTAGACAACATGAACCACAAGTTTCTACTTCGACCGCCATCTTGGATTCGCCGCTGACCGCAGAAGACATGCGCAAAGTTCGAAGTTGTAGTAACAAAAGAGGAGGGAGAGGGGAGGGAAGGGCTGTGTTGCTTGAGTTGTCTCAAGGTTTTTAACGATTTTTGATAAGACTTTAATTTTACCAGCAAAACAAGGGAGAGGAATTTCTTCATTCTGGGTTCCGGGTTATTTCTTTTTGTTTTACAATATTTGTGACCAAAATAATATGACATTATTTTTTTAGCGAGCTGATGAAATCTTTACAAGCCAGTCTTGCGACTTTGGAATCAAAATTCAAAGAAAATTATCCAGGTAAGAAGAGATAAAGATGTTTCTTTACATAAAAACTATTAATAAAGACTGATACTAAGTGTTATATCGGCGTAAAGACGAAAATTTCATTTATAACAGTAGAGAAGACGTAAGTATATAAAGAGAGCTAGAATGGCCGAAGAACAAGGTTGGAATGCATGTGTTGAATGGAAATCCTCATTTTATATTGACTAAAAGTATACTAATATGAATATGAATATATTGGTTATGATAGTTTAATCTTTCTTGACACTTATTTACTTTTATGTAAATTTAGAAATCTTGCTTTTTGACATTTTCATGTTATAAGATTTGCTCAAAGCTACTAGAATCATGGCAAGGATGTGACGTCACAATCTCGATTCCAAATGTGACCATAAAAGGCTCGCCAGCGATTACCCTCCCCCTCCAACACACATACTTCTCCATCCTTCCTTCCTTCTCATTTTTTTTATTTTCTCTCGTTATTTCTCTTTTTCTTTCTTTCTCTCTTTTTCTTCTTTACTTCAACTTTTTCTTCTTCTCCTTCTCCTTCTTCTTTTAGTTAATTAAATTTTTGGTTATCAAAATTGCCATGAATCAAGATATATATATATATATAGTTCATTACCAATGAATTCGAAACTGGATTATGAAGAATTCTTTGGTTTTCAAATGCCAACCTTAAGTTTTTTGTGATATATTTTTAAATATTTATGAAACTGCAAGTAGGTAGAAAAGTCTACACTTCCAATGTAGAAAGAAAAAGAAATATAAATGAAAATTTACACAGGGGCGAATCAGATCCAGAGGAGGGGTGCAGAGGATGCGCCCCCCCCCCCCCCCCCCCCACGTCGGAGCAACTTTGTCCCCCTATTTTGAAGATACTCAATACGAAATAATGTTTTCTTTCTTTGATTCTGAGGGTTGCACCCCCTGGGCTAACTTTGTGCTCTGCATCCCTTCCTGAACAAAATCCCGGTACATCATACACAAATAAGCGAAATTGCTAAATTACAGCAGCTTTTGCAGCGGAAATACGTTTTACGTCATCGCAATGCTTGAAAGTTCAAAATTAATTCCGAAATTTTGTCAGTTCATAATAGCAACTCACGACCTCTAAGTATTGCCATCACCGCGGCCTTTGACTTGTTGCCTTCTTGAAGACATCTCATGGCCTTTACTATAGCTTACAACCTGAAGTACAGACAGCATACATGCTAAGCTACAAGATGGATTCTTCCTGATTGCTTGCAGAGACAGGTAAACACTGTACAAATAGCGAACTACAACACACAAAAAAACAATGAATGATATATATTATTGATGGCCTTTGACAGACAACTTGGTTGGAAAAACATTTGAGTAAAAAGTGAACACAACATGATTACAAATCAAAATATCGGTCACTGTCTATCTTACACTGGATAGTATCATATCATTTCGTAATAAACAAACTACTTCTAATATAGTTGAATTAGTTTGTTACGATCCTGACTCAAACTGTTTGTTTAATTCTCAGACATTGCCTTCTAATTACCTGCAATGATGAGAACAACGAATAAATTGGCCAAAATCAGCATAACAGTAATACCAATGGTGTCACTTTCAACATCCACCAAAGATGACACTGTTTCTGCAGGAATCTTTAGCAGCATTGCCATGAACTGGTTGGCCATGGTAGCCATCAGAGATCCCAGATGAAGCCATTTGTCATACAAATGTGGAATAGGCTGTGCATGAGCAAAATATACTGCATAGAAACCAGACATGATTGCAGTCACCCCAAGAAATAATCGTCCCTCTTGACCAGAATACACAAGTACCGAGGTGAAGATGACCTTACGGATGAGCTCAATGACCTCCCAGTACCAACAATCTTCACTGTAGTTCTCGTAAATGAACCTCATCCCAGTGGATATTTCATGGCGAGCATCATTTTGAGTCTGCCTCTTCTTTACTTCCGAGCTTACTTCATTAGGACTTTCATCTTGAATGTGACAGTCGCTCTCTTTTACTCCATTGCTTCTGCAGTACTTCCACAACAAGAAGATCGTGACAAGAGGAAACCCAATTGGAATCAAAAGAGCAAAGTAGGCCAGGATGACAAATCTGTTATAGAAACTTGTGTAGCATTTTAAAGAATAGTCGGACTGAAGGTACCATGAGCAATTTTGTTGATCATCACACACTTTATGGCAACTGGATGGCAGAACCTGAAAAACTTTCTCACAGGTCGCAGGATAAGTGACAAAAAGGAACAGGAAAACTGCTCGATAGCAGTTAGCTTTACATTTGGAAAGCCGTCTGTTCCCACCATTGATATTTGCACAGGCCTTTTTAGTGAAGAAGTATAGAATTGCAATCAGAATGACTATAGCATCTAAAGAGATATAAACCACAAGACCAGCGTATGGTGTTAACCTGATTGACTGTTTCAGGCATTCCACTGGAACCAGTTTGAAAATATTCAGTTGTATCACATCAGCAAACTTCATCAACTTGGTGAGTGCTGAGGGCCACTTGATGTACGAATAAGCGTTCAGGGTACCACTTGTCACTTGGTAGAATCCAATCACAATCTTAAAACTGCTGAAGACAGTGTCACTTACAGAACGTCTATTAGCATGATTAGACTTCTTGTCTTTGATTATAGCAAACACAAGTATAGCAGCCACTACTGCTATAGCAAAGCACTGACCAACAAAAAGATATAAAGTTGGGCATTTATTGCAGCCAGAGAACATCCTGTAATAGCCTTTAGAGCATATAGCACACAGTGGACCTTCGTATCCATCTGAACATTTGCTATCCACTCCTCCCTGAAATATCAACAGATTTTCGTACCATTAATTTACCTTCTGCCGGCTTTACGAAATTTTATACGTTTGAGAGGAAAAGTATTATATCGTGTTAAACTGTCTGTCATGTTTCAATGTGTATAATAATGAAGCAGTACTTTTTACAAACCCACAATATTCCATCACATTTTTAAAGGAAATTGTTGTTCTTACCTTGCACGAACCAATAAATGGACAAGGATATGCCTTTGGTATTGAACCATTGAATGTACGCCAGCTGTTGTTGAGGTCTTTGTGTTCTTCCTGTAGTTTGATGGAAAACGTGATATGATTTTGCTTGTTTTCTTCATCCTTCCAGATCCAGTAGAATCCTGGAAGTAAGTTGATGGTTTCGTTTTCGCATCGATACCCAATCGGACATTCTGTGCATTTGCCAAATCGATCCAGACGGAAGTGGTTGTCCAGACAAGGACATGCTCTGAATCCAGCTAATCGTTTTAGGTTTGTACCTATAGGTATAACTGATGTCAACATTGTATCCTACTTTTATGATTTCCAGTTCTTGAGCGCAGTTAAAATAATCTTGAAACCCTTTAATGCTAGTGTAGGCAGGGAAATTATTTTTCAATGCTTTAATAGCTCATAGTTTTTTTGTTTTTTGTTTATTATTGTTGATTATTTCTCACCTTCAAGGCAAGCAGAACACGATTCCATTGTTTTCCCAGGAGCATTTTCTGGCTTCACATAAGATCCTGCAGCACACTGTTTGCATCCAAGTCCGTACACAATCTCACCAACGTGTGCAATTGCATCTTGATAAAACCCACCTTTCATAATAATAAATAATAAGTCAACACTCTCATAATTTGATCAACATAATGGCAGCTATGATTATCTAAATACTTGGGCAGCCTGGTGGCAGAAGTGGCACAATAATATCAATAACAGATTTTGAATTAGAGACTAACACTGCTGAAAGAGACATAAACGTAACCCTCAACAGACTCAAGACCAGATTTTTTTATTAGCGAAATCTCTCGACTAGCATAAAATGGAAGAAAAATGGAAGATTTATTGAAACTTATTTCCAAGAGCATCAGATCTAAAGGGTAAACTTACCCGGAGGACATTCTTGACATTTCTTCTCGTTATAATCATTAGTTGTATAATGTCCTTGGTCACACGGGAAACACAGATCTTCATTACTGTCCCTTTGATAAACACATGTGTAGCCTGAACTTCTAAGAAAAGGCTTGATGAAATAATATGAGACGATTCCCATTTCCTCTTTAGCTGCATGACTAATACAGAGAAAGGAAGAAAAAAAGAAGAAAAAACGGAAACAAAAAGAGGGAATTGCAGTGTGAATGCAGCTTAATTTTGAGGACCAAACATTAGTTACCAATTCTCAGGTTTGTCGTCCAAATTGAGCTGCAGTCTGAAGTCACATGGAAATGGTCTATGGTAATGCAATTCATATTGATGGCAATGTGTTGTAATGAGAAATGATGGGATGGAATACGGTCTTTTATGAAGAAACGTGATGCAAGTAAGGTTTGCGTCCATCTTAGTGGAGTCAATCAGACTTTTAGAACCTTATTGACTTGCATAAGGAAGGAGTAAATAAAACCATGTTAGAATGGTTTAGATAAATTTTATATACTTTTACTCCGTACGTAAATAACGTGTTTTTGATTTTTTACCGAATTTCTCTTGACAGTAATAAAATGTTCAGAAAAAAAAACTGTACCTTTCACTATTTCATGGATTTCCATGCTCGATTACTTTATCCTTAAAGAAAAGTTTCCATGCATTCCAGTACTTACAAAACTATTCTCAATTGTGATGCAATGAAATTTGAACCAACATCGAAGATACGAAGGTTAGTTTTGATAAGATAACTGAAAAATAAAACCATGAAATAGTAACAGTAGTTGACATATTAATTAGCAGTAACAGCAGCCACCGCAATAAGAATGACACAAGATCGACAAATGACACTGATGAATTTGGGGGCTTCTTTAATGTTTGTAATTTGAGTCATTTGTCTGAGTCCATAACCTCCCACACAAAAGATCAGAAAATGAAAACATACACAGCTTCCAAGTGTTTCATTTCCTTGAATGCTCCTTGTTGTATAACCTCCAAAGGGTTGTTTGTAAGACTCCTAAAATATTGAAGAGTAAATAAAGAGTATTACCCATTTTAGAAAAAAAAAAAGTAAATTCGTAATATAACTACAAGTCTTTTTGGATTCTGAACTTAGAGATTGCGAAAAGAGTTTTAGGAAGACAATGGGTTCCAAGATTCGAATCTTCAAATCAATTTTTAAGAAAGGAGGAAAACCTGAGAAGACGTAATTGACGCCATTTGCAATTGATTTACTCAACCTTTTAGCTTTTAAACCAAAATGTTTTTTTTTGTCAATCTGGTTTTTCATAATCATCAGTAATTTAGTCATATTATCCCAAATATTTGAATTATTTAGAATTCTTAAAAAATCGGGACGTTTTCATCCAAGTGATTCCCTAAAGCAAAAAAAAAGAAAGAAAAAGAAAGATGCTTACAAATATCCTAGATTTTTGGCTCCAGTAAACATTTCTTTTGTAACATGTGTTAGATTGTTTCCATCCAGGAATCTGTCAAACCATTTACATGAAGCAATGATCAATAGACCTCTTAACCTTCGTTGTTTGTTGTGCCCATTTCAGACCATGTGATGCCACTCTTGGGAGTTGATTCTTTCATGTGTAAATATTTTAACAAAAGAACATTTCTCAAGGGAATGTCATGTGGTCTGAAATGGGCAATTTGCATACGAAGGTAAAGAGGTCTATTGATTTAAAGTTATTAATGAAATCCATTAATCCCCAGCATAAATTAATGGTAGAATGAACACATAGGCAACCTATAATACTTGCAGGTAATATAATGACGTCTGTTTACGAAACACCAAGTCTTCTATTTGTGTAATATCAGCATTTGTAGCAAATCTGTCTCAAGTAGGAAATTGAATGTGTCATACAAAAGGAATATGCAGTGATTACTAAAACCAACAATTCTTGAGCTTCACTTAACTAATGTCACCAATCAGAGCAATTATTTTTCTGATCAATAGCCTTGGCAGAAACGAAGGTGGTTGGCACTATGCCCATTGAGTATGGTAATCTGTATGAATGACCTTGAGGTTTGAAACAATTATGTCCCCTTGAATGACTACGTACAGATTTGAATAAAAGCATTTTGAAATAGGTTATAGCTTACAGCATCATAATTCTGTATGAGCCTTTAAACAAGTCTTTATTCATTTTTTCTAAAAGATTGAAACTGATATCCCTAGGAAGGTAAAAGAAAAAAGAAAATATGAGAATTTTTTTAAATGGGATTGCTAGTTCCACTCAAACAGAATCTAACTACTAATAAGAAAAGAATATTTCTAAAATTGCCGAAAGAAATATTTTATGTTTTTGTTCAGTTAGCTCTTGTTAATAGTTGTCATGTCTAGCGGTCGTGGCTGGCGGTCTACTTACACGAAATGTAAGATCGTTTGTCCTCTTAACATTTCATATTTATTGTTCCAAAGGAGATTGTGTCCAAGGTACCTAGAAAAAAAGAAGAAGAAAATCAACCAAATGAAAACCAAATAAGCAAACAACCTATTATGATCGAGCACTAGAGAAAAACGTTTGCGCATGCGTACCTTTCAGCACGCATTCCAAGTATTTACAAGAGTTTTAGTGAGAAAATAAATGCTTGTTTTCTCCGAGCTCGAGTATACAAAAAAGCTCGTGGGTATACTTTTGTGGGACCAAGATACTGTATTAATAAAGGCAATATCAAAGAATTAGCCTTAAGTTTCAAGAACTGACTTTAAGTTTTGGCATTTTGTAAAGACTATTCTTCAGGCAAGTGTGAAAGTCAAATTTGCATATTTCTACAATAGCACGAAGACGCTTTTGACTAATTTGCATACGGACTTAGAGCATGCGCAGACGTTTTTCATTATGATCATTTTTTCATTGATACGTACATATGAGTGATTTCTGCTCTTACAGAGAACTTCCATGAAATGTTATTTTTTAGATTGTTGAAACGCATGTCTCTACAAAAAATAAACGTAACAGTGAAAATAGTTGACTTTAATCTAGAAGTTAAGAACTTTTGGCAGCCACCTACGCACGCTTTATGTAGTAAATTCTAGTAATTATTGTGAATAATGTTTTACCTCTTAGAACATTCAGTCATGTGATTGCTTACTATGGCTTGCTGTTTTAAAATCTTGCTACAATAAAGAATTACATCAATGCACTTACATGTAATAAAGTCGTTCCATAGACTCAAATGTATTTTCCTCGACAATACTAATGGAGTTGTTTCTCAGTTCACTGTTAACAAAAAATTAGGATTAACCAAATTAGCCGGCGGTAACAAAAAGAGCAAGGGTATAGTAGGTCCGAGTTTGAAAAAAAAAAATACTTTAACTTTAATTTCAAAAGGTTCCAAAAAAAAATTACCTAATAAAACGAAAGAGCAACATACAACGAGCTTACTGACCATATATGTCCAAGTCGTAGAAAATGCAAGCTTACAGTAAATTTCATTTTGTAATAATACCATAATGAAATGATTCCGCTCTCGAAGCTTTAGGCTTTAAGGCTTTTTTCAATCGACAACGTTTTCTTAATTGAATTAGCTATTTCATTACCTATATAGTATGTATGCATGTTTTTTTAAATAACTTACAGCGACATCAAGTTGATTAACAACATTTTTTCTGTAACACGTAGAAGTCTGTTGTTATTCAAATTTCTACGAAAGACAAGGTAAAAGAGAAAAAAATGTATTTTTTGTCCAATCTCTCTCTCTCTCTCTCTCTCTCTCTCTCTCTCTCTCTCTCTCTCTCTCTCTCTCTTTCTTTGAGGGGGTCTGGGAGGGGAATCACTCTCTAAACATTGCAAATTGCACTCGCATACTCTCACTTTTACGATTCTTAACCAATCATGGCTACTTTAGAAAAGAATGAACACAATTAATGAGATCATGAATACTTACATTGTTGATAAGCAACAAAATTTCCCAAAGCTCCCTTCTTCGATAAAAGAAATGTTATTGTTTTGTAGATTTCTAAAAAAGACAGAGCTTTTGGCTTTCAGGAGGACAATGATAATAACAACAACAACAACACAACAGCAACAACAATAATAATGATAAAAATTGTATTTTCATTATTATTATTATTAATATTATTATTATAGTATAATAAATTTATAGTATAGTATAGTATAGTATAGTATAGTATAGTATAGTATAGTATAGTATAGTATAGTATAGTATAGTATAGTATAGTATAGTATAGTATAGTATAGTATAGTATAGTATAGTATAGTATAGTATAGTATAGTATAGTATAGTATAGTATAGTATAGTATAGTATAGTATAGTATAGTATAGTATAGTATAGTATAGTATAGTATAGTATAGTATAGTATTGTATAGTATAGTATAGTATAGTATAGTATAGTATAGTATAGTATAGTATAGTATAGTTATAGTATAATTTCTTTTTCTATATTTCTTACTGAGACACTAATACCAATTAGTATTTAGTAGATATTATTTTATGATTACCCTTTCATATATATTTAGATATTAGATATTATTAGTTATTAGATACAATTAAAATGTACATATTAGATATTAGACATAATTATAAGATAGATATTATTAGAACTCATATATTAGATATTAGATAACAAGATACAAGATATACGATATTAGATAAATTACACACTAGATTTTAGATATCTACTTATATATTACGATGAGTTTTTATTAGGTCTTGTTTTGCTTATTACAAAATGACATTGATTACATAGCTACTTACATGTATTATACTTATTATTATTTTTATATATTGTCAAATAAACTATTATTATTATTATCATTATTATTATTATTTAAAAAAATAATAATAATATTATCATTATTAATATTGTGATTGCCCCTCTCTATGTCTGACAATCTGTCAGTCAGTCAGTTAGGCAGGCATATTTTTAACACTAATGTTAATCACTAAAAAAACTTTTTGCTTACAATTCAGAGACAAGCCCCATTCCTTCAGTGGCATGTCTTGTTATATTTTGAATGTTATTGTTCTTCAGTTGTAGCATACTGTAAGACCAAAATAGTCATTATCATGATTATGTTGATCCATTTTCTACGATACGTGTACAGAAACTTAACTCTCAGTTCTAGCTTTAATTTGATGAAACAGAAATTTTGACTAATATCAATTAGAAAAAACCTACTAATGGTCTATCACCAATCGAGCCCTGTGATTGGCTGAGCTACTAGGGGTCTATTAGTGATAGACCTCTAGTAGCGAAAATAGCCGGTTTTGAAAACCAAAAATATATATTTAAAGCAAAATCCAAAACTTTTTGCATCCTTTTATTGGACCGATTAGTAGGTTTTTACTAAAACAATTAGTCCTCTCGCCCTCATGGCCTACAAGTCAATAGCCCATTCGGCCTTCGGCCTCATGGGCTATTGAGTCGTAGACCATTCGGACTCGAGGACTAATTGTTAATTAGTCAATTGATAATTTACCAATTTAGTCAATTTACCAATTAATATCAATAGCAATGATGGCTTTCACATTCTTATACTGAACACTGTTATGTATGTAGGAGACGTACAATAGCACGGGCTATGCTCTCATTTAAACATATACGTACAAGGTTTTCACGGAGAACATTAGTTTGTACATCAAGTCTTCATAAACATTAGATGACAGATTTTTTGAAGGAAAGCTATAAAAGAAAAATAAATATTTTATTTTTATATAACATTCAGTTTGTGAACGCTGCAATATTCATCAACCACGTCAAATATGTGTAAGGAATTACCTTAGTTCACCAAGTTTGTACAAAGTCAAACTATCTAGGTGAAGATCGGAGAGGCTCTGCAGTTGGTTGTTGTCAATGATTCTATCAGAAAAAGAGATTTTGCAATTCGAGTAAAGTATAAGGTATCCATATCCTGTCCCCATCCCCTTTCCCGTCCCCGTTTGTCACTAGGGACCTTAAGCACCAGGACGGGAGGACGAGGACGGCGACGTAAAGTCTGAGAAAGGACTAGGTCGAGATCGCCGTCGGTTTTCACACAACGAAAAGAACATTTAAGCACCAGGACGACCACCAGGACGGGAAAACAAGCAAAAGTTCACAAATCAAAATACTAACTTGACGCCAGCACGTTTTCAAGACGGTTTTTCGTGCGCGCGCCGTCGTCCTTGCTGCTGCAGTCCGCGCTAGAACGTGAAAAAGCACCAAGTGACGTTCTGGAGAGGACGGCAACGGCAAGGACGACGGCGCGCACAAGAAAAACTGTTTTGAAAACGTGCTGGCATCATCGTCCGCCGTCGCCGTCCGCTCCCGTCGTGGATCTTAGGGTCTCTAATGTTACGTCACTGTCACTGTCACTGTCACTGTCACTGTCACTGTCACTGTCACTGTCACTGTCACTGTCACTGTCACTGTCACTGTCACTGTCACTGTCACTGTCACTGTCACTGTCGCTGTCGCTGTCGCTGTCACTGTCGCTGTCACTGTCACTGTCACTGTCACTGTCACTGTCACTGTCACTGTCACTGTCACTGTCACTGTCGCTGTCACTGTCACTGTCACTGTCACTGTCACTGTCACTGTCACTGTCACTGTCACTGTCACTGTCACTGTCACTGTCACTGTCACTGTCACTGTCACTGTCACTGTCACTGTCACTGTCACTGTCACTGTCACTGTCACTGTCACTGTCACTGTCACTGTCACTGTCACTGTCACTGTCACTGTCACTGTCACTGTCACTGTCACTGTCACTGTCACTGTCACTGTCACTGTCACTGTCACTGTCACTGTCACTGTCACTGTCACTGTCACTGTCACTGTCACTGTCACTGTCACTGTCACTGTCACTGTCACTGTCACTGTCACTGTCACTGTCACTGTCACTGTCACTGTCACTGTCACTGTCACTGTCACTGTCACTGTCACTGTCACTGTCACTGTCACTGTCACTGTCACTGTCACTGTCACTGTCACTGTCACTGTCACTGTCACTGTCACTGTCACTGTCACTGTCACTGTCACTGTCACTGTCACTGTCACTGTCACTGTCACTGTCACTGTCACTGTCACTGTCACTGTCACTGTCACTGTCACTGTCACTGTCACTGTCACTGTCACTGTCACTGTCACTGTCACTGTCACTGTCACTGTCACTGTCACTGTCACTGTCACTGTCACTGTCACTGTCACTGTCACTGTCACTGTCACTGTCACTGTCACTGTCACTGTCACTGTCACTGTCACTGTCACTGTCACTGTCACTGTCACTGTCACTGTCACTGTCACTGTCACTGTCACTGTCACTGCATTGCCATCATTTCGCTTACAAATTTGTCAGTCCTTTTTGTATTGTTAGTGTATGTTTATCACATTTCGCTACATTTGTGTTGGTAAAATTTCTGTTAATATAATAGTAATATATTGTTAGTATGGTATAGTAAAAATGTCAAGCCATTATAATAAGAAAATATCTATTCTAAATATTCCTTGTCCATCCAAGAATATAATCTCCCAACACTTATTTGTTTTAACATGTTACATTTCAAGTTTATTTACTCTACATTTGAACCAAGTTTGCGTCTAATCGGCATATAATTGCATATCTGTAAAAAATATTTTTGTCAAGATAACCACTTTTTATATATTTATATATTTCATATTTGTTCAATATTTAAAAAAGAACACTTTGTTTAGCCTAAATGGAGTTCTGGGTAAATATTAATAAATATAATAACAAAATAGTATAAAAAAGCACTTTTAAAAAACTATACATACAGATGACATTTTACAACAGGTACAAAATTCAAAATATGTGCTATGATAAATATAGCACTTGAAATTGCACATTGCCTTGGTCTACTTCCAATAGAATTCATAAATTATATAGTATATATCTGTTATATAATTACAAGGTATGAAGTAAAGGAAGATTATCAAAAGAATATTCATTGATTCTGCTCAAATCTATGTCGGAAAAGGTCCTGGAACATTCAAAATCATTTGACTTAGTATTACAAATATTAAACGTGGACGTGGACGTGGACGTGGACGTGGACGTGGACGTGGACGTGGACGTGGACGTGGACGTGGACGTGGACGTGGACGTGGACGTGGACGTGGACGTGGTTGTAGTTGTGAGTGTAAAGACATGTGAATGTGGGATTAATTCAGTAGTTGTGGGTCAGTAGATGTGGATGTGAATATAGATGTGAAATGCTGTTTTAGTATTTATTTAGTTCTCTTGTTTAGTAACCTAAATTCTTTGTACGATAGCTTACAAATGTGTAGTGTAATATGGGAGGTCTTGCATTAGGTCAATAGTGGCTGGGGGACCACATTTTACTTCATGGAAGAAATCACTGGATGTACAGCTACAGTGGGAAGGACCTAGATAATAAACGGTTTTAAAAGACGTGCATGACAGATATTTGAAATAACAGGACTGTAAAGAGGGAGGGACGCGCTTGGATATATACTATACAAAATGCTAAGTTTTCAACCTCAATGCGTTAAATCATATGATTCTTGAGGTAGTGCAGATAAATCATTTCTAATAAAGCAAGTTATAATTGTATAACTTTTAATAACTTACATGTTGCATTCCCACAAATGACGTTCAACACCATTTCACTTGTACAGGTAAAACGTACTATGTCTGATCTCTCACAATCGAGAATGTTCTGTTCACTGCCGCTGCATTTCTTTATGGCAACCCAAGCACTGTTAAGCTTCGTACTTGGAAATTTCTCGATAGTAATACCCTTGCTACTCAGACCAAGCGATCGACACAGCACACTGGAAATACTTTTATCTTTTGTGGATTTTTTAGTTCTACTCAGGCAAAGCGATGCCCAAGAGCCATTGACCAGCATCTGAACTTCGCCTTCTGATGACGATTTATGTATCAAGAAATTCTTTAAGCGCATTCTGGGTCCTTTATGAGAATAGAGATAAAAGAGATACATCAACATCTCCTATAATCAGTCAGTCAACTCACTGATTTTAGAAAATGTACTTGCCATTACAGAGCACGCTAAGCCCAGACCACATTCCTGTTGGAAGACAATGTCGACTTGGGGATCCCATCACGTGACGAGTATCTTTACATTTAAAATGACACACGCTATCTACTTCATTACCCAATGTGCAGTTCATCGAACCATAGTCAGGAGCACTCAGTGCAGGACAACTTGTTGCTGAAACAATATAGTTGCGAAAAACAGTTTTAAAAAACACCTTGAATACTTCTTTCTTTTCCGTGTACCTTTAATTAGCTTTAAATACCCGCAAAACGGAGCACTGGTGGAGAGAAGATGGTTAAATAAACATCGTCAGCCTCAAGTTTATTATATAGTCAATGACTATTACGAGATGTTTACGTTTTTTTTGCTTGAAAGTTAAACTCTTGAGTAAACCCAATAGTATACCTAATGTTGATGCTATATGTTGATGCTAGTGCTGATTCTAATGCTACTACTCGTACTAAAGCTGATAATAGTGTTGATGCTAATCGGCTGATAGTGATCATTGCGGATGCTAATAAAATGCTGATAGCTAATAATAAAACTGATGCTGGTTATATTGGAAATGCTAATATTTATATTAATAAAATTCTATTACTAATTTCACTACAATCATGGACCAGTGCTTACCATTCTGTTCAAAGAATAATATATTGTCTAAAGCATAGACTTCAGCATTGTGATCCTCGTTACTCACTTCTATCGTTACCTTATAAGACAATGGGATAATAAAACATAGATTATACGGCTTGTCAAGTAAGACACACTTTGTGTTCTTATTGCTGTGTTATGTTTTTGAAATAGCTTGTTTGGCAGGGACGGCGGAGCCGGGGGGGCTGGGGGGGCTAGAGCCCCCCCCCCTACTTTTTTGAGAATTTTTTTTTTCTTAACGATAAAAAGTGAAAAAATCAGAATGATAGGGGAGGGGTAAGTAAGAAATAGTTTAGCCCCCCCCCCCCCCACTTTAAAAACTGCTCCGCCGTCCCTGTTTGGTCGTTTTAGTTTACAACCAATATCGTTGAAGTGCTACCCCCCAAGTTTGATGTCTCGCTTGCAAATTAGCATTTCGACTTTTCAATCAAAGAACTAAACTAGAAAAAATACATTTTTGCCGAAGATTTTGGACTGAATTAAAGTTTTTAATCCTCTAATCCTCTAAATAAATATCTTTCAAAGGGTTAGAATATCTTGTCATTACCTTTTTTCTTTCTATTTATCTTTTTTTTCTTTCTTTTTCTTTATTCTTTGTTTATTTTTTGTACTTCGTTGTTATATTTTCTTTATCAATTTTTTTCCTTGCCATTACTCACCGTTTCTTTATTTGCATTTATCGCGGTTAATTCATCTCTCCATTTCCAACGGTTAACTATGTATAAATTTCCAGCCCCTAGACTATACACCGTTTTGTTCCCAACTATTACATTTAGCATGGCAGGATAAGATATACATGTCGAAAATGAAAGAAATCCAGAACCAGTAAAGTTAGGATAAACTAGCTTCGCCTTCAACGGAAGTGATAGTTGTCCAGTGTACGATATAGCAACGTATGGGTTGGCTGAAATGAGAGAGTCATTAGTCTTGTCAGCAAAGTTAATTCTCAGTTTGGGTCTGCGGCTTCTCCAAGCGCAAATATTTTTCAACGCATAGGGCATGGCTTTTAACAATGGCTATGAAATCTAACAGGAAGTCAGGGAATCTTTATAGGCACATTTTTAGCATTTGAATATTCATATTTATTTTAACGTGAACTGGTTTCGTCCTTGTTTTGGGGAGAGGGTGGAGAGGATTTGAATAACGTTGGGAAAGAGCTTCAAAGACCAATTAACAAGAATGTACAATGCCAAAATCCACCGTTCCAAAAAAAATAATAAGTCCCAGAAATTCTTTTTAACATCTAGAGAAAGCCCACATTATTTATCTTGTTTATTTTCAATAGTCCCCATCACAGCTTCTCTGCCGTATTGAACAAATTATGTTAACTGACATGAAAACGAGGCGAACGGTGAGTTGTTTCTTGTTCTGTAGATTGTAAGATATCGCAATGTCTTCTATCGTCTGGTCGGATTTTATAAAGTACTTTCTATTTTCCTATCCTTTTCAACTTTTCTGTTAAGTTTATTTTATTTTGTAAATATGTGAGGTACCATTCGTCTCGTTTCGAAATGTTAATTATCATAATTTATAATTTATAATTTATTATCAATATGGCAGAGGATACCGTGAAAAGGGCTATTGACACTGACAAAATTCCAATTTTCAGTCCAAAATATATCGAATACCTCCTTGGAATAGCATCTTGAGCTTCTTTTTAATCACTTTTTTTATGTTTCATGAGACAGAAGATTGAATAGTTTTTTTTCAAAACAGTTAACATCTTGACTTAATTTCTCTAGAGCTACCTTGTGATAATTACAAATCTATCCAGCTAAGTGCAATTTATATATATTAATATATGCATACTTGTATTTTTGTGGAGCATCCATGACCTTGATGAGCCTTCTGGAACCTTCCATCCACACAGTCCGTCATCAAATGAGCAGGACAACGATGATGAACCTAAAAATCTGGCTTAGTGAACATTTCCTCATTTGCATATATGTAACATTGGATAATATTAGAATTAATATCTGAACTTGTCCACTACATATATATGGACTAGAGAAACCTTATGATTATAGAACTAATATTCAAAAAATGGCTGCCGCAATTTCTAGAATTCGATATTTTAATATTCTTTAAAAGAAGAATATCAAAAGAATTTAGAAGAATTGTATATTGTCCAACGAATGAAAAGATATAATCACTGAGAATTAATGAAAACTATTCTGAATAAATCTCAACGAAGACTTTTGTTATTGCCTTTGGTCCGTTCTAGACGCTGTTCTATAGTTAAGTACCGAACATGTTATATTACTACTTCGACTCCGGAGCAAGAATTGATTCAGTAGGGATGCGATGGAGAAAGTTCCTAATCATTACATTTATTAGATTACATGGCAATAAAATAAAAATGTATATATATACCGTATCGAAATGATCCAGATGTAAAACTTTTTCAAAACTTTTTCAAAACTTTTTTTAAAACTCGGACAAATTACAGTGCGACTACTCAAACCATGGCCACTCAAATAAATTTTGAATCAAATTCATAAAATCTCGCTATTGACGCTGAATTGGTCATTGCATAAAGTTTCAAAATATTATATTAAAACTTGAAGATAGAAGATATAGGAACCAATATTGACTTTTAAGGGGATAATGTTTAGCTTTAGGAACATAGACAAAAAGGGACGAAGAAAGAATCAGAGTCATTTTTTTCATCCCAAGCGAAATATAGATTATTATTCGATAAATTATAACTATCGGTAAATGACAATCCTCGCTTGATAGATGTTGGTAAAGGATGTATATTTACCTTTTATAAGTAATGGAAATACCAAGAATACTCCTTTAAACACTAGAGTTAAAACTTCAGACGTCCCCATCACTAATCCATTTATCGATGTCTGAGATGTACTCCTATGCTTGCAAAAAGGTCAATAGAGTATTCATATGCATGACACACCTGCTTCCATTAGTAGAATCTCATAAACTTTCGATGCTGGAACTGTAAACATAGGGCGAGCTTATTGAAGAAAACAGTACACATCCATGCACACACATTTATTGAGAACAGCATGTATTTCAGTCATCATTGGTATCTATTCTTTATATATTAGTATGTAGATATTCTTTTTCTTTTGTTTCTCTTTTCGTTTAATTTCTCTTATTTTCTTTTGTTCTTGTCATTAATTTCAAGTCATTTCATTTTATCTGAGATATTCCTTAATATTCCTTATTACAAATGGATAATCCTGATTTAAATTCGATTGATGAATGGGTTTAATATATAATTTATTGCTGACATCTTTTGTTAACTACGTATTGTCATCCAAAGTTGTTTGATCTGAGATGCTTCTAGACCTTAGTTTTTTCTTTTCTTCTTCTTGTTTGATTTCTGTTCAATTTAGGCGTACTTTTAACGTTAAATTGCGGTGTCGCGCACATGTACCTTCAATCATTCAATACTTCTATTGTCATTTTATGCAGTGAGTAACTTTAAAGCAGCAACGAGCCTCAGCCCCTTCATTATGGTTATGGTTTTATTAACTCGATCAAATACACGAAAAACTCGGTCAAAATTCAACTACAAAAGTCCAACTGAAATGCAGTGGAGGAAAAGCCATTCGGTGAATTCCACTGCTAATTCTCATTTATATTTTATTTATTTATTATTTAATACAAACTAGTAAGTTATGTGCACATGCCAATTTTGGTCAGATTAGTTAAAGTTCCCACAAAACAGGAAGCCACATCAGGCTCTTTTAATATTAACTAGACGATCCGCTATCGTATACTCGGGCTTCTAGTCGGATCAGATGCGTGTGAAGTCACAGTACATTTGCGTTGCAGAATCGCAAGATTAGAGCATGCTAGACAACTGTTCTTCGAATCAGAATGCTTACGAACACGGCATTTTTTGCTTTAAATCATCAGAGTTCTTTATTCCTTTCATATTGTTATATATTATATCATTACAAAGCTTGTATTTTGTACAATTGCCTTTGTGAGTTGAACTCTTGTACTCACTATATGGGAAATTACATGAAAACAACTTTGAGTATTTGAGATATATTTTTCATTATTTATCTGTAGTTGAATTGTAAACATATATCTTTAAAGAGCTAAGTTTCTTTGTTCTAAGAATTGGTTTCCTTCTCATTTTTTGTACAAACCTAAGCTTACTTGTTTTGTGTGTACTTTTCTTTCGTGTTGTGATATTTGTAATAAGATCATGAACTTTCGATGTATTTGGTGTGTTTTTACTTACGCGGCTCGAAACATACCTCTGTATTTTTCTGCTTTTCTGAGAGAGACGTTTTAACATGTTCACTGGTATTCTGCTTGGTTCTCGATCACCTTCATAGCCATGGTATTTACATACAACACGAGTACAATTGTGATAAACAAACTTTGCATAACGAGATCTGAATTCTTGTACTTTTATTGACACTATCACATCATTATGTTCATGCACATTAGTAAAACTGATAACTTTCACGAGAATATCACAGTCTTCAAGAGTATTTACTATGTCATCTACTACCAGGTGATCTGAGGAAAAGCGATTAGCCAATCAGATTGCGAATCGTGATATCCGAAAAAGAATTAATCCCATGCGTCTTTTCGAGCTCAATCATGGATAAACAGAGGGAAATCAAAACAAAACCAAATAGCATACAAGTACAATAATGCTAGGAAAAGTGTCATTTAGCCGATTATTTAAGGCTAAAAATGTTTCTGCTTCAAAGAATATGTTGTCTAGATGAGACTAAGAACATATTTTCATCGGTTAGGTTAATATTCATGTTTTTTTGTTATAAAAGAATTACCGTTGAAACGATATCGAAGAAGCTGCCGAAAAGCTTTCTCGATTCCTTGGCAGGATTTAACTAAAATTTCCACACCTTACGCTGCTCTATTTTCCTTGGCAATCTCCAGGATGCTTTGAACCTTAAGAAAATCCTTTTATCTGTTATTTACAGTGTCTCGTTTTCAATAAGAAAAGACTTATTGGCGAGAAAGTCGCTCATAATTAGCCTATTTTCAAGATGGCCGCCATGAAACTCAAGTGAATTGAGCGTGCGGTGGATGATGGGATTGATTCTTTTTCAGATCAGGAAATCATGCTTTGCGCGCCTAGTCAGATCACCTGGTATTAAGCACGTGGAATTCCATAGGCAGTGCAAACCAACATGCACGATCGCTTGTACAATAGTTGTGATTATATATGTGATATCAAATCGTACGTTATCCAAATCCAAGACAATAAAAACAACCAAAAGAATTAGGATGTTTAATACAAGAGTTAAGCTTAGATATTTACTGTTAAAGTTGCTTCGTTGAGTATCCTCTTTATCCAATATGGCGAATTTCTTTTTCTTGTTTGCTTCACCTTCGAAATTCTACTCACGAAGATTCTTGATTTTTTCATCTGAGGTGTTCATTTCAGCATCACAGTTTGTTGTCACGTCAATAGTCATAGTTTTGTCAGTGTTTTTGTAGTTTGGGCTCGTATATCGGTCATTTGCTATCTCGAAAGAACTAGTATGAAGTTTGCGAGTTTGGTAATTAGTTTGGCTGCATGATTTCAAAGTTTTCAACGCTTTCAAGCTATGAGATTCGTAGACCGACCCGTCCCAAAAACGCTCGACTTCTTTGAGTGTAGGTCTGCCACGAATGGTGTGTGCATTTGTATGCAAGATGAGCGTATTAGATAGCGTATTGGACATGATTCCTTCAAAAGCCTTATTTTTAAAACTGAGCATTCTCTAAACCAAGAACAGGGAGCGAGCGAAGGTACGTGGCGATTCTCGTGCCCAGTTCCCATAGTCTGTGCTTGGAATGCCTGGGACCATGATCCCCCCATTTGGAGCCCAAATACGAAGAACAGCTTGCATTTTTAGACTCGGGTTTGCTTCCTAGGGAAGCGCCCGAGTAATAAACCATCAATTTATATTCTAAATAGGATACATATATGAATATGGCTATGCATGCAAGGTATCAGTTCTGATCCACCAAGTGCTATGAAACTACACCAACTCAATGCCAAAAAAAGTTTACTTTTGATGTCATAATGATATATTAACCGGATGTGTAGAATATAACGTTGTATAGAGTACAATTTTGATTTTAAATAGTAAGTCATGAGCAAAGCATTTTAGAACTAGAATAATAGGTTTGACTTCTGATAATACAACATTATACGCCTCTATTACAAGTACTAGTATAGAAGGGAATATAGCAAAGACAAAGTGGTCTATGACTGTTAGTTGCAATAGCACTAGAGCAACTAATTGCGGATTAATATATTGATTGATCATTTGTTTTAACATAACAATATGTTGATTACTGTTAAACAATAACAATATATACTTCTTAATAATATGATAACGTAGTATATATATATATATATATATATATATATATATATATATATATATATACACTCGATTGCAGAAACGTTGTAGTATACATTTATACATAAATACAAATACCTAATTAGATGCAAAAACATGTAAAAAATTAATAACTCTGTACCCATTGATGCATATCTCACAAAATAATATTTTTCAAGATGTTTTATCAATAAAGGACATGAAAAATATGATTTGAGCGCTATTAGATATTATTAAATATATATTAGAGAGCTTTTAAAACATATAAAAATATATAATTTACTAATATCTGATACTTCAAAACCTTATGTATTGTGTTGTATCAAATTAAGGCATAGAAATGTTTTTAGTAACTTTCAACATATACACGATCATATTTTAGTGCTTTTTCCATTTTTGTATTTCAATAGGTATTTGTATATATTGATAAATGTATACTACAACTCTTCTGCAATCGAGTGTATATATATGTATATATATATATATATATAATTTTCATTTGACTTTTGTAGACTATGGTTTAGTTTTTAAGCCAGATTTTAAGTCAAATTAAAATTACCATGAACTATTGCACATATATATATATATTTTTTTCCAATGAAACTGGATTATGAAGACGCTAATTGTAATGCTGTTTTGCTTTGGTTTTCAAATGCCAGCCTTAAGCTGTTTGCAATCTATTCCAGGTGATCTGAGGAAAAGCGATTAGCCAATCAGATTGCGAATCGTGATATCCGAAAAAGAATCAATCCCATGTGTCTTTTCGAGCTCAATCATGGATAAACAGAGGGAAATCAAAACAAAACCAAATAGCATACAAGTACAATAATGCTAGGAAAAGTGTCATTTAGCCGATTATTTAAGGCTAAAAATGTTTCTACTTCAAAGAATATGTTGTCTAGATGAGACTAAGAATATTTTTTCATCGGTTAGGTTAATATTCATGGTTTTTTATTAAAGAATTACCGTTTAAACGATCTCGAAGAAGCTGCCGAAAAGCTTTCTCGATTCCTTGGCAGGATTTAACTAAAATTTCCACACCTTACGCTGCTCTATTTTCCTTGGCAATCTCCAGGATGCTTTGAACCTTAAGAAAATCCTTTTATCTGTTATTTACAGTGTCTCGTTTTCAATAAGAAAATACTTATTGGCGAGAAAGTCGCTCATAATTAGCCTATTTTCAAGATGGCTGCCATGAAACTCAAGTGAATTGAGCGTGCGGTGGATGATGGGATTGATTCTTTTTCAGATCAGGAAATCATGCTTTGCGCGCCTAGTCAGATCACCTGGTTATAATATCTATGAAACTGCAAGTAGGTAGAAAATACACACTTCCAATGTAGAAAGAAAGAGAAACAAAATAAGCGAAAGCGTACATCATTCACAATATAAGTGAAATTGCTAAATTACAGCAGCTTTTGCAGCGGAAACACGTTTTCAAGTCAACGCAATGCTTGAAAGTTCAAAATGAATTCCATTTTTTTTTCACTTTATAATAGCAACTACCTCTAAGTATTGCCATCACGGCCTTTGACTTGTTGCCTTTTTGAAACCATCTCATGGCCTTCACTATAGCTTACAACCTGGAGCACAGACAGCATACATGTTAAGCTACAAGATGGATTCTTCCTGATTGCTTGCAGAGACAGGTAAACACTGTACAAATAGCGAACTGCAACATAAAAGAAAAGCAACGAATGATATATATTATTGATTTGAGTAAAAAGTGAACACAGAACATGATTACAAATCAAAATATCGATCACTGTCTATCTTACACTGGATAGTATCATATCATTTCGTAATCAAACAAGCTACTTCTAATATAATTTAATTAGTTTGTTACGATCCTGACTCAAACTGTTTGTTTTAATTCTCAGACATTGCTTTCTTACCTGCAATGATGAGAACAACGAATAAATTGGTCAAAATCAGCATAACAGTAATACCAATGGTGTCACTTTCAACATCCACCAAAGATGACACTGTTTCTGCAGGAATCTTTAACAGCATTGCCATGAACTGGTTGGCCATGGTAGCCATCAGAGATCCCAGATGAAGCCATTTGTCATACAAATGTGGAATAGGCTGTGCATGAGCAAAATATACTGCATAGAAACCAGACATGATTGCTGTCACCCCAAGAAATAATCGTCCCTCTTGACCAGAATACACAAGTACCGAGGTGAAGATGACCTTACGAATGAGCTCAATGACCTCCCAGTACCAACAATCTTCACTGTAGTTCTCGTAAATGAATCTCATTCCAGCTGATATTTCATGAGCAGTATCATCTTGCGACCGACTCTTTGCTTCAATGTCGCTCTCTTTTGCTCCATTGTTTCTGCAGTACTTCCACAACAAGAAGATCGTGACAAGAGGAAATCCGATTGGAATCAAGAGCGCAAAGTAGGCTAAGATAACAAATCTGTTATAGAAACTCGTGAAGCACTTCATTGAGTAATCCGACCGAAGAAACCATGAACAACTTTGGTGGTCGTCACAAACTTTTTGGCAACTGGCTGGAAGAACTTGGAACACCTTCTCACACGTCGCAGGATATGTGACAAAGAGAAACAGGAAAACTACTCGGTAGCAGTTTCCTTTACATTTGGAAAGACTTCTGTTCCCACCATTGGTATCTGCACAGGCCTTTTTAACGAAGAAGTATAGGATGGCAATTAGAATGACCATAGCATCTAAAGAGATATAAACCACAAGACCAGCGTATGGTGTCAACCTGATTGACTGTTTCAGGCATTCCACTGGAACCAGTTTGAAAATGTTCAGTTGTACCACATCAGCAAACTTCATCAACTTGGTGAGTGCTGCCGGCCACTTGATGTACGAATAAGCGTTCAGGGTACCACTTGTCACTTGGTAGAATCCAATGACAATCTTAAAACTGCTGAAGACAGTGTCACTTACAGAACGTCTATTAGCATGATTAGACTTCTTGTCTTTGATTATAGCAAACACAAGTATAGCAGCCACTACTGCTATAGCAAAGCACTGGCCAACAAAAAGATATAAAGTTGGGCATTTATTGCAGCCAGAGAACATCCTGTAATAGCCTTTAGAGCATATAGCACACAGGGGACCTTCGTATCCATCTGAACATTTGCCATCCATTCCTCCCTGAAATATCAACAGATTATCGTACCATTAATTTTACCTTCTGCCCTCAGCAAAATTTGCTTTACGGGCTTTTATAGGAATGTTAAATTGAATACACCTGAGAGAAAATGCTATTTTGTCAAGTAATACTGTCTGTCGTGCATGTTGCAATATGTATATATAATAATCACTCGGTACTTTCAAAAACCACTTTTACAACCATCCAATAGTCCTTCTGCCGGCTGTTTCGAACTTTTATACATTTGAGAGGAAAAGCGTTATATCGTATCAAACTGTCTGTCATGTTTCTATGTGTATAACAATTAAGCAGTACTTTATTTTACAAACCAACCAATAGTTGGTTAGAGCAAATTGTTCTTCTTACCTTACATGATCCAATAAATGGACAATGATAGGCCTTAGGTATCGAACCATTGAATGTACGCCAGCTGTTGTCGAGGTCTTTGTGTTCTTCCTGGAGCTTGATGGAAAATGTGATGTAGTTCTGTTTGTTTTCTTCATCTCTCCAGATCCAGTAGAATTCAGGAAGTAAGTTGATGGTTTCGTTTTCGCATTTATACCCAACTGGACATTCTGTACATTTGCCAAAGCGATCCAGACGGTAGTGGTCATCAAGACAAGGACAAGCTCTGAATCCAGCTAGTCGTTTTAGGTTTGTACCTATAGGTATAACCGAAATTATTTTTCAATGCTTAATAGCTCATAGTTCTTTCTTTATTTGTGTTGATTATTCCTCACCTTCAAGGCAAGCAGAACACGATTCCATTGTTTTCCCGGGAGCATTTTCTGGCTTAACGTAAGATCCTGCAGCACACTGTTTGCATCCGAGTCCGTGCACGATCTCACCGACATGTGCGATCGTATCTTGGTAAAAACCACCTTTTATAATAGAAACAAATGAAAAGATCAATCATGTGTTCGTTGTTCGTTGAGAATTTGGAAGAAAGTGCCACAATGAAAAGCATTATTAAGAACTGAATTTTAGTTTGTTCATTTTTTTTTTTTTTTTTGCAAACTGAAACGTATGAACAGAAACACCAACTTGCGATTGCGAATCATTGCCACTGTCATTTTGATAGTAAAGCGATTTTTGTATTAGTTTTGAACAGGACCCCTCAATCTTTCGAATTCTGATTCATTCCTATTCCACCAACACATTTTTTCCGGTGCACTTTTTTTGAATATGGAAATATTTTCGCACTCGGATTAATTGAAACTTTGTCATTTTTCTCGATCATTACATTGAAAGCATAAACTCACCAGGAGGACATTCTTGACATTTGTTTTCGTTATAATCATGTGTTTTATAATGTCCTTGGTCACACGGGAAACATAAATCGTAATTGACATCAAGGCGAGCACATGTGTAGCCTGAACTTCTAAGAAAAGGCTTGGTTACAGATAGTGAGACGATCCCCATTTCCTCTTTAGCTGCATGACTAAAAACAAATAAAATGAAATAAAGTAAAGCTGCCGATACACGCTGCACTAGTGAAGGGATAGAAAGTCTGACAGATCGTAGAATAGTCATGTTTTAAAACTGGTTAAGAAATGTCTTGACAACAAAGTCCCTCAGTTTTTAAGTAAATATTTTAGTTTCAATAAGGATGTTGTATCCAGAGCCACTAGAAGAAGTAAATTCCTACATTGACCATCTGTTAGGAACGAAGCCGCCAAGAAAAGTTTTTTTATTATAATGGCTGTTTAGTTTTTAATAATTCTTTAAGTAAATAATCATATATTTTAGCATTTTAGATTAACTTTATAATATTTTCTTCTTCGCTTAGCTAGGTTTGTATATTTTCCCCTTTTTCTCGTTTTTTTATATCTTATTCTTAGTATTTTTATAGTTTATATATATCTAGCGTATTATTAGTATTTTAGTTGTAGGGCTTCTATTGATAACAGAGTGTCTATGACACTCTGAATGGATTAACCTTGCTTAAATAAAGGTTATTATTATAAGTAGAGATGATCCTAACAGCGGCTGCGTAGGAGAATAGAATCTTCCTTGATTATTTTGACATAAATGATTTGAAATAGAAGCTATGTGAGAGTGCTGCATGCTCAATCAAACTGCTAAGTGCTAGGCTAGACATCATCCCACATCTAATAAGCCATTTCAAGAAAATGATGCATCATGGGTAATCAGGATAACATGGCCGCCAATTACAGTAAATGTATGGTGAAATGAAGAGTCCGTTCATATCCTCTGATCGCTGTAACAGAGAAAATAACTACAGTAATCTGTTAGCCTATGCCATTTGGCCATATCAAATGAAATTCAGTGTCTAAATTTTTCCGAGTCTTGAAATATCTAAACTTCAAATCGCCATACTTTTCCCTTAAAAAATAACCACTATGCATCATTTTCTTGAATTAGCTTATTAAGCTTGGTATTCGTAAAAAAAACGGGGGAAAATATAGGAAATGTATTGTGATGTGATGTGATGTGATGTGATGTGATGTGATGTGATGTGATGTGATGTGATGTGATGTGATGTGATGTGATGTGATGTGATGTGATGTGATGTGATGTGATGTGATGTGATGTGATGTGATGTGATGTGATGTGATGTGATGTGATGTGATGTGATGTGATGTGATGTGATGTGATGTGATGTGATGTGATGTGATGTGATGTGATGTGATGTGATGTGATGTGATGTGATGTGATGTGATGTGATGTGATGTGATGTGATGTGATGTGATGTGATGTGATGTGATGTGATGTGATGTGATGTGATGTGATGTGATGTGATGTGATGTGATGTGATGTGATGTGATGTGATGTGATGTGATGTGATGTGATGTGATGTGTTGTGATGTGATGTGATGTGATGTGATGCGACGTGAGGTGATGTGATGTGAGGTGAGGTGAGGGGATGTGATGTGATGTGATGTGATGTGATGTGATGTGATGTGATGTGATGTGATGTAAAGTAATGTGATGTAATGTGTTGTAATGTGATGTAGTGTAATGTAATGTAATGTGGGTGCGCATCCTCAATGATTTTGTCCCTAAAGACACATTTGCGTCCATCCCATTCAATACTTACAAAAAGAAGCTCAATTTTGATGCAAAGTTATTCGAACCAATATCAAAGATACGAAGGTTAGTTTTGATAAGATAACTGAAAGATAAAAACAACAATAGTAATAACACAGATTTTTACACATTATACTCACTATCTCGCTTCGGATTGGTCAAGAGCCCTCAGCCAATGCCTGATATCGTGTGAACCCGACATGACAAATTTATGATCTGTAGGTTTTACCTACAGATAATACATTTATCATGTCGAGTTCAAAGATCACAATTATGAAAATGGAAATACGTTTGCTATTTTTTCGAAAGCAGAATTACAGTGCGACGCGCCTTACCGTAGCCACCCAACAAACTTTTGTACAAGTACGATAAATCACTTCTTGCAAAGAATTTCCACATGAAAAATACTGCCTATGAAAGTATTAAGTGTTAGCAAGTCAAAAGAGCAAAACTGGTTTTAGAAATAGAGATTTTTAAGCATTTTCTTCAAGTTCTTGCTCCGAAGTTCAAATCTTTGCGGTAACAACAAAGCAAGTTCACATGCAAATTTACAGATTCTCGCTTTCTGATTGGCTAACTTCTAAAAAAGTTTGTTGGGTGGCTACGGTAAGGCGCATCGCACTGTAAATCTTTATTCGTAGTTTACAAAATGTATAATAAAACAATTATTGAATTCGGTTTTCGCATGATATCGTAAATATCAATTCAAGACCTCAGCCGTTTTATCCGCCTCAGCCTACGGCTTCGGCAGATAACACGACAGATATCATGCTCAACCTCATCCAATAATTGTTTAATATGTACGTAGTGCACGTGGATGAGGCTTTTTCATTTCAATATTTGTCCTACCGGTCCAAGAATACCAATGAATGAATTGCATTATTATTACTTTTCATATTATTTATAATTATATTATTTCATTCTCTGTTGTGACATTGAATGAGCCTGACATTTTAATTAACAATAACAGCAACAGCCACACTAACAATGACGCTAGACAAAGGATCAATGAGACAAATAAATTTGGTGGCCTCTTTCAATTCTGTTATTTGAGTCATTATTTTGCTTGAGTCTACAATCTCACATACGACAGGGCAAACACTTACATAGCTACCAATCCTTTCATTTCCTTGAATGCTCCTTCATGTATAACTTCCAAAGGGTTGTTCGTAAGACTTCTAAAATATGGAAGCGTGTACATGTGCGTAAATAAAGAGGAATACCCTTTTCAGAAAAAAAACTGAATTCGTAATACAAGTCTTTTAGGATTCTCAGATATCGTGAAATATCCTTTTCTACAGGTATTTTTCCTAACCATTTTAAGCTAGCTAGTCCCAGTATTCAAAAATGGTTCCCAAAATTGCTTTAACAATTGCTTTAACAATATCCCTGTTATCAAATTTTATTAGGATTCTTGAAACAGTGATGTTCAAAAGACTTAATGCTTTTATTCTTAATAATAATATATTCTGTAATAAAATCTTGGTTTTAGGTCCTCCAGTCTTTTTTAACCATACATGCATTCAGTTTAGCCCTATGGTTATTTTACTTAGCCTGGTCTTTTCATTGTCATTGAGGCGGTAAATTAACAGCACACATTTTCTGTGTATAAAGTTTTTTTCCAAATATCGAAAGCAAGTAAACTTAAAACATTATTTCTTTTCTTTTCTTTAGAAAAATAGTTTTGAGAAAAGATGCAATGTTAATTCAAAAACCAAGAAAAATGAGGACCTAAATTAAACTTTTACACAAAATTACAGAACAATTAAGATGTTTATAGAACAATTACCACTTACAAATATCCCAGATATTTGGGTCCAGAAAACATTTCTTTTGTAACTCTTGTTAGCTTGTTTCCATCCAAAAATCTGTCAACCCGTAATGATGGAGCCGAATCAGATAGGTATTTATTAAATTTATCTATCGCATTTCCTTTGTCGTTTGGCTGCCATCTTTATACAGGGTTAAAACTACATCTCCAAAGTAGTTAAGTTAAAGAAGGTTTGAAAGTTGCTGAGTTAGACGTACAGGGTGATGGTAGGGCACTAGTTCAACTAAACAACCTTTAAACATGTTTAAAGGTCCAGTATGTATGGGGTATAATACTTACAGATAATATAGCCAAGTCTTTTTCTGGAATACCAAGTCTTCTATCTCTGCAATATCAGCATTTATGGCAAATCTGTGTCAAAACGATCAATGAATGTGTCAATATATCATACTTGTATATCAAAAGGATCATAATTTCTGCATATTGCTGTAGCTTTTAGAGATGAAGATATATTTTATATTTAAGTTTAATTTTTTTTGTAGCGAATCATGTAATTCAGCTTTTCGGGCTGCAAGATAATTTGAATAAACTATCTGTCTATCATTGAATCGTAGACCATTCGTGCTGTGGGTCTAATTGTTAAATAGTTTAGGACTTACATCATTGTTATTCTGTTTGAACCTTTGAACAATTCCTTTTCCAGTTTTCCTAAATGATTGAAACTGATATCTCTGGGGGAGGGGGGGGGGGGGGGGAAGGAAAAAAGGTAAAAGAATTAATAAAAAAAAAAAGAAAGAAAAAAATGAATTCTATCGACCGACCGACCAACCAACCAACCAATAAGAACAAAAACGAAAGACATGATCATAACTAATATGAGTACAAGATGGCTCTATTTCTAAATCATTAATTCCTTGTTTCTCAAATTAAAAAAAAAAAAAATTAAACTCTGTTCCCTTTAAACATTGCAGATATCAGAAAAGAAAAGAAATGTATAGAAAAAAACTGACCAATATTTAGTGGCATGCACTTGGTTACTTGGTTACTCACAAGTGATGTAAAAATCTGTTTCCTTTTAACGATTCACATTTCCAAATGAGATTTTGTCCAAGGTAACTAAAAAAAAAGGAAAGTTAGAATATATCAAAACAAAAATAAACGAAGAAAGAAAGAAAGAAACAAAAGAAGTTCAAACAAGACATTTCGAATTCATGATTGTACAGTCAGCAAGTGCGTGTATCTGTAAACACAAAACAAACTTTTTTATTCTTCATTTATGACAATGACAGACCAAACAGATTGACTGCAGCACAAAAGCAGCAATAGCACGACTAAAAATTAGAAGAATAACTTTTGAGGTAAGCCAAAAATTAGTAATATATTCAAAGTCTGAAAGGAAATAGTTTCATTCAACATTCGAAAAATAATCAGCTGTTACTGACAAAGTTACAAAGCACAAACTAACGTCCTAAGCTAAAGCTTTTTTCAGATACAGCAAAATCAAGTGATTTATTTTAGCCAAAAATGTGCTTGAGTTGTGGGCAGTGAGCTAGGATCGAAAATTGATACTACATATCCCCTTATAACAGAGACGACAGTCGTTTCTTTGTTATACTAACAGGTTATTGATCGGTGATTTTACAGGAAATCTCCATGAAAGGTTGTTAAGATTGTTGTAACGCATGTCTCTAAAAAAATATCAAACAGTTTACAAAGCCTATTATGTTTGATAATAATATCCCTAAATTGGATACCAGCATTTTAGTTTCCTCAGCAACTTCCGATCATTTTGCAGCCACTTATGCGCGCTTTATGTCTTAGTTTATGTAGCTAATTCAGTTAACGTGGTCGCTGAAAAAGCCTAAAGCTTAAAGCCTGAGGCTTTGAGAGCGGAATCATGAAATTCATTTCGCCGTTGCATTATTACTAACAATAGACCTTCTTGCTTTACCACTATTTTCGACATCGTGCATTTGATGTTGATTGTTGTTGAACAATAGTTGTAGTCAGGTCATAATTTCAGCAGACGTAAGTGTTGTGTATTGGTATAGCCCGACTCGTTTTTAATTATAACAATGAAATACAAGCATCTTTTGTTCAGATTCTAGAGATGTTCAAATTTCGTACAATCTTTGATTTCACCTATTGTTTTTTTAGTGCACGAAATCAGAAATAGTGGTTAAGCAGGAAAGGTCTAATGAGAACCTGGCTGCATGCTTGCAAATTCTACGTTTTGGACATGCCTTATTATATGAAATTTTCGCGATACTTTAATTTCGAGGCTTTGAAAAAATTTCGTGAAAATAGAATGACGCAAAAATAAGTGACCTTCAATTGTTGAGAAAATATAGAGTTAACAGTAACAATTAAAAAGCAGGGTTAAAATACGTATTAAGAACAAGGTACTAGCACTTCCAGTAGACCATCAAAACTATGGAACTAACGCGAAATCATTACATAACTTTTTTTTTCTGTTATGCAATAAAGTTTTTTTAGGACTGTAAAACATTTATGTGACGTAGGCATTTCCTGAATAAAGATTGACTAAAAAAAACGTCCTTCCTCTGAAATTGCGAAATTAACGTGTCGCGAAAATTTCATGTAATAAGGTATTCCTTAATTCTTAAATAACAAACAGTGAAGATTGTTGGTAAACAAAAGATAAATGGTAGGATTTAAGCTTTTTCAGTGACAATGTTAAATGAATTAGCTATATACATATTTTGAATAATGTTTTATTTTAACTTTAATTTGAACAGTCATCTGGTACCAGTTGCTCACTATGACTTGCTTTTACAAAATGGGCTTCGAAAAAGGTATATTACCACGTGCACTTACAAGTAAACAAGGATTTCCATAGCCTCAAATGTATTTTTCTCCACAAAATTAATGGAGTTGTTCCTGAGTTCACTGTTGACAAAAGAGACTACACTATGACGTACTTTATATTTGAGCTACCAAATTCTATTCCAAATTATCTTCACTTATATTATGACAATCACAGTTAGTCGTGTTCTCAACGCGCCACTATTGCTGCCATCGCCATCACTTGATCACCAGCATCACCACCACTATCTGATGTACGAATAGTTATATCTCATGTACAAATAGTTGGCTCGCGCCGTTGTAAGCCACTAGATGTAGCCCTGAAGATGGCCAATATGGCCGAAAGCTTTGCATTAATTAATTATCCTCTTAAAAGTAGAGGATACGATATTTTGAATCCAATGTATTATATTTTGTTTGTTACCAAATATTATATAAGTATACTGTTTTGTTGCAGTCAGGATTCATTATTCTATAACTTTTGTCTATGAATTAATTTATTTAAAATAAGAAAAAAAAAAACGCCGAAAAATTAAAACAAAAAAAATATATCAAGTTTCAACGTCAGAATTAATCTTACAGGTAGATCAAATATGTTGGCAGCATTCTTGCTGTAATACGTACGAGTCTGTTGTTTATTAAATTTCTAAGGGAGGCAAAAGAAAAAAACACAATTGATATTTAAGTATAAAACATTTTTCGCTGCATAATTGTTGCTGTTGTTCTCACAATAGCATTTTTCACGGTTACTAAAATAAATATATCGCAAAGCCTTGTGGGATCAAAATGCGAACAAACGTTATAATAAGACTTCGGTTACAATGAAAAAAGATCAATATTAGTACCAAAAAAGCAGTTTTTCCACCAATTCACCATTTCCCTTATTACGTCTTGATACCAGTACCACTAGAATCCTCTTCGAATTATCTTTCTTATTCAAATGTTTTAACTCCTTTGGAAGTTGCAAGATGATGGTGTTAACTAGGCCAACAAAAGGAACTATGAAAAGGATTCTAGTAAAAGTGGTATCAAGGGTAATAAGAGGAATCGAGAATTAGAAACAACAAGACAAGAAAACGTTGTTGCATTATGTTAGCATGTGTTTTAGGCTTGGCTTTTCCGCATTTTAATCCCATAATGCATCGTTGTGACGTTGTAAGAGAACATGCCATTTAGCTTATTGCTTCTTACAAAATTTCTAACACATAACACTTTTCAAAACTTCCTTCTTCAATGAAAGAAATGTTATTATTCTGAAGGTCACTGAAAAAAAAAAAGGGTTTAGTATCAAAGTAACAATATTGTTGTAACATTTTGGATTACTACTACAAAAATATCTCAAATCTAGACCGGGTTCAACAACGAGCGAGCAGCCACATTTGTATTTAACAACTACAACTGGAGAGACGGTGTGACTGACATGATCGCCTTCTCTTTCGCCCGCGTCTGACGTCTGATTCCTCGTCCACGACGTCTGCGTCGCTTTTCGCTTTTTTCGTTTTTTTTTTTTTTGGTATTGGTTTTTGGTTTTCGTTTGATTTTTGTATGTTAGTTTGCTTTTTTCCCCTTGTTCCCAGTTTGTCCTGAGTTAGATAAATCTCTAAAACTAATGTATGCTTACAGTGATCTTAGAAGCTCCATTCCTTTAGTTCCATGTCTTGTTATATTTTGTATCTTATTGTTCTCTAGATTGCAATATCTGTTATAATTATGTTAACGTTGGTCTATTATACGTGTAATATTCTTTCGTTTGCATGGTGTATTTAGTGTAATATTTAGGTGCTCTCCCTCTCAACTATATGTGTTTTGCGGCTATTTTGTCCCCTCTGGCGACTATAATTATTGGCGCTCTGTCCTTGCAACCTTCTTTTCCAAGATGATTCCCTATTATTCCTTTTCTTCCTTTCAGTTCAAATCTTTTCCCCATTTTTTGAACTTAAGGTGACTGACTACTTTAGCAAGGAATGATTACAAAATGCTCTTAGAAAGATATTTTACACAGAATTTAACGCTGATTCCAAAAATGAAAAAACGTTTTCGAGATAATGGATTTTAAATATGACCATGTTGACAAGTTTTCGAAAGAAAAATGGCGGAAATCAAGCTTTGCACACAAAAATTTATAACTCAAAAATTACAAAAGCTCTGGAAGCAATTTTCTCAGAACTTCTACTTTAAACATTATTTTCGAAGATGAACTAAAACTATTTGAAGAAAGGTTTAGAAATAAGCTCAAAATTCAGTATCTTGTTAGCTCAATGAACCGAAAATCGTACTCAAATGATGACAACAAAAACACATAAAACGCTTAATTTATAAGTTCTAATAATTATGTTTTCTTCAAACTTTCTCAAGAGGTTGAATTTTACCTGCTGTTTTAGGAAATTCAAAGAAAAACATAGAGTCCCGTGCAAAATTTGGGTTTTTTGCCCTGTTGAAGATCAAAACCTGTATGGTTCCTCAATAAAATACCGAAGCTTAGTATGCGGTTTTGCGCGTTTTTTTTTTGTGCGCGCGCACATCGTGGGCTCAAATTGAACGTCCAAAAGTAGTCAGTCACCTTAACGACCCTCGTGTTTGCATGGAAATTTGTATTCTACTACAGTGCCGAACGAAAACCGTAAGCACCTAGAAATATTTCCAGGAATGTTCTTTGGCTAACGACTCTTTAACCACAAAATAACGAGAAGATGACAACGCTTCTGATTGGTTAAGAAACATTCGGTTTTTGCGCTATGAAACATACTTACAAATTGAAGTAATATACATTTCTCTCGAAATTCTTCAAAATCTCTCTAGAGACATGTGGTGAAAGATTTTTTGAAAGAAAGCTGTAAACGGAAAGTAGAAATAAATTGTTGTTGTTAAAAATTTTGAACGTTGCAATCTTTTATTACTTCCTTACAGATACCTAAGTAAAAGAAATGAATTACCTTAGTTGGTCAAGTTTGTACAATGTCAAAGCATCTAAATGAAGATCGGCGAGACTCTGTAACTGGTTATTTTCAATGATTCTATAAGAAAGAGAGGCCACCATCACCATCACCATCACCGTCACCATCACCATCACCATCACCATCACCATCACCATCACCATCACCATCACCATCACCATCACCATCACCATCACCATCACCATCACCATCACCATCACCATCACCATCACCATCACCATCACCATCACCATCACCATCACCATCACCCTCACCCTCACCCTCACCCTCACCCTCACCCTCACCCTCACCCTCACCCTCACCCTCACCCTCACCCTCACCCTCACCCTCACCCTCACCCTCACCCTCACCCTCACCCTCACCCTCACCCTCACCCTCACCCTCACCCTCACCCTCACCCTCACCCTCACCCTCACCCTCACCCTCACCCTCACCCTCACCCTCACCCTGACCCTCACCCTCACCCTCACCCTCACCCTCACCCTCACCCTCACCCTCACCCTCACCCTCACCCTCACCCTCACCCTCACCCTTACCCTCACCCTCACCCTCACCCTGAGACTCACTCTCACCATCGTCATCGTCATTCCCATCGCAATTGCTATCTTTCATTATCACTCTCATTATTTTATTACTTACAATTTGTGTAGCCCCCTTTGTATTCTTAGTGTATTCAATTTCCTCATATTGTTTTTGGTAAGATTTCTATAAATTAAAATTCAGTATTAAAATTTGTTGTACTTACGTCTTAATACCGTCCAAATTCCGGTCTGTATTCCTAATAATCTATCATGCACAGAATTTAAGGTATAAAGTTTTGTTTCTTTTCGCTTGTTGCATTTGGTGCAAAATATATAACCAATAACTCTTTTTTTACGCAATTCATGGACAATTCATCCATATCTGCTATATACTTACAAGGTATGAAGTAAAGGAAGATTATCCAAGGAATATTCGTTTATTCTGCTCATATCAATGTCAACAAAGGTCCTATAATGAAAATATATACCATTGCTAAGTGTTTTACGTCATCCTTTATATGGCTTATTGTCTCCATTCTCGGTATTTATTTATTCATTATTTCAACGAACAGTTTCTGATCATCGCTGCGGGTAAACGTTGTCCATTTCTTCTCAAGTAGGACGGAAATGAGCTAAAATGTTGGCTAAAAGAAAAACTGATGGGCTCATAAGGAGAAGCTGGAATAAAGAAGGCACCAGAAACACGGTTTCCCCTACAGGAATGTGAGGTGGTGTAATAAGAACTCTTTGAAGCTTTGCAAGCTAATTTCCCAGTAACAATAGTAAGCTAAAAAAAAGTGCAAACGTATTCATACATATTTTCTCCTTTCCTGTAATCTGGTTTTTTTTTATGGAGAATAGCTTACAAATATGTGGTGTAATAAGGAATGTGTTGTATTATGTCCATTGTAGCTGGAGGACCACACTTTACTTCATATACGAAATCCCTGGCCGTACAACTACAGCTGGCAGGACCTAAATAAAAACTGCTGTTTTAATGTATGTACATGACAGATATATCAAAATTACAAGACATTAAAATTAATAAAACACATAGGAATGGGGATTGAATATCATAGGTTTATTAAAGGAGAGTTATGATCATGAGTTAGAAGTGCAGAGAAAATTCGCAAAAGTAAATCTTGAATGTTTAATAACGTACATGAACCATTGTCACGAACTATGTAGACCACGTCTTCACTTGCACATGTATGTCTTCGTATTTCTGTTCTCTCACAATCCAGAATGTTCCGTTCATTTCCACGGCATTTCGTGATTGCCATCCAAGCACTGTTTAGCTTGTTATCTGGAAATTTCTCGACAGCTATACCCTTGCTACCTAGACCAAGTGATCGAAACACCACACTTGAAACGCGGTCTTTTACTCCTGTACAAAGTGCGCCCCAAGATCCATTGACCAAAATCTGAACTTCACCTTCTGTTGAAGAACCGGTATCCAAAGGATTCTTGATACGCATTTGCAGTCCTGAAGTAAAATGATCGAGTTTCATTATTATTTCTCGTAGTTTCTTCCCAAGAATTTTAATAACGGAAAACGAGAAAAAAAACTTACCATAACAGTGCACATTAACCCCAGTCCACATTCCTGTTGGAAGACATCTTCGACTTGAGGGTCCGATCACATAACGAGCCTCACTACACTTATAATGACAGATGCTATTCACGTGATTACCCAGTGTACAATTCATCGAACCATTGATAGGAGCACTCATTGCAGGACAGTTAGTTGCTGCAGCAATACAGTTGCAAAAAAAAGATAAAAATCATAGACCAGTTTTAGACTTTACTGCTTACCTACCAGCTGAGTTGACCTTCAGAACAAAGTCAAGGTCAACCAATCAGAAGTGAGGATTCAAAATCTTATTTTGATTAGCATTTTTTAAGGTTCTGCCAAGAGAACCTATGAAATACCAGTTTTTTTTCCTTCTTTAAATTGATCGTAAACGCTAGTCGAGCTCATGGCGGAATTCCTTTTCAATTAAGAGAAGAATTCTACATTGTAGACTCAGAAAATGTTTGGGAAATGCTAACCAAAATAGTTGACCCATAATTCCTTTCGGGGAACGTGATCAAATCAGCTGGTAAGAGTTATACTTTTAAAGAGAAACAATAGTGATAATAATGCTGCTAATAATGATAATGATAATGCCAAAGCCAATGTCAGTGCTAAATCATTGCTAATGCAAATGCTATGGATGCTTTTCAAGCATTCCCAAGAGAGTCAAATGACAAAAAAAAAAAAAAACGGCGGCCATTTTGGTTTTATAAACAATGGATGTTAATGAGAAGTCTTTGGTTAAATGACCACCAGCATGGCCGGGATGACGAAACGTGCCATCGAAGAATTGTTAATGCCCTGGTGCTTATGCATGTTTGTAGTAACTTATGTTGTATTAATGATAGTAGAAATGCCACTGCTATATCTAAATCTACTGTCAGCGCTAGTGTCAATGCTAATGAAAACGCTAAAAATACAAATCTTAAAGATGTCTTCGTTACGGTGGTTAAAAACCTCCTATATACACTTACCATAGTGCTCAAAGAATGATAAATCGTCCAACGTTAAACTGGCAGAAAAGGAATCCTCGTTTAGAATTTCTATTGTTACCTTAAAAGTAATTATAATTAAAAAATTGTTTATATATATACTCCTTTCCAAACATTTTGACCATTTTGGATATATTAACATATATGTTTAACCTCATTTTTTGTTAGAAAATTGCCATGAAAATCGTTGGAAATTGACTGCAAACATGCTAAATATGTATGCACAAATAAGAATTAACATTTTTTTCATAAAATTCAAAGTAAATGGTGGTGTAACACATACATGTATATAGATCCAAAATTTTTGGAAACCAGTACATATACATATATATAATGTATATTTCGTATTGTTTATCAAATTATTTCCAAATTTCTACCTGAACTGTTTTTCCTTGTCATTACTCACCGTTTCTTTATTTGCATTTATCGCGGTTAATTCATCTCTCCATTTCCAACGGTCAATTTCGTATAAACTCCAAGCCCCTAGACTATAGATCGTTTTGTTCCCAACCAATATATTGAGCTTGACAGCATATGACATAGATGTTGAGAATGAAAGAAACCCAGAACCAGTAAAGTTAGGGTAAACTAGCATTGCCTTGAACGGAAGTGATAGTTGTGTAGTGTAGGATAAAGCAACGTATGGGTTGGCTGAAATTATAGAGAGTCATTATTCTTGTCAGCAAAGTTCTCATGTTTGGGTCTTAATGTCACGCGGCTTCTCCAAGCGCAAATATTTTTCAACGCATAGGGCATGGCTTTTACAATGGCTATGAAATCTAAGGAAGTCAGGGAATCTTTATAGGCACGTTGATAGCATTTGATTATTCATATTTATCTTAACGTGAACTGGTTTCGTCCTTGTTTTGGGGAGAGGGTGGAGAGGGTTTGAATAACGTTGGGAAAGAGCTTCAAAGACCAATTTACAAGAATGTACAATGCCAAAATCCACGCTTCCAGAAGAAAATAAGTCCCAGAAATTCTTTTTAACATCTAGAGAAGGCCGACATCCCAGGATATTATTTATCTTGTTTATTTTCAATAGTCCCCATCACAGCTTCTCTGCCGTATTGAACAAATTATGTTAACTGACATGAAAACGAGGCGAACGGTGAGTTGTTTCTTGTTCTGTAGATTGTAAGATATCGCAATGTCTTCTATCGTCTGGTCGGATGTTATAAAGTACTTTCTATTTTCCTATGCCTTTTCAGCTTTTCTGTTAAGTTTATTTTATTTTGTAAATATGTGAGGTATCATTCGTCTCGTTTCGAAATGTATGGCAGAGGATACCGTGAAAAGGACTATTGATACTGACAAAATTCCAATTTTCAGTCCAAAATATATCGAATACCTCCTTGGAATAGCATCTTGAGCTTCTTTTTAATCACTTTTTTTATGTTTCATGAGACAGAAGATTGAATAGTTTTTTTTCAAAACAGTTAACATCTTGACTTAATTTCTCTAGAGCTACCTTGTGATAATTACAAATCTATCCAGCTAAGTGCAATTTATATATGTATATATGCATACTTGTATTTTTGTGGAGCATCCATGACCTTGATGAGCCTTCTGGAACCTTCCATCCACACAGTCCGTCATCAAATGAGCAGGACAACGATGATGAACCTAAAAATCTGGCTCAGTGAACATTTCCTCATTTGCATATATGTAACATTGGATAATATTAGAATTAATATCTGACCTTGTCCACTACATATATATGGACTAGAGAAAACTTATGATTATAGAACTAATATTCAAAAAATGGCTGTCGCAATTTCTACAATTCAATATTTTAATATTCTTTAAGAGAAGAATATTAAAAGAATTTAGAAGAATTGTATATTGTCCAACGAATGAAAAGATATAATCACTGAGAATTAATGAAAACTATTCTGAATAAATCTCAACGAAGACTTTTGTTATTGCCTTTGGTCCGTTCTAGACGCTGTTCTATAATTAAGTATCGCGAACATGTTATATTACTACTTCGACTCCGGAGCAAGAATTGATTCAGTAGGGATGCGATGGAGAAAGATCCTAATCATTACATTTATTAGATTACATGGCAATAAAATAAAAATATATATATACCGTATCGAAATGATCTAGATGTAAAACTTTTTCAAATCCTTAAAACTCAGACAAATTACAGTGCGACTACTCAAACCATGGCCACTCAAATAAATTTTGAATCCAATTCATAAAATCTCGCTATTGACGCCGAATTGGTCATTGCATAAAGTTTCAAAATATTATATTAAAACTTGAAGATAGAAGATATAGGAACCAATATTGACTTTTGAGGGGATAATGTTTAGCTTTAGGAACATAGACAAAAAGGGACGAAGAAAGAAACAGAGTCATTTTTTTCATCTCAAGCGAAATATAGATTATTATTCGATAAATTATAACTATCAGTAAATGACAATCCTCGCTTGATAGATGTTGGTAAAGGATGTATATTTACCTTTTATAAGTAATGGAAATACCAAGAATACTCCTTTAAACACTAGAGTTAAAAGTTCAGACGTCCCCATCACTAATCCATTTATCGATGTCTGAGATGTACTCCTATGCTTGCAAAAAGGTCAATAGAGTATTCATATGCATGGACACACCTGCTTCCATTAGTAGAATCTCATAAACTTTCGATGCTGGAACTGTAAACATAGGGCGAGCTTATTGAAGAAAACAGTACACATCCATGCACACACATTGAGAACAGCATGTATTTCAGTCATCATTGGTATCTATTCTTTATATATTAGTATGTAGATATTCTTTTTCTTTTGTTTCTCTTTTTGTTTAATTTCTCTTATTTTATTTTATTCTTGTCGTTTATTTCAATTGATTTCATTTTATCTGAGATATTCCTTTTTACAAATGGATAATCCCGATTTAAATTCGATTGATGAATGAGTTTAATATATACATTTCAATGACATCTTTTGTTAACTACGTATTGTCATCCAAAGTTGTTTGATCTGAGACGCTTCTAGACCTTTTTTCTTTTCTTCTTCTTGTTCGATTTCTGTTCAATTTAGGCGTACTTTTAACGTTAAATTGCGGTGTCGCGCACATGTACCTTCAATCATTCAATACTTCTATTGTCATTTTATGCAGTGAGTAACGTTAAAGCAGCAACGAGCCTCAGCCCCTTCATTATGGTTATGGTTTTATTAACTCGATCAAATACACAAAAAACTCGGTCAAAATTCAACTACAAAAGTCCAACTGAAATGCAGTGGAGGAAAAGCCATTCGGTGAATTCCACTGCTAATTCTCATTTATATTTTATTTATTTATTATTTAATACAAACTAGTAAGTTATGTGCACATGCCAATTTTGGTCAGATTAGTTAAAGTTCCCACAAAACAGGAAGCCACATCAGGCTCTTTTAATATTAACTAGACGATCCGCTATCGTATACTCGGGCTTCTAGTCGGATCAGATGCGTTTGAAGTCACAGTACATTTGCGTTGCAGAATTGCAAGATTAGAGCATGCTAGACAACTGTTCTTCGAATCAGAATGCTTACGAACACGGCATTTTTTGCTTTAAATCATCAGAGTTCTTTATTCCTTTCATATTGTTATATATTATATCATTACAAAGCTTGTATTTTGTACAATTGCCTTTGTGAGTTGAACTCTTGTACTCACTATATGGGAAATTACAGGAAAACAACTTTAAATTGAGTATTTGAGAGACATTTTTCTTTATTTATCTGTAGTTGAATTGTAAACATATATCTTTAAAGAGCTAAGTTTCTTTGTTCTAAGAATTGGTTTCCTTCTCATTTTTTGTACAAACCTAAGCTTACTTGTTTTGTGTGTACTTTTCTTTCGTGTTGTGATATTTGTAATAAGATCATGAACTTTCGATGTATTTGGTGTGTTTTTACTTACGCGGCTCGAAACATAGCTCTGTATTTTTCTGCTTTTCTTAGAGAGACGTTTTAACATGTTCACTGGTATTCTGCTTGGTTCTCGATCACCTTCATAGCCATGGCATTCACATACAACACGAGTACAATTGTGATAAACAAACTTTGCATAACGAGATCTGAATTCTTGTACTTTTATTGACACATCATTATGTTCATGCACATTAGTAAAACTGATAACTTTCACGAGAATATTACAGTCTTCAAGAGTATTTACTATGTCATCTACTACCAGGTGATCTGAGGAAAAGCGATTAGCCAATCAGATTGCGAATCGTGATATCCGAAAAAGAATTAATCCCATGCGTCTTTTCGAGCTCAATCATGGATAAACAGAGGGAAATCAAAACAAAACCAAATAGCATACAAGTACAATAATGCTAGGAAAAGTGTCATTTAGCCGATTATTTAAGGCTAAAAATGTTTCTGCTTCAAAGAATATGTTGTCTAGATGAGACTAAGAACATATTTTCATCGGTTAGGTTAATATTCATGTTTTTTTTTTATAAAAGAATTACCGTTGAAACGATATCGAAGAAGCTGCCGAAAAGCTTTCTCGATTCCTTGGCAGGATTTAACTAAAATTTCCACACCTTACGCTGCTCTATTTTCCTTGGCAATCTCCAGGATGCTTTGAATCTGAAGAAAACCCTTTTATCTGTTATTTATAGTGTCTCGTTTTCAATAAGAAAAGACTTATTGGGGGGAAAGTCGCTCATAATTAGCCTATTTTCAAGATGGCCGCCATGAAACTCAAGTGAATTGAGCGTAAGGTGGATGATGGGATTGATTCTTTTTCAGATCAGGAAATCATGCTTTGCGCGCCTAGTCAGATCACCTGGTATTAAGCACGTGGAATTCCATAGGCAGTGCAAACCAACATGCACGATCGCTTGTACAATAGTTGTGATTATATATGTGATATCAAATCGTACGTTATCCAAATCCAAGACAATAAAAACAATCAAAAGAATTAGGATGTTTAATACAAGAGTTAAGCTTCGTTGAGTATCCCCTTTATCCAATATGGCGAATTTCTTTTTCTTGTTTGCTTCACCTTCGAAATTCTGCTCACGAAAATTCTTGATTTTTTCATCTGAGGTGTTCATTTCAGCATCACAGTTTGTTGTCAAGTCAATAGTCATAGTTTTGTCAGTGTTTTTGTAGTTTGGGCTCGTATATCGGTCATTTGCTATCTCGAAAGAACTAGTATGAAGTTTGCGAGTTTGGTTAGTTTGGCTGCATGATTTCAAAGTTTTCAACGCTTTCAAGCTATGAGATTCGTGGACCGACCCGTTCCAAAAACGCTCGACTTCTTTGAGTGTAGGTCTGCCACGAATGGTGTGTGCATTTGTATGCAAGATGAGCGTATTAGATAGCGTATTGGACATGATTCCTTCAAAAGCCTTATTTTTAAAACTGAGCATTCTCTAAACCAAGAACAGGGAGCGAGCGAAGGTACGTGGCGATTCTCGTGCCCAGTTCCCATAGTCTGTGCTTGGAATGCCTGGGACCATGATCCCCCCATTTGGAGCCCAAATACGAAGAACAGCTTGCATTTTTAGACTCGGGTTTGCTTCCTAGGGAAGCGCCCGAGTAATAAACCATCAATTTATATTCTAAATAGGATACATATATGAATATGGCTATGCATGCAAGGTATCAGTTCTGATCCACCAAGTGCTATGAAACTACACCAACTCAATGCCAAAAAAAGTTTACTTTTGATGTCATAATGATATATTAACCGGATGTGTAGAATATAACGTTGAATAGAGTACAATTTTGATTTTAAATAGTAAGTCATGAGCAAAGCATTTTAGAACTAGAATAATAGGTTTGACTTCTGATATTACAACATTATATGCCTCTATTACAAGTACTAGTATAGAAGGGAATATAGCCAAGACAAAGTGGTCTATGACTGTTAGTTGCAATAGCACTAGAGCAACTAATTGCGGATTAATATATTGATTGATAATTTGTTTTAACATAACAATATGTTGATTACTGTTAAACAATAACAATATATACTTCTTAATAATATGATAACTTTAACGTAGTATATATATATATATATATATATATATATATATATATATATATATACACTCGATTGCAGAAACGTTGTAGTATACATTTATACATAAATACAAATACCTAATTAGATGCAAAAACATGAAAAAAATTAATAACTCTGTACTCTGTATTTTCTATGATTGTTCCTGTATGCACGCGCTTATTGTTAGCTACGTACGTTATTTTAAACATAATACGTGTACTACAACCCTGATGATGGCCAAGATGGCCGAAAGCTTGGTTTAAGAAATAAACATTTCGCAGAAGACACATAGTCAAATAATAACTTCATGCCTGCGTGCAAACAAATATTGGATATAACTCTGTACCCATTGATGCATATCTCACAAAATATTATTTTTCAAGATGTTTTATCAATAAAGGACATGAAAAATATGATTTGAGCGCTATTAGATATTATTAAATATATATTAGAGAGCTTTTAAAACAGATAAAAATATATAATTTATTAATATCTGATACTTCAAAACCTTATGTATTTGACTTCTGTTGTATTAAATTAAGGCATAGAAATGTTTTTAGTAACTTTCAACATATACATGATCATATTTTAGTGCTTTTTCCATTTTTTTATTTCAATAGGTATTTGTATATATTGATAAATGTATACTACAACGCTTCTGCAATCGAGTGTATATATATATATATATAATTTTCATTTGACTTTTGTAGGCTATGGTTTAGTTTTTTAAGCCAGATTTTACAAGTCAAATTGAAATTACCATGAACTAGTACTATTACACATATATATATTTTTCCAATGAAACTGGATTATGAAGACGCTAATTGTAATGCTGTTTTGCTTTGGTTTTCAAATGCCAGCCTTAAGCTTTTTGCAATCTATTATAATATCTATGAAACTGCAAGTAGGTAGAAAATACACACTTCCAATGTAGAAAGAAAGAGAAACAAAATAAGCGAAAGCGTACATCATTCACAAATAAGCGAAATTGCTAAATTACAGCAGCTTTTCCAGCTTAAACACGTTTTCAAGTCAACGCAATGCTTGAAAGTTCAAAATGAATCCCATTTTTTTTTCACTTTATAATAGCAACTACCTCTAAGTATTGCCATCACGGCCTTTGACGTGTTGCCTTTTTGAAACCATCTCATGGCCTTCACTATAGCTTACAACCTGGAGCACAGACAGCATACATGTTAAGCTACAAGATGGATTCTTCCTGATTGCTTGCAGAGACCGGTAAACACTGTACAAATAGCGAACTGCAACATAAAAGAAAAGCAACGAACGATATATATTATTGATTTGAGTAAAAAGTGAACACAGAACATGATTACAAATCAAAATATCGTTCACTGTCTATCTTACACTGGATAGTATCATATCATTTCGTAATCAAACAAACTACTTCTAATATAATTTAATTAGTTTGTTACGATCCTGACTCAAACTGATTTGTCATACAAATGTGGAATAGGCTGTGCATGAGCAAAATATACTGCATAGAAACCAGACATGATTGCAGTCACCCCAAGAAATAGCCGTCCCTCTTGGCCAGAATACACAAGTACCGAGGTGAAGATGACCTTACGGATGAGCTCAATGACCTCCCAGTACCAACAATCTTCACTGTAGTTTTCGTAAATGAATCTCATCCCAGCTGATATTTCATGAGCAGTATCATATTGCGACCGAATCTTTTCTTCAATGTCGTTCTTTTTTGCTCCATTGTTTCTGCAGTACTTCCACAGTAAGAAAATCGTGACAAGAGGAAACCCGATTGGAATCAAGAGCGCAAAGTAGGCTAAGATGACAAATCTGTTATAGAAACTCGTGAAGCACTTCATTGAGTAATCCGACCGAAGAAACCATGAACAATTTTGGTGGTCGTCACAAACTTTTTGGCAACTGGCTGGAAGAACTTGGAACACCTTCTCACACGTCGCAGGATATGTGACAAAGAGAAACAGGAAAACTACTCGGTAGCAGTTTGCTTTACATTTGGAAAGCCTTCTGTCCCCACCATTGCGATCTGCACAGGCCTTTTTAACGAAGAAGTATACAAGGGCAATTAGAATGACCATAGCATCTAAAGAGATATAAACCACAAGACCAGCGTATGGTGTCAACCTGATTGACTGTTTCAGGCATTCCACTGGAACCAGTTTGAAAATGTTCAGTTGTACCACATCAGCAAACTTCATCAACTTGGTGAGTGCTGCTGGCCACTTGATGTACGAATAAGCGTTCAGGGTACCACTTGTCACTTGGTAGAATCCAATGACAATCTTAAAACTGCTGAAGACAGTGTCACTTACAGAACGTCTATTAGCATGATTAGATTTCTTGTCTTTGATTATAGCAAACACAAGTATAGCAGCCACTACTGCTATAGCAAAGCACTGGCCAACAAAAAGATATAAAGTTGGGCATTTATTGCAGCCAGAGAACATCCTGTAATAGCCTTTAGAGCATATAGCACACAGGGGACCTTCGTATCCATCTGAACATTTGCCATCCATTCCTCCCTGAAATATCAACAGATTATCGTACCATTAATTTTACCTTCTGCCCTCAGCAAAATTTGCTTTACGGGCTTTTATAGGAATGGTAAATTGAATACACCTGAGAGAAAATGCTATTTTGTCAAGTAATACTGTCTGTCGTGCATGTTGCAATATGTATATATAATAATCACTCGGTACTTTCAAAAACCACTTTTACAACCATCCAATAGTCCTTCTGCCGGCTGTTTCGAACTTTTATACATTTGAGAGGAAAAGCGTTATATCGTGTCAAACTGTCTGTCATGTTTCAATGTGTATAACAATTAAGCAGTACTTTTTTTTACAAACCAACCAATAGTTGGTTAGAGCAAATTGTTCTTCTTACCTTACATGATCCAATAAATGGACAATGATAGGCCTTAGGTATCGAACCATTGAATGTACGCCAGCTATTGTCGAGGTCTTTGTGTTCTTCCTGGAGCTTGATGGAAAATGTGATGTAGTTCTGTTTGTTTTCTTCATCTCTCCAGATCCAGTAGAATTCAGGAAGTAAGTTGATGGTTTCGTTTTCGCATTTATACCCAATTGGACATTCTGTACATTTGCCAAAGCGATCCAGACGGTAGTGGTCATCAAAACAAGGACAAGCTCTGAATCCAGCTAGTCGTTTTAGGTTTGTACCTATAAGTATGACCGAAATTATTTTTCAATGCTTAATAGCTCATAGTTCTTTCTTTATTTGTGTTGATTATTCCTCACCTTCAAGGCAAGCAGAACACGATTCCATTGTTTTCCCAGGAGCATTTTCTGGCTTAACGTAAGATCCTGCAGCACACTGTTTGCATCCGAGTCCGTGCACGATCTCACCGACATGTGCGATCGTATCTTGGTAAAAACCACCTTTTATAATAGAAAAAAATGAAAACATCCCTTATGTGTTCGTTGTTCGTTGAGAATTTGGAAGAAAGTGCCACAATAAAAGGCATTATTAAGAACTGAATTTTAGTTTGTTCATTTTTTTTTTTTTTTTTTTTGCAAACTGAAACGTATGAACAGAAACACCAACATAACTTTCTTGCATGCTTTTTGGCATTTGGAATCTTCAAAATAACTTGCGATTGCGAATCATTGCCACTGTCATTTTGATAGTAAAGCGATATTTGTATTAGTTTTGAACAGGAGTCATAAGGGCCCCTAATCTTTCGAATTCTGATTCATTCCTATTCCACCAACACATTTTTTTCCGGTGCACTTTTTTTTAATATGAAAATATTTTCGCACTCGGATTAATTGAAACTTTGTCATTTTTCTCGATCATTAGATTGAAAGCATAAACTCACCCGGAGGACACTCTTGACATTTGTTTTCGTTATAAGCATGTGTTTTATAAAATCCTTGGTCACACGGGAAACATAAATCGTCATTGACATCACGAGGAGCACATGTGTAGCCTGAACTTCTAAGAAAAGGCTTGATCTTAGATAGTGAGACGATCCCCATTTCCTCTTTAGCTGCATGACTAAAAACAAATGAAATAAAATAAAGTAAAGCTGCCGATACACGCTGCACTAGTGAGGGGATAGAAAGTCTGACAGATCTAAGGAATAGTCATGTTTTAAAACTGGTTAACAAGTTGGTTGACAACAAAGTCAATAAGTAAATATTTTAGTTTCAATAAGGATCCAGAGCCACTAAAATAAGTAAATTCCTACATTTACCATCTGTTAGGAAAGAAGCCGCCAAGAAAAGTTTTTATTATAATGGCTGTTTAGTTTTTAATAACTCTTTAAGTAAATACTCATATATTTTAGCATTTTAGATTAACTTAGCTAGGTTTGTATATTTCCCCCCTTTTCTCGTTTTTTATATCTTATTCTTAGTATTTTTATAGTTTATATGTATCTAGGGTATTATTAGTGTTTTAATTGCAGGACCCCTATTGATAACCGAGTGTCTATGAAAAAACGGGGAAAAAACGGGGAAAAATATAGCAAATGTATTCCATGTGATAATATTAATAATAATATAGATTTAGGCACTGCCTAAAAGCGGAGCTCCCATAAATAGTATATTTAGTGCTAAAAACGTGACAATTGTGTGACGCGGCATAACGCTGGTTATAGCGTTACCACTTCGTTTAATTTTACCAGAATCCAGGAGGAAAAACTAAAAGAAAAACCATTATTTTAAGCCTTCAAAAGCATTAGAAAACTTTTCAATTCGAAGAAAAATAATTATAGATCGTAGAGCATATGAATACATGTATGGAACAAAGGATTTTATTCAGCAAATCTTAGTAATCAAAGTTGTAAGTTTTTTAGATGGAAAGTGAACTACACTGAAAATTGTCGCCGAAAAATATTACTGATAAGCTTAAGCTTACATTCACTTGAACTTCACATGTAAAAAGAGACATATTCATTAATGCAAGATAATAATTTTCTTTGTTAGTAAGTTGGTCTTTGAAAAGTTTTTTTTTCAGATTTATTCTTAACTTTATTATCGAGCGAAATATCTTACAAAAACATAAGCTTATCCATAAAAAAAAAAACAAGCTCATCATTTTTGCGATTGTGCAATAGTAATAGCTGGAAAAGCCAGATAAATAGCAAATATTTGGTGTGATATGTATTCCTTTTTCATATTTCATTCAACATTAAAATAAATTATCTATAAAAATGTCAAAATATTTATATGATTATGAAACTGGAATCTTGTTTTGACTTCGCGTGAGGTTCGCTGGCCGTCAAATATGTTTTTTCAAAGAACCAAGTCTTTTTACTAAGTCTTAGCCTTTTTTCTTGAAATGGGATCAAAAACAAAAGATCAAAGCTCCAAATATCGCTTTTTTGGTTCACAAGTATTGAAGAAAAAGATGATAAAAATCTAGAATGCAGTAAAAACGACAAACTATCCAAGTTTTTCTGACAATGTTTGCCGAACCAACGTCCTTGGCTTGTCTGAGAGTTTCTCCAGCTAGTTTACACATTTCTTGTCGATTTTTTACGAAATATTAGTTAAAATTAATGAATTTACCTTCTATGAAGTGTTTTCTACGGAACTGAAATATCATTCTTGCAGTATAATCAGGTTTTTCTGGTCTACAGGCCACTTTTTCTCTCACTGAAGTTTCAGTCACGAAACTTCATCTAATCGTAAGATTAAGAATCTTCCCTCGCTTTCCCTCGCTAAATCTTCTTTAGCAAGTCGCTAAAGTCGAAAAATTGTTTTTGTTCACTTTAAGACAGACATGACTTCGACTAAACGTATTTTTCGCATTGCAAAAATAAGAAAAAATACTTCTTGATCCATCTTTGACTACATTATTGCAATTTTTCTGTGCATTTGTGAGTAAGCAAAGCGCGCGGGAACCCTGTGCAAAGTGGTACACGGACGGACGTATGTATGTATGTATGTATGTATGTATGTATGTATGGACAAGATGATGACGTAATCAAGCCATGAAAAATCAACTCGATGGGTTACCATTTTTACTTAAGTATGGTGCTCCGCTCGCGCGGGCCTTCGGCCCGCGCGGGAGCTCCGCTAATAATAATAAATCCTTTATTTCTATAGCGCTATTTACACTAAAGATCAATAGCGCTTAACAATTAATATATAAAATAGCTAGAAACGAAAAACTAATATGTATATATATAAATATGATAACCAATTGAAAATAAAAAATTGTTCTAATAAAAAAGAAAAAAAAAAATTATTCTAAAAACTAATTTAATTAAAAAAATGCCTGAGAGAAAAGATATGTCTTAACCTTAGTCTTAAAACTCTCTAATGTATCTGCATTCCTAAAATCCTGAGGGAGCGAGTTCCATAAAAAAGGGCCAGCTACAGAAAAAGCGCGACTGCCATACGTCTTAGTGCTATACTTAGGGACGCTTAAAAAATTGGTTGATGAAATTCACATTGACGCAATATTATAGGTAATGAGTAGAACTGTAATGTAACGTAATGTAATGCAATGCAATGTAATGTAATGTAATGTAATGTAATATAATGTAATGTAATGTAATGTAATGCAATGTAATGCAATGCAATGCAATGCAATGCAATGCAATGTAACGTAATGTAACGTAATGTAACGTAATGTAATGTAATGTAATGTAATGTAATGTAATATAATGTAATGTAATGTAATGTAATGCAATGTAATGCAATGCAATGCAATGCAATGCAATGCAATGTAACGTAATGTAACGTAATGTAACGTAATGTAATGTAATGTAATGTAATGTAATATAATGTAATGTAATGTAATGTAATGTAATGTAATGCAATGCAATGCAATGCAATGCAATGCAATGCAAGGCAATGCAATGCAATGCAAGGCAATGCAATGCAATGCAAGGCAATGCAATGCAATGTAATGAAATGCAATGCAATGCAATGTAATGTAATGTAATGTAATGTAATGTAATGTAATGTTATGTAATGTAATGTAATGTAATGTAATGTAATGTAATGTAATGTAATGTAATGTAATGTAATGTAATGTAATGTAATGTAATGTAATGTAATGTAATGTAATGTAATGTAATGTAATGTAATGTAATGTAATGTAATGTAATGTAATGTAATGTAATGTAATGTAATGTAATGTAATGTAATGTAATGTAATGTAATGTAATGTAATGTAATGTAATGTAATGTAATGTAATGTAATGTAATGTAATGTAATGTAATGTAATGTAATGTAATGTAATGTAATGTAATGTAATGTAATGTAATGTAATGTAATGTAATGTAATGTAATGTAATGTAATGTAATGTAATGTAATGTAATGTAATGTAATGTAATGTAATGTAATGTAATGTAATGTAATGTAATGTAATGTAATGTAATGTAATGCAATGCAATGCAATGTCATGTAATTTAATGCAATGTCATGTTATGTCATGTCATGTGGGTGTGCATCCTCGATGATTTTGTCCCTGAAGACACATTTGCGTCCATTCCATTCAATACTTACAAATAGAAGCTCAATTTTGATGCATAGTTATTCGAACCAATATCAAAGATACGAAGGTTAGTTTTGATAAGATAACTGAAAGATAAAAACAACAATAGTAATAAAACAGATTATTATACATTTTACTCACTATCTCGCTTTGGATTGGTCAAGAGCCCTCAGCCAATGCCTGATATCGTGTGAACCCGACATGACAAATTTATTATCTGTAGCTTTCACCTACAGATAATACATTTATCATGTCGAGTTCAAAGGTCAAAATTATGAAAATGAAAATACGTTTGCTACTTTTTCGAAAGCAGATTTAAATCTTTATTCGTAGTTTACAAAATGTATAATAAAACAATTATTGAATTCCGTTTTCGCATGATATCGTAATATCAATTCAAGACCTCAGCCGTTTTATCCGTCTCAGCCTACGGCTGGCAGATAACACGGCCTTAGTTTTGATAGTTTACGACATCATACTCAACCTCATCCAATAATTGTTTAATATGTACGTAGTGCACGTGGATGAGACTTTTCATTTCAATATTCGTCCTACCGGTCCAAGAATACCAATGAATGAATTGCATTATTATTACTTTTCATATTATTTAGGATTATATTATTTCATTCTCTGTTGTGACATTGAATGAGCCTAACATTTTAATTAACAATAACAGCAACAGCCACACTAACAATAACGCTAGACAAAGGATCAATGAGACAAATAAATTTGGTGGCCTCTTTCAATTCTGTTATTTGAGTCATTATTTTGCTTGAGTCTACAATCTCACATACGACAGGGCAAAAACTTACATAGCTACCAAGCCTTTCATTTCCTTGAATGCTCCTTCATGTATAACTTCCAAAGGGTTGTTTATAAGACTTCTAAAATATGGAAGCGTGTGCATAAATAAAGAGGAATACCCTTTTTAGAAACAAAAACTGAATTCTTTTAGAATTCTCAATTAAGAGCATGAGATATCCTTTTCTACAGGTATTTTTCCTAACCATTTTAAGGGGGGACTTACCTATTTACCAGCCATGGTTGCTATGGAAAGTATTTAAATCTCTAAAAGGTTTTTCTTATATTATAACTTCATAAATAAAATCAATTTGTGAAATGGATAATTTCCTGATATGTGCGATGACGTCATCTCTCTTACGCAATTTATGACGTCATAGTTCATTAAAAATTAAAAAACAAGCGTGCATTTGGTCGGATTGACTCACAAATAAGCGAAATCTTAGCTGATATGAATTGAAACAAAGTTAAGCATTATTTTTGAAAACGGTAAAAAGGCCAGGCTACCAAGCCATGTTGAATTTTTTAAATCTAAATATTTTCCCACTCTCTTAACGTAGAGTAAAATCCATGCTTAACTTTGTTCCAATTCATGTCAGCTATAATTTCGCTTATTTTTGGGTCAAACGGACATATTGCACGCTTGTTTTTTAACTTTTTATGAAATATGACGTCATTAATGACGCAAGAGCGATGACGTCATCACGCATATCAAAAAATGGTCCATTTCACAAATTGATTTTATCATGAGCTTAAAACATTAGAAAAACCTCTTAGGCATTTTTAAATCCTTTCCTTAGCAACTGTGGCTGGTAAATAGGTAAGTCCCCCCTTAAGCTAGCTAGTCCCAGTATTCAAAATTATAACCCAACGATGAATTTTCGCGCGCTGTCATTGGTTCAAATGGGTCACGTGCAGGACGGGTATCAGGCGATATCCCCCGTCCGAAGTGATATTCGTCCAGCAGAAGGTAAAAACGTTAAAAAAGAAAAGAAAAAACACGGAAAACAAAGAAACTCGGTTTTTACAAACAAGTGAGAATAAAATACAAAGACTGGTTGAGAAAACTACGCTAGGAAACACGAAAAAATCAACAAAATATACTGTAAATGTCTTCAATGGTAAGCATCCATGTTTCGTGAATGAAGTTTTTGGTTTCTTTTCGAAATTGTTTTTATAAACTACTAAAAACCAACAAAGAATTCGACAACAAATGTCAAACAATAGAATAGTTCAATGTCAAACAGCTTTCATTTACCAAAATAATTGTTTTTATATCCAGCTTGGAGACGAGAGAGAATTATTTTTTGAAAACTCTGGAGATGACGAGTCGATGCAGTTTGCTGAATTCATTTCAGTGAAGTCGTTGGGTTATAAAATAAATAAACCCCCTCTGGCTCACTGGGATATCGGCTGATAATGTCCTTGGATGAGATATGGTCCTCAAAATATCACATTTGCCCTCGAAGCTTCGCTTCTCGGCCAAATGTTCTTTTTTCGGACCATTTCTCATCCTCGGACATTATCAGCCGATATCCCAGCCGCCAGGAGGGGTTTATTTACTAAATGGTTCCCAAATCTGCTTAAAATAATTATCGATCTAAATCCCTGCTATCAAATTTTATTAGGATTCTTGAAAAAGAGATGTTCAAAAGACTTAATGCTTTTATTGTTAATAATATTAATAATAATAATAATAATAATAATAATAATATATTCTGTAATAAAATTTTGGTTTTAGGTCCTCCAGTCTTTTTAACCATTCAGTTTAGCCCTATGGTTATTTTACTTAGCCTGTTCTTTTCATTGTCATTGCGAATAGAGTTAAGCATTGAATTAACAGCACACATTTTCTGTGTATAAAGATTTTTCCAAATATCGAAAGCAAGTAAACTTAAAACATTATTTATTTTCTTTTCGTTAGAAAAAAGGGTTTGAGAAAAGATGCAATGTTAATTCAAAAACCAAGAAAAATGAGAACCTAAGCTAAACTTTTACACAGAATTACAGAACAATTAGGATGTCTATAGAACAATTACCACTTACAAATATACAAGATATTTGGGTCCAGAAAACATTTCTTTTGTAACTCTTGTTAGCTTGTTTCCATCCAAAAATCTGTCAACCCGTAATGATGGAGCCGAATCAGATAGATAACGACAAATATAAAGCCCCATTCACACCAACTAACCTAGGTATTTATTGAATTTATCTATGGCATTTCCTTTGTCGTTTGGCTGCCATCTTTATACAGGGTTAAAACTATATCTCCAAAGTATTGTAGTTAAAGAAGGTTTCAAAGTTGTTGAGTTATGCGTACAGGGTGATGGAAGGGCACTAGTTCAACTAAACAACCTTTAAACATGTTTAAAGGTCCAGTATGTATGGGGTATAATACTTACAGATAATATAGCCAAAACTGTTTCTGGAATACCAAGTCTTCTATCTCTGCAATATCAGCATTTGTGGCAAATCTGTGTCAAAACGATCATTGAATGTGTCATGTATAACGGCGTTGCAAGAATTAGGGTTAGGGTTATACTAAAACCTAAAACCTCGTTCTCATGGACTACGAGTCAATAGCCCATTCGGCCCTTAAGGTGACTGACTACTTTAGCAAGGAATAATAACAAAATGTTCTTAGAAAGATATCTTATACAGAATTTAACGCTGATTCCAAAAATGAGAAGAAAAATGGGGTGTCCCGAACTCGTTTTTGAGATAATGAATTTTGATCTATTACATCTTGACAAGTTTTCGAAAGAAAAATGGCGGGAATCAATGGCTTTGCACACGCACATCGTGGGCTCAAATTAAACGTTCAAAAGTAGCCAGTCACCTTAAATAGTTATAATTTAATAAATAATCGTAGGTTTAATCCTCCACTTGTCCGCACCAGCCGAGCAAAGAATTCGTTTATCCTGACTATGTGCAACTGACAAGGTGGACTTTTCAGTGCACCGAACAGTGATAGCGTTTATCTGCTTGATTGGTGAATTTTTTACTTTTATTTTTATTCAAATGAGAAATAAATGTAGATTCTATTTTATATAAATATATTATATATAGTTATATTGTACAGCGATATGCAGAAATACTGATCCTTATAGGTGTATATACAGGTATATCAAAAGTACATCAGAAATTATGGGATGTCATCTCTGATTTTTTTTCAGAAAGCCCTAGTGATAGGCAACTCGAAAAAATATCAGCATCCCATAATTTCTGATAAACTTTTGATATACTTGTATATCATAAGGATCTTAATTTCTGCATATTGCTGTAGCTTTTAGAGATAAAGATATATTTTATATTTAAGTTTAAGATTTTTGTAGTAAATTATGTAATTCAGCTTTTCGGGCTGCAAGATAATTTGAATAAACCATCTATGATCATTGAATCGTAGACCATTCGTGCTGTGGGTCTAATTGTTAAATAGTTTAGGACTTACCTCATTACTAGTCTGTTTGAACCTTTGAACAATTCTTTTTCCATTTTTCGTAAATGATTGAAACTGATATCTCTGGTAGAAAAAGGAAAAAAAAGTAAGAGAATTAATAAAACACGAAAAAAAAAAAAAATTCAATCGACCGACCGACCAGCCACCCAACCAATAAAAACAAAAACGAAAGACATGATCATAACAAATATGAGTACAAAAAGGCTCTTTTTCTAAATTTTTTAACAGTCCTTGATTCTCAAATTAAAAAAAAAATTATAAAACTCAGAAAAGAAAAATCCATAAATGTATAGAAAAAAACTGACCCTTATTTAGTGGCACTTGGTTACTTTACTCACAAGTAATGTAAATATCTGTTTCCTTTTAACGATTCACATTTCCAAATAACACTTTTGCCAAGGTAACTAAAATAGAAAGCAAAGTTAGAATATCAAAACAAAAATAAACGAAGAAAGAAAAAAAGAAACAAAAGAAGTTCAAACAAGACATTTCGAATTCATGATTGTACAGTCAGCAAGTGCGTGTATCTGTAAACACAAAACAAACTTTTTTATTCTTCATTTATGACAATGACAGACCAAACAGATTGACTGCGGCACAAAAGCAGCAATAGCACTACTAAAAATTAGAAGAATAACTTTGAGGTCAGCGAAACATTAGTAATATATTCAAAGTCTGAAAGGAAAAAAATGTATAAATAGTTTCATTCAACATTCGAAAATTAATCAGCTGTTACTGACAAAGCTACAAAGCACAAACTAACGTCCTAAGCTAAAGCTTTTTTCAGATACAGCAAAATCATGTGATTTATTTTAGCCAAAAATGTGCTTGAGTTGTGGGCAGTGAGCTAATAACAGAGACGTCAGTCGTTTCTTTGTTATACTAACAGTTCATTGATCTGTGATTTTACAGGAAATCTCCATGAAAGGTTGTTAAGATTGTTGTTACGCATCTCTCTAAAAAAAATATCAAACAGGTAACAAAGCCTATTATGTTTGATAATAATATCCCTAAATTGGATACCAGCATTTTAGTTTCCTCAGCAACTTCCGATCATTTTGCAGCCACTTATGCGCGCTTTATGTCTTAGTTTATGTAGCTAATTCAGTTAACTTTGTCGCTGAAAAAACCTAAACTTAAAGCCTGAGGCTTTGAGAACAGAATCATGAAATTTATTTCGCCGTGGCATTATTACAATAGACCTTTTTGCTTTACCAATTTTTTTCGACTTCGTGCATTTTTTTTGTTGATTGTTGTTGAACAATAGTTGTAGTCAGGTCATAAGTGTTGTGTATTGGTATGGCCCGACTCGTTTCTAATTATAACAATGAAATACAAGCATCTTTTGTTCAGATTCTAGAGATGTTCAAATTTCGTACAATCTTTGATTTCACCTATTGATTTTTTAGTGCACGAAATCAGAGATAGTGGTTAAGCAGGAAAGGTCTAATGAGAACCTCGCTGCATGCTTGCAAATTCTACGTTTTGGACATGCCTTATTATATGAAATTTTCGCGATACTTTAATTTCGAGACTTTGAAAAAATTTCGTGAACATAGAATGACGCAAAAATAAGTGACCTTCAATTGTTGAGAAAATAAAGAGTTAACAGTAACAATTAAAAAGCAGGGTTAAAATACGTATTAAGAACAAGGTACTATCACTTCCAGTAGACCATCAAAACTATGGAACTAACGCGAAATCATTACATAACTTTTTTTCTGTTATGCAATAAAGTTTTTTTAGGACTTAAAACATTTATGTGACGTAGTCATTTCCTGAATAAAAATTGACTAAAAAAACGTCCTTCCTCTGAAATTACGAAATTAACGTGTCGCGAAAATTTCATGTAATAAGGTATTCCTTAATTCTTAAATAACAAACAGTGAAGATTGTTGGTAAACAAAAGATAAATGGTAGGATTTAAGCTTTTTCAGTGACAATGTTAAAGGAATTAGCTATATACATATTTTGAATAATGTTTTATTTTAACTTTAATTTGAACAGTCATTTGGTACCGGTTGGTCACTATGACTTGCTTTTACAAAATGGGCTTCGAAAAAGGTATATTGCCACGTGCACTTACAAGTAAGTAAGGATTTCCATAGCTTCAAATGTATTTTTATCCACAAAATAAATAGAGTTGTTTCTCAGTTCACTGTTGACAAAAGAGACTACACTATAACTTTATATTTGAGCTACCAAATTCTATTCCAAATTATCTTCACTTATATTATGACAATCACAATTAATCATATCCATTTTGAAATCATTTGCAAATCCTGCAATTTGATTGGCTAAAACGTGTGCAATTTAAGCATAAATTGCACTCCACTCAGTTCTATTACCATAATTAATCGTGTTTTCAAAGCGGCACTATTGCTGCAATAGCCATCACTGATCAACAGCATCACCACCACTATCTCATGCACGAATAGTTGTATCTCATGAACGAATAGTTGGCTCGCGCCGTTGTAAGCCACTACTCTTTTGAATCCAATGTATTATATTTTGTTTGTTACCAAATATTATATAAGTATACTGGTTTTTTTTTGCAGTCAGGATTTATAATTCTACAACTTTTGTCTATGAATTAATTGATTTAAAACCGCAAAAAACAACGAAAAATAAAAACAAAAAAATCATATCAAGTTTCAACGTCAGAATTAATCTTACAGGTAGTCCAAATATGTTGGCAGCATTCTTGCTGTAATGCGTACGAGTCTGTTGTTTATTAAATTTCTACGGGAGGCAAAAGAAAAACAACAATTGATATTTAAGTATAAAACATTTTTTGCTGCATAATTGATGCTGTTGTTCTCACAATAGCATTTTTCGCGGTTACTAAAAATAAATATATCGCAAAGCCTTGTGGGATCAAAATGCGGACAAACTTTATAATAAGGCTTCGGTTACCATGAAAAAAAGATCAATATTAGTCAAAAAAAACACCAGTTTTTCCACCAATTCACCATTCCCCTTATTACGTCTTGATACCACTACCACTAGAATCCTGTTCGAATTATCTTTCTTATTCAAATGTTTTAACTCCTTTGGAAGTTGCAAGATAATTGTGTTAACTACGCCAACAAAAGAAACTATGAAAAGGATTCTAGTAGAAGTGGTATCAAGGGTAATAAGGGGAATCGAGAATTAGAAACAACAAGACAAGAAAACGTTGTTGCATTATGTTAGCATGTGTTTGAGGCTTGGCTTTTCCGCATTTCAATCCCATAATGTATCATTGTGACGTTGTAAGAGAACATTTCATTAAGATTATTGCTTCTTACAAAATTTCTAACACATAACACTTTTCAAAACTTCCTTCTTCAATGAAAGAAATGTTGTTATTCTGAAGGTCACTGAAAAAAAATAAGGGTTTAGTATCAAAGTGACAATATTGTTGTAACATTTTGGACTACTACTACAAAAATATCTCAAAGCTAGACCGGGTTCAACAACGAGCGAGCAGCCAGATTTGTATTTAACAACTACAACTGGAGAGACGGTGTGACTGACATGTTCGCCTTCGCCTTCGCCTTCGCCTTCGCCTTCGCCTTCGCCTTCGCCTTCGCCTTCGCCTTCGCCTTCGCCTTCGCCTTCGCCTTCGCCTTCGCCTTCGCCTTCGCCTTCGCCTTCGCCTTCGCCTTCGCCTTCGCCTTCGCCTTCGCCTTCGCCTTCGCCTTCGCCTTCGCCTTCGCCTTCGCCTTCGCCTTCGCCTTCGCCTTCGCCTTCGCCTTCGCCTTCGCCTTCGCCTTCGCCTTCGCCTTCGCCTTCGCCTTCGCCTTCGCCTTCGCCTTCGCCTTCGCCTTCGCCTTCGCCTTCGCCTTCGCCTTCGCCTTCGCCTTCGCCTTCGCCTTCGCCTTCGCCTTCGCCTTCGCCTTCGCCTTCGCCTTCGCCTTCGCCTTCGCCTTCGCCTTCGCCTTCGCCTTCGCCTTCGCCTTCGCCTTCGCCTTCGCCTTCGCCTTCGCCTTCGCCTTCGCCTTCGCCTTCGCCTTCGCCTTCGCCTTCGCCTTCGCCTTCGCCTTCGCCTTCGCCTTCGCCTTCGCCTTCGCCTTCGCCTTCGCCTTCGCCTTCGCCTTCGCCTTCGCCTTCGCCTTCGCCTTCGCCTTCGCCTTCGCCTTCGCCTTCGCCTTCGCCTTCGCCTTCGCCTTCGCCTTCGCCTTCGCCTTCGCCTTCGCCTTCGCCTTCGCCTTCGCCTTCGCCTTCGCCTTCGCCTTCGCCTTCGCTTTTTGTATGTTAGTTTGGTTTTTTTCCCTTGTTGTCAGTTTGTCCTTAGTAATGTATGCTTACAGTGATTTTAGAAGCTCCATTCCTTTAGTTCCATGTCTTGTTATATTTTGTATCTTATTGTTCTCTAGATTGCAATATCTGTTATAATTATGTTAACGTTGGTCTATTATACGTGTAATATTCTTTCGTTTGCATGGTGTATTTAGTGTAATATTTAGGTGCTCTCCCTCTCAACTATATGTGTTTTGCGGCTATTTTGTCCTCTCTGGCGACTATAATTATTGGCGCTCTGTCCTTGCAACCTTCTTTTCCAAGATGATTCCCTTTTATTCCTTTTCTTCCTTTCAGTTCAAATATTTTCCCCAATTTTTGAACTTAAGGTGACTGACTACTTTAGCAAGTAATGATTACAAAATGCTCTTAGAAAGATATTTTACACAGAATTTAACGCTGATTCCAGAAATGAAAAGAAAAATGGGTTCCCGAGCTCGTTTTTGAGATAATGGATTTTAAATATGACCATGTTGACAAGTTTTCGAAAGAAAAATGGCGGAAATCAAGCTTTGCACACAAAAATTTATAACTCAAAAATTACAAAAGCTCTGGAAGCAATTTTCTCAGAATTTCTACTTTAAACGTTATTTTCGAAGATGAACTAAAACTATTTGAAGAAAGGTTTAGAAATAAGCTCAAAATTCAGTATCTTGTTAGCTCAATGAACCGAAAATCGTACTCAAATGATGACAACAAAAACACATAAAACGCTTAATTTATAAGTTCTAATAATTACGTTTTCTTCAAACTTTCTCAAGAGGTTGAATTTTACCTGCTGTTTTAGGAAATTCAAAGAAAAACATAGAGTCCCGGGCAAAATTTGGGGTTTTTGCCCTGTTGAAGATCAAAACCTGTATGGTTCCTCAATAAAATACCGTTTTTTGTGAGCGCGTGCACATCGTGGGCTCAAATTGAACGTCCAAAAGTAGTCAGTCACCTTAACGACCCTCGTGTTTGCATGGAAATTTGTATTCTAGTACAGTGCCGAACGAAAACCGTAAGCACCTAGAAATTTTTTCAGGAATGTTCTTTGGCTAACGACTCTTTAACCACAAAATAACGAGAAGATGACAACGCTTCTGATTGGTTAAGAAACATTCGGTTTTTGCGCTATGAAACATACTTACAAATTGAAGTAATATACATTTCTCTCGAAATTCTTCAAAATATCTCTAGAGACATCTGGTGGAAGATTTTTTGAAAGAAAGCTGTAAACGGAAAGTAGAAATAAATTGTTGTTGCTAAAACTTTGGAACGTTGCAATCTTTTATTACTTCCTTACAGATACCTAAGTGAAAGAAATTAATTACCTTAGTTGGTCAAGTTTGTACAATGTCAAAGCATCTAAATGAAGATCGGTGAGACTCTGTAACTGGTTATTTTCAATGATTCTATAAGAAAGAGAGGCCACCATCACCATCACCATCACCCTCACCATCACCCTCACCATCACCCTCACCCTCACCCTCACCCTCACCCTCACCCTCACCCTCACCCTCACCCTCACCCTCACCCTCACCATCCCCCTCACCCTCACCCTCACCCTCACCCTCACCCTCACCCTCACCCTCACCCTCACCCTCACCCTCACCCTCACCCTCACCCTCACCCTCACCCTCACCCTCACCCTCACCCTCACCCTCACCCTCACCCTCACCCTGACCCTGACCCTCACCCTGACCCTGACCCTGACCCTCACCCTCACCCTCACCCTCACCCTCACCCTCACCCTCACCCTCACCCTCACCCTCACCCTCACCCTCACCCTCACCCTCACCCTCACCCTCACCCTCACCCTCACCCTCACCCTCACCCTCACCCTCACCCTCATCCTCACCCTCACTATCGCCATGTCATCCCCATCGCAATTGCTATCTTTCATTATCACTCTCATTATTTTTTTACTTACAATTTGTGTAGCCCCCTTTGTATTCTTAGTGTATTCAATTTCCTTATATTGTTTTTGGTAAGATTTCTATAAATTAAATTTCAGTATTAAAATTTGTTGTACTTACGTCTTAATACCGTCCAAATTCCGGTCTGTATTCCTAATAATCTATCATGCACAGAATTTAAGGTATAAAGTTTTGTTTCTTTTCGCTTGTTGCATTTGGTGCAAAATATATAACCAATAACTCTTTTTTTTACGCAATTCATGGACAATTAATCCATATCTGCTCTATACTTACAAGGTATGAAGTAAAGGAAGACTATCCAAGGAATATTCGTTTATTCTGCTCATATCAATGTCAACAAAGGTCCTATAATGAATATATACCATTGCTAAGTTTTTTACGTCATCCTTTACATGGCTTATTGTCTCCATTCTCGGTATTTGTTTATTCATTATTTCAACGAACAGTTTCTGATCATCGCTGCGGGTAAACGTTGTCCATTTCTTCTCAAGTAGGACGGAAATGAGCTAAAATGTTGGCTAAAAGAAAAACTGATGGGCTCATAAGGAGAAGTTGGAATAAAGAAGGCACCAGAAACACGGTTTCCCCTAAAGGAATGTGCGGTGGTGTAATAAGAACTCTATGAAGCTTTGCAAGCTAATTTCCAAGTAACAATAGTAAGCTAAAAAAAAAAGTGCAAACGTATTCATACATATTTTCTCCTTTCCTGTAATCTGTTTTTTTTTTATGGAGAATAGCTTACAAATATGTGGTGTAATACGGAATGTGTTGTATTATGTCCATTGTAGCTGGAGGACCACACTTTACTTCATATACGAAATCTCTGGCCGTACAACTACAGCTGGCAGGACCTAAATAAAAACTGCTGTTTTAATGTATGTACATGAAAGATATATCAAAATTACAAGACATTAAAATTAATAAAACACATAGGAATGGGGATTGAATATCATAGGTTTATTAAAGGAGAGTTATGATCATGAGTTATAAGTGCAGAGAAAATTCGCAAAAGTAAATCTTGAATGTTTAATAACGTACATGAACCATTGCCACCAACTATGTAGACCACGTCTTCACTTGCACATGTATGTCTTCGTATTTCTGTTCTCTCACAATCCAGAATGTTCCGTTCATTTCCACTGCATTTCTTGATTGCCATCCAAGCACTGTTTAGCTTGTTATCTGGAAATTTCTGGACAACTATACCCTTGCTACCTAGACCAAGTGATCGAAACACCACACTTGAAACGCGGTCTTTTACTCCTGTACAAAGTGCGCCCCAAGATCCATTGACCAAAATCTGAACTTCACCTTCTGTTGAAGAACCGGTATCCAAAGGATTCTTGATACGCATTTGCAGTCCTAAAGTAAAATGATCGAGTTTCATTATTATTTCTCGTAGTTTCTTCCCAAGAATTTTAATAACGGAAAACGAGAAAAAAAACTTACCATAACAGTGCACATTAACTCCAGTCCACATTCCTGTTGGAAGACATCTTCGACTTGAGGGTCCGATCACATGACGAGCCTCACTACACTTATAATGACAGATGCTATTCACGTGATTACCCAGTGTACAATTCATCGAACCATTGATAGGAGCACTCATTGCAGGACAGTTAGTTGCTGCAGCAATACAGTTGCAAAAAAAAGATAAAAAACATAGACTAGTTTTAGACTTTACTGCTTACCTACCAGCTGAGTTGACCTTCAGAACAAAGTCAAGGTCAACCAATCAGAAGTGAGGATTCAAAATCTTATTTTGATTAGCATTTTTTAAGGTTCTGCCAAGAGAACCTATGAAATACCAGTTTTTTTTCCTTCTTTAAATTTATCGTAAACGCTAGTCGAGCTCATGGCGAAATTCTTTTCAATTAAGAGAAGAATTCTACATTGTAGACTCGGAAAATGATTGGGAAATGCTAACCAAAATAGTTGACCCATAATTCCTTTCGGGGAACGTGATCAAATCAGCTGGTAAGAGTTATACTTTTAAAGAGAAACAATAGTGATAATAATGCTGCTAATAATGATAATGATAATGCGAAAGCCAATGTCAGTGCTAAATCTCATGCTAATGCAAATGCTATGGATGCTTTTCAAGCATTCCCAAGAGAGTCAAATGACAAAAAAAAAAAAAAAACGGCGGCCATTTTGGTTTTATAAACAATGGATATTAATGAGAAGTCTTTGGTTAAATGGCCACCAGCATGGCCGGGATGACGAAACGTGCCATCGAAGAATTGTTAATGCCCTGGTGCTTATGCATGTTTGTAGTAACTTATGTTATATTAATGATAGTAGAAATGCCACTGCTATATCTAAATCTACTGCCAGCACTAATGTCAATGCTAATGAAAACGCTAAAAATACAAATCTTAAAGATGTCTATGTGGTTAAAAACCTCCTATATACACTTACCATAGTGCTCAAAGAATGATAAATCGTCCAACGTGAAACTGGCAGAAAAGGAATCCTCGTTTAGAATTTCTATTGTTACCTTAAAAGTAATTATAATTAAAAAATTGTTTATATACATACTCCTTTCCAAACATTTTGACCATTTTGGATATATTATCATATATGTTTAACCTCATTTTTTGTTAGAAAATCGCCATGAAAATCGTTGGAAATTGACTACAAACATGCTAAATATGTATGCACAAATAAGAATTAACATTTTTTTCATAAAATTCAAAGTAAATGGTGGTGTAACACATACATGTATATAGATCCAAAATTTTTGGAAACCAGTACATATACATATATATAATGTATATTTCGTATTGTTTATCAAATTATTTCCAAATTTCTACTTGAACTGTTTTTCCTTGTCATTACTCACCGTTTCTTTATTTGCATTTATCGCGGTTAATTCATCTCTCCATTTCCAACGGTCAACTTGGTATAAACTCCAAGCCCCTAGACTATAGATCGTTTTGTTCCCAACCAATATATTGAGCTTGACAGCATATGACATAGATGTTGAGAATGAAAGAAACCCAGAACCAGTAAAGTTAGGGTAAACTAGCATTGCCTTGAACGGAAGTGATAGTTGTGTAGTGTAGGATAAAGCAACGTATGGGTTGGCTGAAATTATAGAGAGTCATTATTCTTGTCAGCAAAATTCTCATGTTTGGGTCTTAATGTCATGCAGCTTCTCCAAGCGCAAATATTTTTCAACGCATAGGGCATGGCTTTTAACAATGGCTATGAAATCTAACAGTAAGTCAAGGAATCTTTATAGGCACGTTTATAACATTTAATTATTCATATTAACGTGAACTGGTTTCGTCCTTTTTTTTGGACAGGGGTGAGGAGGGATTATAATGCTGCGAAAGAGCTTCAAAAACCAATTTACAAGAATGAGAATGCCAAAATCTTCGCCTATAGAAGATTACAGCGGTTGAAGAAAATTATTTCAAATTATGAGCATACTTTGCTCCCTGTCTCAGTTCTTAAAGTGTATCACCAAGTCGATATACTTTGATATGAACTGACTTTGACTTTACTGCGTAAATTACAAAGGGATACCGCCCAAGGGTATTTTTTTCCTGTGTGTAAAGAAATACATTGGTCTTAATTCATTCAAGAACTTTGCACTATTTATACTTTCTGCGAGCAGATACAGGACTCTACCAATTCCTTAATAAGATTGATATAAATTGACGAACTTGGATATGGTCGACCGCAAGATCAAAATGCTCACTGACAGAACGCCTGGCCTATGCAGTTAATCGATTGATATTGGAAATCGATGATCTGTCGATGAACAGATGGTTATGTAGAGCAATCGATATCAGTTAATCGATTGATATTGGAAATCGATGATCTGTCGATGAACAGATGGTTATGTAGAGCAATCGATATCAGTTAATCGATTGATATTGGAAATCGATGATCTGTCGATGAACAGATAGTTAGGCAGAGCATAATATGAACGCAACTGGAGATCACTGACGACTATCGAAAGCAAAGCATATATCAAGTCACAATGTGAATTTTTATTATTGCCATTGAATGCATTACCACGTTCGTCTCGATGTTTTCCATTTGCAAATTGGCCAAACTACGAAAAACATCACCCGCTTCAGCTTGAAAGACGCATTGCCGATGATCGTCAATCAGTCGATCATAATCGATGCCATCAATCGATCATAATCGATATCACCAAATATTTTTTTGACTATCGATTGATCATCGATTGCTTAATATCAATCGATATCAATCAATTAACTATATTGTTATTGAATTATCGATTTGTTTTCCGATCATCGGATTTCATCGATTGCATAGGCCGGGAGAACGCAACACTGAGAGACTAAAATGTGAAAGTTTCTTTGACGTTTATAAACAAGAAGTATTCAAGGTATCGTAGACGATCGGGTAGTTTAGTTGGACTTCTTTCAGGATACGTTCACGTTTCTTGTGGTAACTGCCTGACTTCATAGTCTGCTGCCAACTCGTCCTTACCATCACCAACTTGGTCTGGAGTATTCATTATTCCCTTTCGCGCTTTTTTCGACGATCTGGAAAAATATGACTTAATCTGCTTACTAGTCAGAAACTCGTCAACCTTGAAGAGGCGCTTTCTTTCCGAATCCTTGATAAAGCGCATATCTTGTGCTACTGCTACAGGCTATAGTATCAATCATGAAAATGTTATCCGGAAACTAGAATGTTATGGAATTTTCAGGCCGCAGGTATAGAAAAGGGGTGGGAATTTGTGAATTTTGGTATAAAAAGGGGTAGCTTTTTTCGCCAAAAGTATATGAAAGGGGTACCTTTTCAGGCAAAAAAGTATATAAAAAGGGTACCTTTTGCTGAAATTTGGTATATCGAAGGGTAAGGGGTCGAGAGTCCAGGTGGAGCATCCCCGTATGAAACGACCCGAAGTACCCCCCCCCCCCCCCCCCCGCGTCAAGAACTGAGACAGGGAGCAAAATTTGCTCATAATTAGATTTAATCTTCTTCAACCACTGTAGATATAAGGTATTTCTAGCTGGTATTAGTCATAAAGCTTTGATAACTCGTTTCAGATCATTTTTTTTTTTGAACTTTTTATGGTTGCCGGTATGTTTAATTTAATTACTGGACTGAACACGAGTTCATCGTGTTGTAATTAGCATAGAAAAATAAAGTTTTTGGCTTCGGAAACCCGTTAAAACTTTAAAGAATTTATTAGAAATAAGCCATGTGATTAATTTTTCATCCCAAGCAATAAAATATTTGGCGTGTAAGGTTAAAGAGTCACGATATTTGCGAAAGTAGTATAAACAATCGACGCTCTTAAAATTTTCGCTTTAAAGTGCACAAGAATTTTATTTCATAAATTTGTAGCCGTAAGACTAATCTATCTACCGAGTATAATATTAACTGGCTAGTCCATGTACCAATTGGGTTTTTTTGGCTTTGAATTATGAGAATTTTCGACCATGGCAAACGTTATCGAAAGAGGGGTAAACCATAAATACCGAAAAAAATTCCAGTTTTCGAAATACTTAATAAAAATACTTGAAATACTTCGAAGACATATTTTTTTATTGAGAAAATGAGTATAGACTAAGTTTCATAATTGTTTAGTAGTCTTTTAGAGCTGTTGAATATCGGCCTTTTCGAGGTGATAAAATAGGTCGACGGAAGTCAAATCATAAAATACTCCATAACTCGCCCAAAAAGGATCTGTAATTAGGGCTGTAAGGGCATTCTTTTGACAAACTTTGAAAATTTTCGATTTTTCTCTTCTTCATGGCGTAGGTAACCGTTACAGACAATCGCTTTTAAGCTTCTCATCACTGTTTTGTTGTTTCATGAGACAAAATATTGGAAAGCTTTTTTTTTTCAAAACAGCTAACATCTTGACTTACTTTATCGAAAGAGCTGCAGTGATAATTACAGATCAGTTCAGCTAAGAACAATTTATATATAATATATATGTTCATATATGCATACTTGTATTTTTGTGAAGTATCCATGACCTTGATGAGCCTTCTGGAACCTTCCATCCACACAATCCGTCATCAAATGAACAGGACAACGATGATGAACCTAAAAATCTGGCTCAGTGAACATTTTTTCATTTGCATATATGTAACATTGGATAATATTAAAATTAATATGTTTCAGATGCCACTATTTCGTCATACGTCATCGGATCATCCATGACACACTCAGAAAGTTATCATTACTGACCACCTTTTAAAGTTTCTGGCGTTTGTTTAATTTTATTTACCAATGTCAACTTTTCAAAACTTTTAAACTCAGACAAAAAGCTTTTAATAAAAAAAGAATAAATTAAAAAAAATGGTGCACTTTTGAGAAAGTGTGTTTGAAAGTTGACACATTTTTAGATCGTGAATTACGCAGACTTGGTATGGGAAGTTCAAGTCCTGGTCAAAATTTCAAAACTCAAAAAAAATTTCTCTCAAAACCTCAAAATATTTTGGATAAAGTTTCAAAATATCTTACTAAAACTTGAAGATACGGATCAAAATCGTGAATTACGCAGACTTGGTATGGAAAGTTCAAGTCCTGGTCAAAATTTCAAAATTCAAAAACAAAGTCTCTCAAAATATCTTACTAAAACTTGAAGATACGGATCAAAATTGACTTTTTAGGGGACAAAGTTTGGCTTTAGAAACAGACAAAAAGTAACGAAGAAAGAAAGAACAATTACTTTCGTCTTCCGATCAAAATATTCGTTACTATTACATTTATAATATTTATCGTAAACGGTATTTCACGCATGATAGATGTTTTTTGTTTTTTTTCGCAAAGGATAAGAAAATATTGTAGTTACCTTTCACAAGGAAAATCAATACCAAGAATATTCTTCTAAACTCCAGCGTTAGAGCTTGAGGCGTCCCCATGTCTGAGATATACTCTTTTGTTAGCAAAAATGTCAATAGAGTATCCATATGGACACACCTTTTTCCAATAGTAGAATCTCATAAACTTTCGATGCTGGAACTGTATACATAGGGCGAGCTTATTGAAGAAAACAGTACAAATTCATGCACACACATTGAGAACAGCATGTATTTCCTTTCATCATTGGTAATCTTTATACATCAGTACCTTCAGAGCAAACTCAAGGTCAACCAATCAAAACTGAGGATTCGACATGGTATTTTGATTAGCATTTCCCATTATTCTGCCAAGAGAATTTATGAAATACGAGTTCTTCCTTCTTTAGATTAATCGTAAACGCTAGTCGAACTCAAGGCTGAATTTTACTTCAATCGACAAGAAAAGTCTACATTGTATACTCGGTAATTGCTTGAAAAATGCTAACCAAAAATAGTGACCCATAATTCCTTTCGGTGAAGGCGATCAACTCTGGTATCTTGTCTTTTTCTTTTTCCTCTATTTCTCTTTTCGCTCTCTATTCTTTTCTTGTCTTTTATTTCAATTCATTTCATTTTATCTGAGGGGATATTCCTGTACCACATGGATATATATATATATATATATATATATATTTTTTTTTTATATATATATATATTCCTTATATATTTTATTTAAGGTAGATTAATAAAGCTTATTATTATAGCCCTGATTTCAATTCGATCAATAAACAAAAACGACTTTTTGGCTTTAATGTATACATTTCAATTTATTGCTGAGATCACTTGTTAACTACCCATCGTGATCCAAAGTTGTTTGATTTGAGATGCTTCTAGAAATTGGGTTTTGCTTTACTTCTGCTCGTTCCCTTCAATTTACGGGGGTACTTTTAATGTAGTTCCGTAGTTTTGCATTGCGCACGCTCTACTGCGCATGATTTTAGCCAGCGCGAGCTCGCGCACATTGGCTATTACTACGAATTCAAGATGGCGGCCGGCTGATGAAAAGATCTTTTAAAAATACATAAGATAAAGAAAACAAACCGAAACAACAACAAGGAAACCATCAAACGAAGATTATTAAGCATTTTTAGGAAACTTTTGTATGAATTTAGAAAGAAATGACCGCCTTTTCAATATATTTTTTGGGTAAACTCTCCCTAGTCCCCCTCGGTCACAACATTTCGAGGACAAACTTTGTACTTAGACAGAAGTAGCGCGAAAACGAATACGAATCATATATCTCAATTTAAACAAAATCTTTGTTCTGTTTTCGTTATATTCTCAAAAACGTACTGCGGGAAACTGTCTCAAGATCGATAATAGGGTGCGCATCGAAGTTGAAAAGTCGCAAGATCCCCAGGGAAGCAACTGAAAACGTCAGTACTTGGACACTAACGATGAATGCCTCAAATTGCATTACCGAACAAATATGATGATAATGATAATGATAATGATAATAATGATAATGATAATGATGATAATAACAATGATAATGATAATGATAATGATAATGATAATGATGATGATGATGATGATGATGATGATGATGATGATGATAATGTTATTGTAATTGAAAACGACAGAGGAAAGAAAATAAAGATACCATAATAATAATGATGATGACGACGACGACGACGACGACGATGATGATGATGATGACGATGATGATGATGATGATGATGATATTTAGAGAGGGTGACACGTAACATATGCCCCTGATAAGCGTGTATTTAGTTTAGCGCCTCTTGCTACTCAAGTAACGGCGACCTCTATTTGCATATATAAGATAAAACGCAGCACTCACATATTTTAGGACCCTGAGTGTGAGTCTGACCGCGGAGGGTTTAAAGCCACGATCTCCAGCACCACAGACCGGTGAACAAGCAGGTGATCCAACTGGGAGGTGGTTTAATAAGATCATGACAAAAAAATAGAGACAAAAGTATAGAGTGATGTTTTTATTTAAGAGGAAACATTAAGTTACTTTTATGTCGTGGTATTATGTTGCTAATGCGCCTTTTCTCTCTAGAAGAACATAAGACCCTTATTATTATATCATAATGTATTGTTAATGTGGTCACCACTGGATCAACCAGATGATCTGAGATCTAGGAAAGATTGGGCAACCTCTTTAATCTCTTTAACCAATCTCTTTAAGCCGTCGTCGTTAGCTTTGTTTTTCCATTCTTTCATAAGGAAAGAAACATGATTCAGTGGTGTAGAATATAAAGTGCTTAGTTAGAACGTCTCAAGACAAAAAACGTTCAATGCCCGCTGGCTTCACGAACAGTGGTTCAGTATAATATAAAAATACATAAAAATGAGATTATAAATACATTGTAAGGCATAAAGGAATTTTTTTAAGAATTAGCTGAAACTGTGTGCACTTTTTACACCAAATGATTTGCCAACCAAGTTGACTGTCAAATCTAACAATATACTACAAAATATAAAAGTTGTCTTTTGACAATCAAAGCAAAAGCATTATTTATAATTCAACCTTCTATTGCCGATCGACTGTCCTAACTTTTGTATTAATCAGCTGCAAGTAGTTATGAAAACCGTAGTAGTCCAGTAGATAATAAATTGTTATATGAAAAGTTGTTTTACTGCAGTAAAGCGATCAAAAGTGCTCTAAAGTTATGTTTTTCTAAATTATTTTCTATAGTACAGTTAGTAAAGATTGAGTCATTCCAATAACCGTTTGGGCACTAAGTACTGATTTACCAAATTAAAATTAATGGATTATAACCGCACCTAATAAACACTAACAGCTTATTACTAGTATTTTAGCTATTTGTGCAGTCTAGATCGCAGTTAAGATCATCCTCTATCTGGATCCTCTAAATTCTACAAAAGAATCGTCTCACAGTAAAAGGCAGCATAAGACACGTTCATACTTAGTGGGCTTTGTTTCTGATACATCTATAAGTGCATGATTGTGTGTGTGCATGCGTGTGTGATTTTTATAAGGCATCAGTAAGTGAATCCGATTAAGGCTTAAGTGAACGTTTAGACACTTGTTTCTCTCTGACCCTTGCTTACTTGCTCGAATGCTAATTTATTTGCAGCAGCAGTGTTCACAGTCTCTGACTCAATTCATTGAAGGTTTTCTTTTTTATCACATTTGATGAAGCAGGAATACGAAGTAAACGAAATAATACGAAATAAAGTCCTCTTCGTCGGCTTTCAAATACTAAATAAACTTGCACAAAAGGCTTAAAGTTATTATAAAGTTAATATCCAAACTGCGATTCTAACTGCGATCCCGAATGAGGATCCTAACTGCGTTCCTGACTGCTTTTTTGGTTTGCCTCGGGTAGTAGCAAGGTTTAATTGTAATGACTCTCAGTGTAAAAAAAAATTACCACTTTGAGGCTGCATCCGTTGGTGTAGTCGCAGGGCATCTGTTGGCCCAAACTTGCATCTCGGTGTCACGAATATCCTATTAATAGCATAAAAAGAGTTGTTTTATGATAGAACGCTAGCATAAAAAGAAAAGTCAAAACTCCAGCGTTAGAGCTTGAGGCGTCCCCATGTCTGAGATATACTCTTTTGTTAGCAAAAATGTCAATAGAGTATCCATATGGACACACCTTTTTCCAATAGTAGAATCTCATAAACTTTCGATGCTGGAACTGTATACATAGGGCGAGCTTATTGAAGAAAACAGTACAAATTCATGCACACACATTGAGAACAGCATGTATTTCCTTTCATCATTGGTAATCTTTATACATCAGTACCTTCAGAGCAAACTCAAGGTCAACCAATCAAAACTGAGGATTCGACATGGTATTTTGATTAGCATTTCCCATTATTCTGCCAAGAGAATTTATGAAATACGAGTTCTTCCTTCTTTAGATTAATCGTAAACGCTAGTCGAACTCAAGGCTGAATTTTACTTCAATCGACAAGAAAAGTCTACATTGTATACTCGGTAATTGCTTGAAAAATGCTAACCAAAAATAGTGACCCATAATTCCTTTCGGTGAAGGCGATCAACTCTGGTATCTTGTCTTTTTCTTTTTCCTCTATTTCTCTTTTCGCTCTCTATTCTTTTCTTGTCTTTTATTTCAATTCATTTCATTTTATCTGAGGGGATATTCCTGTACCACATGGATATATATATATATATATATATATATATTTTTTTTTTATATATATATATATTCCTTATATATTTTATTTAAGGTAGATTAATAAAGCTTATTATTATAGCCCTGATTTCAATTCGATCAATAAACAAAAACGACTTTTTGGCTTTAATGTATACATTTCAATTTATTGCTGAGATCACTTGTTAACTACCCATCGTGATCCAAAGTTGTTTGATTTGAGATGCTTCTAGAAATTGGGTTTTGCTTTACTTCTGCTCGTTCCCTTCAATTTACGGGGGTACTTTTAATGTAGTTCCGTAGTTTTGCATTGCGCACGCTCTACTGCGCATGATTTTAGCCAGCGCGAGCTCGCGCACATTGGCTATTACTACGAATTCAAGATGGCGGCCGGCTGATGAAAAGATCTTTTAAAAATACATAAGATAAAGAAAACAAACCGAAACAACAACAAGGAAACCATCAAACGAAGATTATTAAGCATTTTTAGGAAACTTTTGTATGAATTTAGAAAGAAATGACCGCCTTTTCAATATATTTTTTGGGTAAACTCTCCCTAGTCCCCCTCGGTCACAACATTTCGAGGACAAACTTTGTACTTAGACAGAAGTAGCGCGAAAACGAATACGAATCATATATCTCAATTTAAACAAAATCTTTGTTCTGTTTTCGTTATATTCTCAAAAACGTACTGCGGGAAACTGTCTCAAGATCGATAATAGGGTGCGCATCGAAGTTGAAAAGTCGCAAGATCCCCAGGGAAGCAACTGAAAACGTCAGTACTTGGACACTAACGATGAATGCCTCAAATTGCATTACCGAACAAATATGATGATAATGATAATGATAATGATAATAATGATAATGATAATGATGATAATAACAATGATAATGATAATGATAATGATAATGATAATGATGATGATGATGATGATGATGATGATGATGATGATGATAATGTTATTGTAATTGAAAACGACAGAGGAAAGAAAATAAAGATACCATAATAATAATGATGATGACGACGACGACGACGACGACGATGATGATGATGATGACGATGATGATGATGATGATGATGATATTTAGAGAGGGTGACACGTAACATATGCCCCTGATAAGCGTGTATTTAGTTTAGCGCCTCTTGCTACTCAAGTAACGGCGACCTCTATTTGCATATATAAGATAAAACGCAGCACTCACATATTTTAGGACCCTGAGTGTGAGTCTGACCGCGGAGGGTTTAAAGCCACGATCTCCAGCACCACAGACCGGTGAACAAGCAGGTGATCCAACTGGGAGGTGGTTTAATAAGATCATGACAAAAAAATAGAGACAAAAGTATAGAGTGATGTTTTTATTTAAGAGGAAACATTAAGTTACTTTTATGTCGTGGTATTATGTTGCTAATGCGCCTTTTCTCTCTAGAAGAACATAAGACCCTTATTATTATATCATAATGTATTGTTAATGTGGTCACCACTGGATCAACCAGATGATCTGAGATCTAGGAAAGATTGGGCAACCTCTTTAATCTCTTTAACCAATCTCTTTAAGCCGTCGTCGTTAGCTTTGTTTTTCCATTCTTTCATAAGGAAAGAAACATGATTCAGTGGTGTAGAATATAAAGTGCTTAGTTAGAACGTCTCAAGACAAAAAACGTTCAATGCCCGCTGGCTTCACGAACAGTGGTTCAGTATAATATAAAAATACATAAAAATGAGATTATAAATACATTGTAAGGCATAAAGGAATTTTTTTAAGAATTAGCTGAAACTGTGTGCACTTTTTACACCAAATGATTTGCCAACCAAGTTGACTGTCAAATCTAACAATATACTACAAAATATAAAAGTTGTCTTTTGACAATCAAAGCAAAAGCATTATTTATAATTCAACCTTCTATTGCCGATCGACTGTCCTAACTTTTGTATTAATCAGCTGCAAGTAGTTATGAAAACCGTAGTAGTCCAGTAGATAATAAATTGTTATATGAAAAGTTGTTTTACTGCAGTAAAGCGATCAAAAGTGCTCTAAAGTTATGTTTTTCTAAATTATTTTCTATAGTACAGTTAGTAAAGATTGAGTCATTCCAATAACCGTTTGGGCACTAAGTACTGATTTACCAAATTAAAATTAATGGATTATAACCGCACCTAATAAACACTAACAGCTTATTACTAGTATTTTAGCTATTTGTGCAGTCTAGATCGCAGTTAAGATCATCCTCTATCTGGATCCTCTAAATTCTACAAAAGAATCGTCTCACAGTAAAAGGCAGCATAAGACACGTTCATACTTAGTGGGCTTTGTTTCTGATACATCTATAAGTGCATGATTGTGTGTGTGCATGCGTGTGTGATTTTTATAAGGCATCAGTAAGTGAATCCGATTAAGGCTTAAGTGAACGTTTAGACACTTGTTTCTCTCTGACCCTTGCTTACTTGCTCGAATGCTAATTTATTTGCAGCAGCAGTGTTCACAGTCTCTGACTCAATTCATTGAAGGTTTTCTTTTTTATCACATTTGATGAAGCAGGAATACGAAGTAAACGAAATAATACGAAATAAAGTCCTCTTCGTCGGCTTTCAAATACTAAATAAACTTGCACAAAAGGCTTAAAGTTATTATAAAGTTAATATCCAAACTGCGATTCTAACTGCGATCCCGAATGAGGATCCTAACTGCGTTCCTGACTGCTTTTTTGGTTTGCCTCGGGTAGTAGCAAGGTTTAATTGTAATGACTCTCAGTGTAAAAAAAAATTACCACTTTGAGGCTGCATCCGTTGGTGTAGTCGCAGGGCATCTGTTGGCCCAAACTTGCATCTCGGTGTCACGAATATCCTATTAATAGCATAAAAAGAGTTGTTTTATGATAGAACGCTAGCATAAAAAGAAAAGTCAAAAGGGAGATGTTTGACCTATTCTATTATTCTAGCCAGTAAGTCTCATTTTATCTAAAATGGATTCATCAAAGTTACCTTAAAATCTTGGATATCTCCTTCCAGGATTTCTAGTTGCGATGCCTTTGGTGAAGCGTTTCTCTTATTTTTAGGTACCACCTTGTTTGCTTTGCTTAATCGTATTTTCTTTACAATAATAATTGCAGAAATAGCTGCTAGCAAACATACGCCGATGGAGGACCCAGCGATAACAAGGACCTTTACCAGGTGACTGTTATTTGGTGGTGAAAGTATGATGGTCGGTGGTCCTGAGCTTGTAACAGATTCAGTGGTGGTAACGGGATTCGGCGGTGTTGAGGCTTCTAGATTAATCAAATTTAGGAGCTTTTTTAATATTTAAATCTCCCTGTGATCAAAACATATACATAGTGGAAAGAGCTGTCATTGGGGAGCATTGGATTATATGGAAGAAAAAAAAAAAATTATGAAAATAAATAAATAAAAAATGTGGTGTACTTCATGCGCGATAGAAGAACATAAAAACTGGGGAGCTAGAATCGCGAAAATTGCCGAAGCAAAAACAAAAACAAAAAACAAAAAAAAACGTCAAAATCGCCGAAGCACAAAATAAACGTTAAAAAAGGCCGACAAAACCAGGTAGAACGCATAATACGTGTTACCAAACTAAACCAGAGTGAGAGAGTAACAAGATTAAACTATTTACAAGTTCTCTAACAAGCAAATTGCAATAATTGGGGGATTCGAAATTACCCTAGATAAAGTCAGCCTTCCCAAAATCCATATGGGGGGCTCTAGTCCCCCAGCCCGCCCTAGTCCTCCGCCTACGTACATTAAAATGTATGTACCTGTAGTGGTTTGTTCAGGTGTTTCTTTTTCCAGCCCATTTAACACAATCTTCAGGGAAGTTGAGCAAGAAGGTGTGCCTTGGTCACGTGCTATTACGAACACGTGATAGGATATAGGTTGAACGCGATACATGACACGTATGGCCCCTGTTAACCAATCGATTGCGAGCGTCCCATTTCCGTTTGTCAAGTGATATCTGACTTCACCGTTGACTCCATTGTCTTTATCGACAGCACTGACATTAGCAACAACTGTCCCATTCTTTGTGTTAACGGAGATATTGTACGACGTTTGGAGGAACTGGTCAAATATCGGGCAATTGTCATTAACGTCGATTATTTGTATATATACTTTACATGAGGCAATCTTCATTGGTTTTCCATTGTCGAAGGCAGTGACATCAAGAATAACAATATCTGTCTTCAATATGTTATATATCAACGACGAAGATGTAAAGATTTTACCTGAACCTCTTTCCACTGTGAATACGCCACCAACATCATTGGATAACAAGTACATGACTTCACCGTTTCTTCCTTGGTCTAAATCACTAGCATTGACTTGACCTGCGAAGCTTCCCAAGGTAGCATTTTCATACACCGAGACATTGTACGCAGGGGAAGAAAATACTGGAGAGTAAATATTTGGTGTGGCCCGTTTGTCACATTTGATCCCATCGTAGCCTGGGTAGCATTCACATTTATTGGGTGCCAAGCAAACACCTTGTTTTGAACAGTCGCTTATTGCAGTGCAGTCTGGAATACTGCAAGCAGCCCCATACCATGAAGGTTCACATTTGCATAAATCGTAATCAATGCATTCTCCGTGATCTGAAAAATAAGCAAAAAGGCAATAGGATTTTAGCTATAACTCTAAAAAACAAAGCAACATGTAAGGAGATATGGTTAGATCTATATATTCCAATAGAAATGTTGCAAGGAAAATAAAGAATACTTTGTCTTTGAAGCTTCTCGTATTTTCGAAAAACAACATGGCCGCATTCATAGACATCAATGAGTACAAACTAAACCTGGATGCTTTTTAATAATTCATTTATTTTCTTTACCTGAGCAATAATTCAAATCTTGGCACGAAACATTGGAGCAGTCAGATCCACTATAACCATTGTCACATTCACAGAATCCTGCTTCTTTGCAAACGCCACGATTGCTGCAATTGTTAAGTTCGTTGCAGGTTGGCTGGCTACAATCTACCCCTTGAAATCCATCGTAACACCTAAACACAAGTTTAAGATAATCTGGTCAACACTCATAATTGTTGCATTTGCATGATGTCACCTTTGTAAGATAACAGGTAAATGCTCAAGTGAGCAATTTACTTTCAAATATTAATCTCCATGATTTCACTAACCTGCACGAAGAATTTTTCCCGTCCTCACTGACACAGGCCCCGTGATTACTACAGTTAGCCAACATATTGCAATCAGCAGTATCAAGGCATCCATTTCCACTGTAACCAGGGTAACACTGGCATTTATTAGGCGCAACACATGTTCCATTTCCAGAGCACTGACTAACATCTGGGCAATCAGGAATAGCACAACTAATCCCAGTCCATCCCGCATTACATTGACACTGGTAGACGTTAACACATCGGCCATGTCCTGGATAAAGGTATTTAGCAAAGGTTAGTTCACCGAGAACGGAAGCTCCATTTACAATTATAAAAGTAACTAAAAAATAATAATAGTCAGTCGTAGCTTTTTTAATACCTGAACAATGATCTAGATTCGAGCAAGAATATTGGCTGCAATCTTTTCCTGTCCAATCCTGGTTGCACTTACAGACATCAAAGTTGACACATTTCCCATGACCGGAACACAATGATACATTTAGACATGTTGGGATAATGCTACAATCGCGTCCTACAATTTCAATCAAATAGGATTAACATTTATAATCTGCAGAATATGAAAATATTTTTTAGACTTGTAATCATTAATCTATAGGAAATAAGGAATAGGAGACTCAACTTGGAGTCTCTATGCATATGTGGCTAGAGGTCAAGTCTTTTTTCAGGATACTAAGGGGTAAACAACGATTGGGGTGACCTATAATTATGGGGATAACTTATGGCCAGTAGAATCCTATCCAGCAAGTGTTTGGAGAGAAGTAAAAATGTCCTCTTAAAATTTACTTACCCATATATCCATCATTGCAGAGACAGTTGTTTGTAGTCTTGCAGATGCCATGAACAGGACTTGTGCAGTTATTTGCATCATAGCAAGTAGCTGAGAAATATATAAAACGAAGTTAATCGAAATCACAAATAAGAAAACAGAGAATTTTGAAGAGTATGTTGGTTTAAAGATGGTTCACACATACTTATGCTTATGCTTATGCTTATGCTCATGCTCATGCGTATGCTTATGCTTATGCTTATGCTTATGCTTATGCTTATGCTTATGCTTATGCTTATGCTTATGCTTATGCTTATGCTTATGCTTATGCTTATGCTTATGCTTATGCTTATGCTTATGCTTATGCTTATGCTTATGCTTATGCTTATGCTTATGCTTATGCTTATGCTTATGCTTATGCTTATGCTTATGCTTATGCTTATGCTTATGCTTATGCTTATGCTTATGCTTATGCTTATGCTTATGCTTATGCTTATGCTTATGCTTATGCTTATGCTTATGCTTATGCTTATGCTTATGCTTATGCTTATGCTTATGCTTATGCTTATGCTTATGCTTATGCTTATGCTTATGCTTATGCTTATGCTTATGCTTAAATATTTTAAATATTTAAAAAAAACTTTAAAATATTTGTCAAAGCGTATCTAAAATATTTTGTTTACCTTCCTCGCTACAGATTTCTCCTTCCCATCCAATATTACACTGACAAAAGCCTTTGATACATTTTCCATTCTTTGAGCAGTTGGGGCACGACCCTGTTGAATTATGACAGAATTTTGTTACATAATCCACATATAGGTTTAGCATTTTATCATAATTCAATACCTATTTCACACTTTTCTCCAGCCCATCCTTCTAAGCATTCGCAGGTCTGATTGACGCAGCGACCCTTTCCTGAGCACTGATCAGGACATCCTAGATTAAGATGAAAAAACTCCTTAGAATTACTATAATCCAAGTTATTATACATCCAAATTATTATCCATCTACTCATCCATCCTTTCTTACATTAATTATTCCATCCAACCATACATAAATTTCTCACATCCACACATCAATACGTACCATTCAGCAATTGATTCATGCATACATCCATTTATTCGCCCATCAGCGCATTATTAGATTGTGCCATTCAATAATTCACGATTTATTTATTCTTTCATTTATCTATTAATTATTCATTCATCCGTTTCTTTGCCCCTATACCCATTATTTTACTCATTCATTTCTTTATTCATTCATTTCTTCATTCATTCATTTCTTCATTCATTTCTTCATCCATCCATCCATCCATCCATCCATCCATCTATCCATCCATCCATCCATCCACTCATTCATCAATTATTCAATCATTGATCTTACCTGTAAGGAGAGCTTCTTGCATGGCAAAAGATGTATCGTTTGTTAAAGCAACATCGTAGATACAATTCTTCAAAAGATCATCTGGTAATTTACGAGCTAGGCAGATCTGCCTTGATTTCTTTTGTAAAAATGAAAAAGACTGTCAGAGTGTATAGGTATTACTGTAATAAAAATATGTAAATTTGTGTACATCACAAACCTCTAACACGTTGTTGGGCACATTCGATAATCCATACATAGGAACATGGCTTAGATCCGTGTATGTGGAGTCCATTACATCATCAATATGGAAATTGGAAGAGTTCCATGACCACGAGTCGTATAATCCTGATATATTGTGGGTAGCTGAAATACGCCCTATAATATGATTATTTCTAGATAAGTTTTGGCACAAGAAATCCTCAAGTGACGAATATATGAGGAGGCAATTAAATATTCAAAACTTTGTTATAGTAATGGTGTCGATTAAGGGGACTGACTACTTTAACAAGAAGTAATTACAAAATGCTCTTAAAAATATATTTTACATATAATTTAACACTGATTCCAAAAATTAAAAGAGAAATGGAATGTCCCGAGCTCGTTTTCGAGATAATGAATTTTGAATATGACAATCTGGAAATCGAGCTTTGCACACAAAAAATCATAACTCAAAAATTAGAAAAGCTCTGGAAGCAATTTTCTCAGGACATTTACTTTAAACAATATTTTTGAAGACAAATAAAAAATATTTGAAGAAAATTTTAAAAGTAATTAAGCTCAAAATTTAGCATCTTCTTAGCTCAATGAACTGAAAATCGTATTCAGATGATGGCAACAAAAACACATAAAACGCTTTTTTACTCAAAATAATGTAAAAAGAATGGCTGATACTACGATAAAAAAATGTGCTTGTAACATGATAGGGTCAAAGAAAGCCCGGATATACTTTTTCTTCATATCAGATCCTACGTATACCCCCAGTATTTCATACACGGTTCTTTTTATTAATTCAGATTCAAAATGGCCGACGTATCGTCGAAGTAGTCCATTTGAACCAGTGTATTGCATAACCCTAAACACACTAAATATTAATCCTCAGTCCTTTGAAACGAAATCAAAAAATCTAATTTAGAAATTCGACAGGCTTTCGTTAAGGCATATACTATGCTTTTCAACTAACAGTTTTTCTACTTACAAGAATCTGCAAATTTAACAGGATCACTGTAGAGTTCTCCATTTGGTCCAGTTAGGTCATTTGCAGGATTGTTGTCCATTAAACCACAGATGCCCTGTGTTTGACCTTTGAATTCAGCTGTGAGTGTGTAAAGAACATTGAGGAACTGCCTTCCCATTGTATTACTGTGCCGCACGTAAACCGTTACAGTAACACCTATAGAAAAATATCAAGATTATTCGTGAAGTTGCTAGATAGTGCGACGAAACCCATTGTACAAGACAAGACAAGACAAGACAAGACAAGACAAGACAAGACAAGACAAGACAAGACAAGACAAGAACAACAAATAGATTAAAAAACAGCAAAAGCAAACAAAAATGCACTAATGAACAATAATGCATACCTGTCTCATACTCTAGTGAAAAAAACAATAATTCGCCTTCATTTTTAACATCAGACTGTTTCTGGATTTCAAGAAAAGCGGTTTTATTGTCAATTGATATTTGCTTCCCCGAGGATATTGTTAGATTAACCAACAAACCATCAATCCTAAAATCAATAGAAAACATAGTAGTTAAATTTATAATGGTAGATATTGTATTTTACAAACTTAAGTTAATTAAGCTCCCTTTGTAGTTACCTTAGATGTGGCATGTCTGTTGGATCCGATGTTATTTGTGACATGATGCTAACAACGCTTCTACCCGCTTTCAAAGCAATTCCTCCGATCAGAGAAGTCCCCTTGTGAGCAAAGAAGCGGTACTGCATTCCAAATAAATTGTAGATACTGCGACATCCCCAGAATTCCCCAATACCAAAATAATCAAACTCGATCCCTGAAAAGACGATGACAAAAAAATTGAAATATATTACATTAGTTCATTGGGAACTGCTTGGCTATTGCGTCAAGAGCAAACATTTTATATAAATTATTACTTGGTTCTTATTGAGCTGACATAAATTACCATCCATAAAAGTGTGTGTGTAGGGGTGGGAGGGGGGGAGCTAATGTGGCCAACGAACCTCCATTTCCTTCTTTGTTTGTATCAAAACGGCAAGTCATGGAAAGTGGTTGACTTGCTGCGAAAGATATATGAAATTATAGCAACTATTATATTTTATATAATAATCTACGCCTATAACATTATGATACTTAATCTAGTTACCATCCAACGTTTCTAGATGAGGATCGCCAAAACCTCTTGCAGGCCGTCTGATGTCACAACACTGACCCGTCCAGCGAATAAAACATCTACAAATTGCTTGGCATTCAGAAGTGATTGGAAAGCCATTGCCAGAGCATTCACCTAAAGAAATATTATTGCATTTTTTAAAAATAAATAACGACTATTTGAATCGTAAACATGCTTCGGCATTTCATCAGCCATCTTAAGTACAAGTGTTAATAAATAAACGATTAAAACAGTCGTTATATGCGCATTTGATCATATTTCAAATGTTAAAATGCGCAATATAAGTATTAAATATTATTATCATTATTTATTTGAAAATATTATCTAGTCTGCTGCTTTTCAGACCATATATTTAAATGAAATGAAATGAAATTGTCATATGGTTCTGGGGGTTGGGGTGCTGTGAGCTGCATTATAAAATTTACTATCTGAAATGCTTTCTATGGCTCACTTGAGCAAGGGTTGAAATCGGGCTGCGAACAATCCTCTCCCTTTCTTCCGGTGACACAATTTGGACTCTTTCCACAAGGAGGATGCTCTGGACATACGTACAGGTCGTTGTTTTTAACAGGTGGCTTTCCATCCTTGCATTCCCTTATAGAGTTGGAAAAAAACAAAAACTTTAAAAAAAATATACTGAGATTATTATCCTCGGGAATGATATTCAATTATTGGTTTGGTTGCATCAAATTATCGTGATTACATCCTCCCATAAGTTATCTGTATGCTCAGCCCTTCAACCAAGACTGAATAGTGAAAAGCAATGATCGGCCCAAATGTAATTCTGCCTTACTTACGGTAGACAGTCGCATTCTCCTTGTGTATACTTCGAGGGCACTCCTTTCTGACCCTTCTCACATTTACATGGTGAAGCAGTTGGTGGTAGAGTCGTAGGATCCGCTGTAGGTGCTGATGAACTGGTTGGGGGAGTGGTCATTGGACACTGACATTGATCCTTTTAAAGATATTGCGACCAAAAAGATAGTGACAGAGTAAAATTCATGATATGGCGATCAAGAAAAATCAATCACTATTACCGGGCAACATCTCCAATATTTCAAAATTGGCTAATAATTGCCAATTCATCCAAATTCTTATTGGAACAAAAGTAGGTACTGAGGGCAGAACATAATATTTATCTTACCTTTATGAGAGCAGCAAGCACGCAGAATCTGAAAGAGGTATGGTATGGTAATCTTCATTTAAACACGGTTAAGTATATATATATATATATATATATATATACACCGAATCCCTAAAACTTCAACACTTTTGCGATATATATACATATATATGAAGAATATATATATATGTCTTCATATATAAGAAGACATTTTTGCGATATATATACATATATATACTTGAGTACTATTTTTGTTGAAAAATGAATAGTAAACAAGGAGCAAATCAGCTACAATATGTTAACAAGCCTCATTAGATATTCTAGAACATCTTGGTAACAAATATTTGTTGAAAAATGAGTGCAATAGCTATGCTTCATATATATGTATATATCGCAAAAGTGTCAAAGTTTAAGGGATTCGGTGTATATATATACATACATATATACACATATATATATATACAGCCTTTTGCAAAAATTATGGCCGGTTCAAGTATATATACAATTATAACCCAACGATGAATTTTCGCGCGCTGTCATTGGTTCAAATGGGTCACGTGCAGGACGGGTATCAGGCGATATCCCCCGTCCGAAGTGATATTCGTCCAGCAGAAGGTAAAAACGTTAAAAAAGAAAAGAAAAAAACACGGAAAACAAAGAAACTCGGTTTTTACAAACAATTGAGAATAAAATACAAAGACTGGTTGAGAAAACTACGCTAGGAAACACGAAAAAATCAACAAAATATACTGTAAATGTCTTCAATGGTAAGCATCCATGTTTCGTGAATGAAGTTTTTGGTTTCTTTTCTTTTGTTTTTATAAACTACTAAAATCCAACAAAGAATTCGACAACAAATGTCAAACAATAGAATATTTCAATGTCAAACAGCTTTCATTTACCAAAATAATTGTTTTTATATCCAGCTTGGAGACGAGAGAGAAATATTTTTTGAAAACTCTGGAGATGACGAGTCAATGCAGTTTGCTGAATCCATTCCAGTTAAGGTGTTTCCCAGTAGTTTTTTATTGACCACACTTCTTATGTTCATCTAGCGAATTGAAAACCTTTTCCTGGTCTGATCAAAGGAAAGGTAAATAGATATTGTAGGTAACGTTTAGCAGTAGTTTGACATTATTTTGCGAACGCGAAGGATTTTTTTGTTCTGCTATAGTTTCCAGTATCATAATAAGCGGTCACAGAATGTTTTTGCGATTTATTCGAAATCGCTCTAATCCAACCCTCTAATTATCATCTGAATAGCTGTGCCTGAATGCGAAGTTTAGCATGTATATAGTCATTTTTCTGAAGCTCATCGAAAACGGGAGATATTCAAGGAAAACTGATTTCAACGATCATTGTTTTCCGTTGCCATGGAAACGCCTATCGAGTTGAAATTGACATCAATCAAAACTTCCATCTATGCTTGATGTCTGGTGTAAAATTCATTTTGATCAGACCAGGAAAAGGTTTTCAATTCGCTAGATGAACATGAGAAGTGTGGTCAATAAAAAACTACTGGGAAACACCTTAATTAAGTTGTTTGGTTACAAAATAAATAAACCCCCTCTGGCTCACTGGAATATCGGCTGATAATGTCCGAGGATGGGAAATGGTCCGAAAAAAGAACATTTGGGCGAGAAGCGAAGCCGATATCCCAGCCGCCAGGAGGGGTTTATTTACTAAATATACTTGAAACGGCCATAATTTTTGCAAAAGGCTGTATATATATATGTGTGCGTATAAATTGTGAATTGAAGATAAATATTTAAAAAAAATGATGCTTGCCTTTTTGAAATACCACTATAAACTTCAAGATCGAACAAAGTAAATTCCTTTGTTAAATCACCAAATCCAGCAGAAAGCATTCCCACCAAACTAGTAGTGCCATAATATTGATCAACAGTCAATTCGCTGTCTTTATTGTTGTCTTTGTCAGAAGCAGTAGAACATGGAGTAATGGCTATCTTAATTCCAAAAGGAACTGCTACCGATAGGCGTATGATGGAAATGTCTGTATTTTTCAATTTTTTCGCACCAGCTGAATTTAAAATGAAAGGATATGTTTTAGTAGGCATGGAAGTATCAATTTTATAATGGTAATTGAACTAAGTGGAGTGCAATTTGGTCTGATATCAAACGCGCGATAACAAAATCACACGACCGCGTAGCGGGAGTGTGATTTGTAATCGCAAGTTTGATATCAGACCAAAATTGCACGACACGAAGTTCAATTATCACTTTATTATATCCATTTTGAAATCATACTAGATAGACACTAAATTTGTGATAAGTACAAAAGTATTAATTAGTAAGTAGCTGTTAAAATCATCCATTTTGTTTCTTTTTGTAACAAAAAATTGCAGTCAAACTTGAAAAAAGCTACAATTTATGTTCCTTATTTGCTGTAATCTGATTGGCTGATTACATACAATACTGTGATCTGATTGGTTACCTTTTCAAGTGTTGCAATGTGATTGGCTGACAAAAAGATGCGATTCGGACTCAAAATAGTGCAATTCGTGCTTGAATCAATCTGCTGAGGGCCAATCAGATTACAGGATTTGCTAGTGATTTCAAAATTGATATAATAAAAGGGGAAAACATATCTTTATTTAAGAAATATGTGATGACCACATAGTTTGATCGGATATCGTATAGTTTGTCCATCTCTTACAACTAAATCACCATTTCAGATACTCTCTCTAATCAACACCAGGCTAGAGTGAGCGTTAATATTCTGTACGTGTACTTGACAAGGCGTACGCGTTTGGGTAAGCAGAATCAGTTAAAGTGTTAGAAACTCTGAGCAAAAATGTCTATTCGTGTATACAGCTATTTCAAGAAAGGTTGAAGGGGCGAAAGGCAACTGACAATTGGTGATTTGCGATTGCACGACTGAAAGGAACTTTGGGTGATAAGAATTTCTTCATTTGTAAAATACCTAAACAATCATTTAAAAAAATCTTGCCATTTTCCTCATCTATAAGAGCATATAATACTTGCCAATGAAAACTTGCCAGGGAAAGTTGCTCTTGCAAATGCGGAGAATTTTGAAAACGATAGCCATGTGAACAAACGGCTAGATTAGATTATTTTTAGACTAGATTATTTTATTTTTGAGATTATTGTATTCTGCAGATAGTTCAAGGGATTAGCTGTAGGGACGGTCAGGGTGCGGGCGAATCTCACCCCTGAGTCCTCGGCCTTGATAGACGTTTCCCTAATTCGCTTGAATTAACACAAAACAATAGATTTAAGACGAGGCTGGAGTAGACAATAAAGTGAATTTATGGATAGAAAATCCAAGCCTCGACTTGAATCTATTAATTGTTCTGAAGTCACTCAAGCGACTTCGAAATCTTTATATACGTCGCTCCAGTGAATGTCTTGGAGGTATTGCATTTAAATTGAATTTTCTAGTTTAATATCACTTTTTCCATTGGTTTACTTGGTAATACTTTCAAATCCGTTCTCGTACCCAGAGCCTTCTCAGCTTTCTAACGAAAAATCGTAGGCTCTGGAAAATCCTAAAATTATATCAAATTTCATTGGCTTTTGAAAATAACATATGGAAACCAAGCAAGCCAAATCGACTAGAACGGTTATATATCCTCGAATCTCGAATCAAATTCTATTTCCATTTGTCGAACCTATAAATTTTTGCAAACAGAATTCGTAAACATTCGTTAGAAAGTTTGAGCCGGTATTTTATAGTCAGCGAGATAGAGCATGCGCTCTGACGGCCTGGTCGCAAGATTCTGGCTTCTGGTAAGTAGGGCTTCCCAGAGCCTACGATTTGGCTAATGAGTAGGGTCTGGGAACGAGAATAGACCGAATCCCATCGTAATCCCAGGAATTTTATCTAATAATATTTTTCTATCTTAAAAAAGCCTATGACAACAACAAAAACAAACAAACACAACAAAATTGACGAGGTATGACAAAGTTCCTTATAAGCACCATGTATGTATTACTATAGCACACTAATAAAAAACATAATGAAAAAAGCCTATAACCCCACTACTTTTTAATTGTGTTTAATTGTTGATATACTTACTGAATTCTTTGAAGATTTTCAACCAAACTTTCATAAACGTGTTCAGAAGGAAAGACACAGATCGAGGGATTACTGGTAACTTGTAAGACAACTTTGGTTCCACGTTTCCACTCAACGTAACATTACCATCAGTCTTGATTTCGCCATTTGATGCATGTGGTGATATAGTAAGAGGCGCCTTATACAACAAGAAAATTAACACTGAGCGACATTCATATGTGAAATTATATATCAGAAATTAGGGAATATGGTCTTATGTATTTTTTTCAGAAAGCCCTTGTGATAGACATAACAAAAAAACATATCAGAGATTATATCCCATAATTCCTGATACACTTTTGATAGTACTTGTATATATATTTGAAGCGGTCCCCTCATAATTTTTGCAAATGACTTTTTATATACTGGGTCAAAAAAAGCTAAAAACTACTTACTTTTGAGCTCTCTCTGCTACACCCATGCTTGTACGAACATATTCCTCCAATAAAATACTCACTAGCTAATTTATATTCAACAGGTACATAGGCTTCAACCTGTAAGTACGAAACAATAATCGCCATTAAAACATTTAACGAAATGCAACTAATCTATCAAAAAACTTTCATAGCCAATAGACTCATCTACCAGAGGTGTAATTTTTTTTCCAATTTTATAGCATGTGTCATTTCTAGGGATGTCGTTTCTTTCTAAGGATGGCATTCACCAGTGGTGCCGAAAAGTCTGGCTTAATGAAATGGTACGACGCGTCTAAACTGTGAAATTTAACTAATAACTATAATTTTAATATTGTTTCTTTTTTGCCCGTAATATTCGTGAAGATATACAAAGCTACCCTTGGCATGCTCAATTTATTCATAAACATTCCACTAAAACGTTAAGGAAATGTAACTTGGTTTAATATTATAGCCTATTTTGACAATGAAGGCTTTAGTAAGTTAGATTACCTTGGCTGTGATGTCATAGTTTAGGTTCAGTTCAAAGTAGAAAGCTGATGGGATACAAATAGGACCCCACACCCTAATGCAAATGGATGCTATTTGAGTTGGATTTACTATGGGTTTACTTCCACTGTCACTGAAAAATAAACGATATAAATTGTTTAAAGTGAGCAAATATCACAGCAAGGGGTAATGATGAGTTTATAAGAAGTAAATCAGTTGGAATAACAATTTGTGAATGCACTTAGATGGAAAACAGAAGGAACAACAAAGCAGCAGCCGCAACAACAACAACAACAACAAGAGGGCACTGGTTCCAGAAATAGCTCGTGAAAATATATGGATGGATGGAAAGAGGTGGGGAGGGATAGAGGGATAAAAGCACAAAAAGCACGGACGTGGTTGGCTTGATTTCTTGTTTGTTTGTTTGTTTGTTTGTTGGCAAACAATTATTGCAAGGATTTTAGATTCTAAAATAGAAAATAAAATGTTGTTAATATTTACCTGAACTCTCTCTTGATTCCAAGCTTCAAATTTATGTCTGAAGACGCATTCGCCAACATATCCATTCCTAGAACTACATCAACTATTTTGCTTTCGCCATCAGCATCCTTCTGTCTGAAGACCCGCAATTTGATGGTAAACGTGGCGGACACACTGAATGACGCTTGGACATTGAGGTAAGAACCATAACGAAACTAAATGAAATTTATTATATGATTATCAATGAAATACCTATATTTCATGGGCGCGCGCAGATACGAATTTTATCTTCTCGTGTTGAAAAGATCTCTCACGAGTGAGCGCAGCGAACGAGTGAGAGATTTTCAACACGAGAAGATAAAATTCGTATCTCCGCGCGCCCATGTAATATCCTCTATATAATCTTGGTGAATTCCAGTTTATTTTGATAAGCAGTGTATATCCATCACATAGACCAAAACGAAAAAGGAAAAGGAAATAGGGTAGGAATAAAGGAAAATAAATATACAAGATAAAGACAAAATGACCACCAATTTTTGCAGTGTAGATATCATTCTATATCTTACTTGAAACTTTTTTTCTCGAGAATGACTTTTTTGGAAAGTATGTTTATAATTTGCATTTATATCCCGTTTTGCTCTTCTGTGCTTTGCATGTAACTGGTTGATCTCTACTTGTGTCACAGCAGAACCGTTTTCCACTGATGTGACTGGAAGAACCTCCATGATGACGTAATCTCCATTCACTGATGATGATACCACCTGTTGGATGAAAAGAAAATTAGATAGAATTTAGTTATAATATACGAGCTTCATTGTATTGGGACCTCAATTTTTTCCTCGTAAGCCGGTTTCCAAAGAAAGTTCAGAAGAATGTTTGCGCAAAGAAGAATTTATATCAGGTTTACCCTATAGCTAGTAGCTATTGTTAATCATAATACTCCCAAAAACAAATTTATAAAAACTTGCTGGTCGGAGATCTGAAATCTGAAATCTGAGACCGAGTTCATCCCTCAAAGGTGGTGGTATATTTATATATGAGCTTTTGTAAGGTACTACTTGAATAGAGAAAACAATTATATTTTATCACTTTCCTTCATAGTTAAATTCACAGCTTATAGACCACAATTAATTTCGGTCTCAGATTTTAGATTTCAGATATCCGACCGACAATTTTTTTTGAAATAGGTGTATATAATTTTTCGCTGATATAAGCCAGTTCAAAGTTTAATAATCGTTTTCAGTGCGCATGCGATTTCATCCCGAATTTCTCACCTTCTTTTGTTGAAACCTTCTTTTGTTTTTAATTAAACAAAAGAAAGTGGGAAACTCGGGATAAAATCGCATGCGCATTGAAAACGATTCTTAAACTTTGAACTGGCTTATAGAGCACAAGATAAATGTTGTGGAGACATGAATTTATTTTTCGTTTCAGTAACGTTTTTACATGACTGTAAACATGCCATTGGATGAAAAACATATCCTTTTTCAAATCTCTTTACGTGTAACTTATTGTTTTATTAATACGGCATCGAATTTTTTTGGTATAATTATTTTCCAAATGCAAAATTGAAAGTACTACCTTTGAAATAAAAGGCTGGCTTCGTCTTCCAATGATGGAATCATTAACAGATATTTTGTCCTCAGAATCAGATATTAATAACCCTGGGTTATTGTCGCCCCCAGCGCACACGATGTCATCATCTTCTGGTGAACCTGATAGACGTGGCTTGAATCTGAAAATAAAATAAATTAACTATTGCTTTTACCGTGAAGTTTACCTAATTATTTGCCACACAGTGGGAGAATTACATCCAAATCTCATTCAACCTGATTTATTGTCGATTGAGAGCCTTCAATTACAAGAAATAGTATAATCGACTGCTCTTTTATATTTTCAATTGAAACAAATAGGGAGTTGCAACGTGTTAGACTAACAAGCATCCTTCATTTCCCACCCACTCACTAACACAGCATTTAATAAGCACTCTTATATTCCACATACTTTTTGTTCCATTTTGAGTTTCCATCACACCGTTCTAGCATCGTGTGAATGAACGCTACAGTTTCCGTTTTTCTGATATTGGTAACTCTTTCTATGAACCCATGGCTTTCTCTTGCAATTATCACGTCTCCTGGGTTTGCGTTGCTAGAGTTTGCTGCGTCCATCACCAAGTAGTGAGACACAACAGATTTGGATCCAATATGGTATAAATGACCAACACACTTGTAGATATATTTGTCTAGAAAATAAGCCAATAAATATGTTTAGGACCCCTATATGCGCTACCTCAAATTTGGCATGGTCTTTACGATATTTTCCCATAAAAGTATACATTTTCTGAAAGTTTAATAAATATAGTTTTCGAACATCTATTTAAAATTGTCTCTTTTGGAACAATTATTGGGTTCAAAGTGACATTCTACCGCACTTCATTTGACAACTTACCGCAGAATCAGAATTTTCGCTATGTTGATAAAAAATATATATACGGTAAGCATGCGCACACTCTGTGGATAATGAGCTTCAAAACTTTGTCTCAGATTTTTGATATCTCTTTTAGATCGTGCCCAATGACGCATTACTGCGATTCTTAATATTCTGCGAACTCGGTAGTTACGAGTTTCTCGTTGGAATTTGGTTTTTCACTGACGCCAGTCAAAAATATAAAAGGTACAGACTGATTAGTTTTGATTGGCGGCAGCGAAAAACCAGTTTCACAACAAGCCGTTGAAATGTCCGAGTTTGCAGAATATTGAGAATCGCAGTAAATCCGGATGTTTGAATTTTTCGGTTTATGATTGGAAAATACACAATATAATATATTTTGAATTAAAAAAATAAATAAATAAATAACGGCATCTTTAAAACTCAAAACAAAAACTCACTGTAAAGGAGACTTAAACTTACCCTGAGGTATTAGATGAACTGTTTTGTTATCTAAAAGAATATCTCCATTTATCAATCCATAAATATCATCTTTATTCGCCTCTTCCTCTTCTGTCACTTCATCTGTGATTGGTTCAGGTTGAACCTGTGCCTCGAAGTCAGCATATTCTATCACATCATCCACCTCCGCCCGCTCACCGAGAACAAGCGTGTACCGACCTAAGAATTTGCAACAACAAAACACTTTACGTCAGTTAACCCAACCCCGGAAACATGGTTAGAATGTTATATCGCAGAGGTGCGAGGCTTATTCGAACTGTTCGTTTTTTTTATGGTGTTGGTGATAATGGTGATGGATGGTGGTGGGAGTAGTAGGGTGGTGGTAGGTAGGTACGTAGGTAGGTACGTAGGTAGGTACGTAGGTAGGTAGGTAGGTAGGTATATAAATGGGTAAATGGGCAGGTGGGTAGGTGGGGAGGTGGGTAGGTGGGTAGGTGGGTAGGTGGGTAGGTGGGTAGGTGGGTAGGTGGGTAGGTGGGTAGGTGGGTAGGTGGGTAGGTGGGTAGGTGGGTAGGTGGGTAGGTGGGTAGGTGGGTAGGTGGGTAGGTGGGTAGGTGGGTAGGTGGGTAGGTGGGTAGGTGGGTAGGTGGGTAGGTGGGTAGGTGGGTAGGTGGGTAGGTGGGTAGGTGGGTAGGTGGGTAGGTGGGTAGGTGGGTAGGTGGGTAGGTGGGTAGGTGGGTAGGTGGGTAGGTGGGTAGGTGGGTAGGTGGGTAGGTGGGTAGGTGGGTAGGTGGGTAGGTGGGTAGGTGGGTAGGTGGGTAGGTGGGTAGGTGGGTAGGTGGGTAGGTGGGTAGGTGGGTAGGTGGGTAGGTGGGTAGGTGGGTAGGTGGGTAGGTGGGTAGGTGGGTAGGTGGGTAGGTGGGTAGGTGGGTAGGTGGGTAGGTGGGTAGGTGGGTAGGTGGGTAGGTGGGTAGGTGGGTAGGTGGGTAGGTGGGTAGGTGGGTAGGTGGGTAGGTGGGTAGGTGGGTAGGTGGGTAGGTGGGTAGGTGGGTAGGTGGGTAGGTGGGTAGGTGGGTAGGTGGGTAGGTGGGTAGGTGGGTAGGTGGGTAGGTGGGTAGGTGGGTAGGTGGGTAGGTGGGTAGGTGGGTAGGTGGGTAGGTGGGTAGGTGGGTAGGTGGGTAGGTGGGTAGGTGGGTAGGTGGGTAGGTGGGTAGGTGGGTAGGTGGGTAGGTGGGTAGGTGGGTAGGTGGGTAGGTGGGTAGGTGGGTAGGTGGGTAGGTGGGTAGGTGGGTAGGTGGGTAGGTGGGTAGGTGGGTAGGTGGGTAGGTGGGTAGGTAGGGTAAGTGCATGGATAGGTAGGGTAGGTATAGGCAGATAGGTAGTTAGGGAAGCAGGCAGGTAGGTACAATGACTGGTAGGTACAATGATTGGGATATTTTCTTCGTTTTATATATGTTCTTCTCCAGACAAAAAAGTTTTTAAATATATATATATTTCAATTTTGGCTCGATTCTGGCTTTCCAGGTTACTTAATTTTGACAGTACCACGTTACTTGCAACTCCAAGCTTTATAAGAAAAAAATGCCAAAAAGGGGAATTTGTTGACAAAACTACGAATGGTTTAAGACGGTGAATATTTTATGTACCTATTTGATTTGTCTGGTTGACTTTGTGCATTATTCCGCCAGCCTGTGGACTTGTCATTACGTGACCAACCTCAATACCCAGCTCCTTCGGCACCACGAAGACTGAGGTAACGTCTTCTTTTCCAGGTAAGAGTACTGGACAGTTGTATATTATATGGTTATTCGGGTCGATAGCCTTAACATTACTACGCAACTGCGTATTGTTGATTCTCCTTTTGTCTGAGTAGTCGACTTGAAGCATTCCATGTGGACAGCGGCTAGCATTCCATGCACGACACTTACCGGCTTCCTACATTATTGTATTTTAAGAAACAATATAATGTGATTTTTCATGCAAATATGGGTTGACAGTAATTCAGGTAACAGAAAATAACAACGTTAATAATAATTACCTCAAGGTTGTAACATTTCTCAAGATCTCTACATTTTGCACACGATTGCATGTTAGACAAATGTCGTGCAAAGTTGCACTGTTTTAGCTGACAATTGATTAGCTAAAATCAAGATGAAAAATAAGCAGAGAAAAAAACATGCATCAGAATAAAAAGGAAAAAATAATGCAAACAGCGAACACATTTTTACTTTTTTTTTTACTTTAACTGTCCGATTAATTTGTTAGCAAATACATAAATATTTAAACAGAAGAACAAAGAAACATTGATATCAATGATAAGGCTCTACCAGGTTATGTAAAAGAGCCGAAATTCTAGGCAGGAATAAGACAGGCTTTCATTGATTTTATATCTAGATTATTTAAATTAGACCAGTACGTACCCAAATGTTGTCGGAACAATGATTTTCAGAACCCACTGTGTAGCAGTTATAGTAGAACCAGTCTGGGCATGACTTCTTATATGGTCTGGATTCATTACCCGGGATACACTGTCGAGTTTTGTCACACCAACCACAGAATTCATCAGAGACGCAAGTTGAACAATTTCTGAATTTTGAGCAGTACGAGTAAGTACATGCACGTCCTTGGAATGACCGCGTGCACCTGCACATGTTTGGTCCTACGCATTTTCCGACGTCAGAACAGTTATGAACGTCTCGGCAGTGGGGCTTAGAACAGTCTTCTCCGGTCCATCCTCGATAGCAAAAACACGTGGATCCGATGCAATCACCATTATGAAAACACTCATTTGGACAGCGAATGACTTAAAAAATATGCAAGAAGAAACAAATTAATATTATCTAAATTAAATATTTTTAATTAAAATATTAAAAATTATTTTAGAATCGTACAAGAATAATTGTAAAATATATATCGACTTTACCTGCGTTTCTGCTACAAGCTAACGAATAATGGCTATCACAAGGTACTTGCTGAACCTTTCCTTCGTGAGTCAATACCTGACATTCATCTCCCTTAAAGATTGAATTGAAATTTCACTTGTTGGATTTTGTTGGATTATTCTATATAAGCTTTTTAAAAGATAGTTTTGGTTATTTTGGTTGCCATGTTTTCTAATAATCTTATTATTACCTTTTCCTGAACGCCATTGCTTATAACCCATAATGGTATCGGTGGTGGTCGATCATAAGTCGGTGTAATCATTGACATAATTTTTGCTAACAATTCTTTGTCAGCAGGGGAGCTTGACGAAATTATATGTCCTCCATAATACTATGAAAATAATTTGAAACTTAAAGTTAACAAATAAAATAAAAAGTAGAACTGAATAGACCTTTTCAGCTTCGTTGTTTGTTGTGCCCATTTCAGACCATGTGATGCCACTCTTGGGAGCTGATTCTTTCATGTGTTAATATTTTAACAAAAGAACATTTCTCAAGGGAATGTCATGTGGTCTGAAATGGGCAAGTTGCATACGAAGCTAAAAAGGTCTATTATAGACTTTATATATTGTAAGATAGGTTCATTTATAGTTACAACCGGTTTCATTGCAATGTGTCCTTGCAAGATACAACAAACACATCGCGAAGCAGCTTCTTTGAAATCTAAAAAAACCAAGTGCAAAGTACAAAATGCGAGACAGGCGCGTAGTTATGAAATAAGACGTGGTAAAGCAATGATGTTGCTGCTTGATAAACCTTCTTTTTTATGGCCTTTCAGGCAACTAAAATGTAATTATTTGTCCGTAGTATGAGAAAGTGGTTTGACCGATCACCCGGCAAACTAAACAGAATATATTAAAGTCTTGCATGTACCTTACAATATTCGTCTGCTTCCTGAAAGGACTGAACTCCTGCACGAAATACATAACAAGATGGACCCATGTTCACCCAGTCAGGAGGACATCCGACTAGAAAGTAAAAACAGTAACAACATTAGTAATAGTCTTATGTATACTGATAATCGTTAATAACTAGATAATATCAGTAAAACCTAGATATATATACTCACGAGAGAGGATATTTTTTGGCTGTATCTTAACAAATGGTTCGAAAAGAACCTTTGGTAGACGGTTGTTAATGTCTTTATCACGCAGCCGTGACTTAACTGTTGGTTTTATACCGAAACCAAACCAGTTCATCGTAGCATTTACGGGGTCCGTGACAGCAGAAATAGTTGTATCTATCTCATAAAGATTGTGGGGATTCTTCAGGCTGTTGCCATGATACTGAATTGGTCCGTTAGTACGAATAGTTGCACCATATTCAGCTGCAGTTCCAGTGTTGAGGAAGAAGGTGTTGTTTGTACAGTGTTGTCCTTCATATTTCCCATTTAAGAATTCGTACTCCATGATGACAAGACCAGAGTTATTGAAAAAGAAGTTACCTTCTATTTTTGTGGCTACATCTTTCATTTTGACAATACTGTGCTTGCTGTTGCCAAAACCTTTGCCGTAATTACTGGAAAAGTGATTTTCCTTGATGGAGACTACAGCAGGAACGCCTTTGTTCGACACAAGATGTAAGGCTTCTTTACCGTTCTGTGCAAACGTGTTCCCATAGATCCAACTTACGTTTATTGAGTTTCTTCCTTCAATGAAATGACCATCACTGTTTTCTGTCTGCACATATATACCACCGATTGTGTTACCAGCTATATGATTGTTGGCAAAGAGAAAATATTTATCTTTCATCTCTGCATAGACAGCTCCAGAAAGAACGGAATTTTTTACAATCTTGGAATTGCCATTCTTCAAAATTTTATTTCTTTTTAAAGATAAGGGTTTCCTTGACGTTGACTTATACCAAATGCCATGTTCTTCATTGTTTTGGATAACGTTATTCTCCAATTCATCTTTTTCTTAAACAAGAACCAAAAATGCATGTAAGGCATTATCATATAATATAAACCAAGTTAAATACAAATACTTGTACAAAATACTTTAATATTATCATTAACTCGAAGCAGCACGGTGAATCATATAAACTAGCGCCCGCCACATTCCCAAAAAATGCTTTACTCACCATTTTGACACTTTTGGATCTCGACATCATCAAGAATGACAAAATTTCTGCTGTATCTGCTAGGAGCGGCTGTGTATGATCCCAAAAAGATTATTCGATATTGCATGTAATTCTTGGGTAGATCAAGCACAACTTTTGTCCATTGAAGAACCTCGGTCGATTCCGGTTTCCATAGTAAAACGAGTTTAGAAAAACCTTCAAAAATATTGGTTCCTTTTTGTAGAAAGACGTTCAGGGAAGACCTTCCACCTCTTCCAAATTTGTAATAAAAGACCAAGTTGCAAAATTTTGATTTAGACGTTAGTAGTGGGCTGACAAGGGATGCGTTGCCTGACGATCTATATCCATAATAATAGCCATGGCCAATCCCTACGACATAACCTGAATGTAAAATTGGATAATATATATGAAATTGTTGTTCTATCAAAATAATATTTGTGTTGTCATGATGGACCATGGCATTGATAATATTTTCAAAGTTTGAAACAATAGGCTAAAATTATAGAAATTCTTTCGTAGGAAGAGTGTCGACACACATTACGCATGCAACATGATAGTGAAAGTTATTGGTGATTTTATTCCGAGCCAGTAATTTAGATAATAATTCCTTGGAAAGCTCGTTCCGAGAATATGAATTCAGAATAAGTATGTACCTATTTCGAAAGAGTTTGCAAGAGACACAAATGAGATAGGCGAAAGGTGATAAGCAATTGGAGATACGTTATCCAATATCAAAGTATAATTTGAATGTCTGATGTTTCTTCATATTATTCTCGTTAAGAAAACGGAGGATTGGGTGTTTCTTGTATTCGTTCTTAGATGACGTGTTGCCTATTGCCTATCTCTTTTGGCTTTGACGATCTAGGTGTATACACCTATTTCTAAAAGAGTTGTCGATCATGAGGAGATCTGAAATCTAACACCGAAATGAATTGCGGGCTGCGGGTTGTGATTTTAAATACGGAGAAATGTGACAATATTGATTTGTCTTTTTAATAAGTAGTTTGAATTGAATCAGTTTCTTTTGATCACTGGCGTTCTTTATCCTTCATATTCAACCAATGGCGGTTTACCAGGTTGATATCTAGTTATCTACCTCTCGAGGAGGTTGATATCTGGTTATAAACCCCGTGCTTAAGAGTCATAGTCTGTAAGGATCAAGCAAATTTAGAAACATCCGGCCAGTCAACCTCACGGATTTTGCTCAAATTTGGTATATATAGACTAGGAGCCAATTACTAAAAGAGGCCTAGAAATTGACCTTCAAGGTCAGGTAATTTTCTTTTTATGACATAGACATAGACATAGACATAGACGAGGTCCCGGATGTAGTTTGTATGAAAAATACGAGTAGCTATATAATATATAATAAATAGAGATTACTTCATGGAAAGTGCGCGCGTACGGTTTTTATTCACGAGTTGTGAAGTATCATAAAACGAACAAGCGAGTCTTCGAGCGCGTGAGTTTTATGATACGAAACAACGAGTGAATAAAAACTGTACAAAGCACTTTCCATGGTGTTTTCTTTTTATTATATTCATACCGAGATTTTCAATTTGGTTTGAATTAGAGACTATTTTAGTTTACAAAGTTTGTAAACAAAGCTCAGTTTCCAAACTAAAAATTATATTGCAATAACTTCTTTATTTTACAACGCTGTTTTACAAACATAATAAAAACTTATTCTTATTAAATTCTAATTCGGTTTCTAAGTTTAATCTTTTCAACTTCTAGACTTTTAGTTTACACTAAAAATGATTGCGAAAGCTTACCGAAGTTTCTGTCGCCTTCTTACACGACAAAGCTGCCTTTCAATTCCTCGTTAATTGTTGTTTAATACATTTTTAAGAGCTTTTCCACGAGATTTACATCTCGGTCAGCTTTTCCTCCGCTCTACTGTTGGTATTTCATCGATTTTCTCTTTGGTTTCGTCGTCTAAATTATATTTTCATCCATGTTTTGAACTCAAACTTTCTAGTTTAGGTCTCACCGAATTGAAGTCGTCTTCTTACAAAAGCAACTGAAGCTGACTTTCCTTGTTGTTGTTTAAGTTTTCGGTACTTTTAAAGAACTCTTCCAATAGATTTACATCTCAGGCAGCTTTTTCTCCGCTTTACTATAGGTAATTCATCGATTTTCCCTTTGGTTTTGTCGTCTAAAATATAGTTTCATTCATGTTTTGAAATAAAAACTTTCTAGTTTTAGTCGAAAGTCTCACGCGAAAGAGCAGTGGAGCCCGTTGCTGCCGGCTTCTGATTGGACGTATCGTTTTTCTCATATGTGAAGAAAAGCCGTACGTGGCTTCTGATTGGACGTATCGTTTTTCTCACACGTGAAAAAGCGATACGCGCATTGTGATTGGTTGGGAAAAGTGAACGAACGAACATTTATTACACAGGATTTTACTGAGTAAATCTCGGTATGTATATAATAAAAGAAAATATTGGATAGGGTGACTTGTATTTTTTTCATCTTAGGCTATTCCAAGTCTATAAAAACCAATAAACTCATCCATAACAATTCTTTTTGACATATGGTTAAATGTTTTTGAAAAGCTGTACTTACCTTCATTAGAGTTAAAAGAGTTATCAGGCATGTTATAATTACCATAATAACCGTAATAACCATGATAATAGTAATTTTTTGTTGCTTTCCATGTTGTTGTCATGTTAATACCGTTTATGGTCATGTTGCGAAACGACTGCCACCCACACATTCCGTATTGGAAATTACAAGGTATATCTGAAACACAATTACAAAATTGTAAAGTTTTAACCTGGTTATGCTTTTCATAACACTTTTCTTATGTTCAGCTAGTCTCCGTACTTAATATAACTTCGCACACAGGTCACGCTATTGGCACATGGGAATATATAGTGGTACGTAACCTGTATACGGCAAGAAACAAGATAACAAAACAAATAGTAAATAATGTATTTTGACATTTTAGTTCTTATTCGACGTACTATTGTTTTTATTAGACAGTTATACTGTCAGTAACACTGAGAAAAACTTTGCGCTAGAGGTTTTTTATCGTTTTTGTTATCGTAATGAGCATAAGTATCATAAGTAAAAATATAGTAAACTTGTAAGCCATGAAGTTTTTTTTTAATTCATTGTTATAACTCGCAAGCGTATGTTTTACACAAAGTATGTTTCACAGTGAAAACAATGAAACGAAACGAAACAATGGTTTCAAACCGAGGTTGTTCTTGATAAATTAGAGAATCAAGTTCAGTATCGATTTGGAACCATAGTTTCGTGATCATCCAATGCAAATTCGGGAAAGGTCGATTACCTGAGCTTTGAATATCCACAACGTCCACTTCAAACATTATTCTTGATTTGGGGTTACCATACCACATAATCTTTCCTATTTCAGGGAAGAAAAGATCCTTAAGCAGCATGGTTTTCAATGAATTTTCCGGGTAATGGTGCTGGAATTCACGCGTCCTTCTTTTGTCATAGATCTTCATTGTTTGTGAACCTTGGTAAAAAAGAAGTCGTATGCGAACGCCATTTCCTTCTCTTTGAGCTCTGAAATCTTTCTGGCAATACACATATGGTATTGTAGATAACTGCTCAGTGTTAATGTCGTTCAACTCGAAGAATACGATAATTTTATTTTTGACGTCAAAAGTTTTAATGCTGGAATCGCAAATCGACAATCTTCCGTAACAAACTGAAGGGATATTATGTTGTTGAGGAACATCCATAACAAACCCATTGATGGTGCTTTCTATAATGCTGTCTTTTATTGTAACTCCATAGCTGGTTTGAATGACGTTAAGGCCGTTTCCTTTGAGATGCTTCAATTCACATTTGGTAGCAGTGATATTGTTGCTTGCTAAAAAATAACTGAAGCCTTGAGAAGTACAGTTTTGAATAGTGACATAATGTATATCTGGGGTTCGCATGACACTTTCAATTGCAGACACGTTGGAGTTGAAGTGTCGGCCACAGTGACGTATGTCAACATGTTCCAATACGGACCTCTCCATAACAGTACCATTCTCACTTGATCCGACAATTCTTATATTCCCCCATGGCTTGCCTTTACAGTCCAACCCGACGAACTTTGTCGTATTGGAAGCAAAAACATGGTATTTTGCGTTGCACCTGCTCACTAATGATTCATTGCCATGACAATGTAACTTGTAGGGCCAAGGTTTTCTTGGTTCAAAATCAACCTTTTTATAATGTGAATCCTGATGCGGCAAGTATCCAATCTCTCTGCAGATTACTTTTGTATTTGTTGAATTCCAGGTACTATCTGGACAGCACACAGGCATCCATTTGTTTTTGTAATATGCTTCTAAACGACCTTCCCATGGAAACTGTCCATCTTTCAAGCGAAAATGTTGGCTTATTTTTGGGTTGTCTAAAGTGAGCTTGATCTTTCTTTCCTTTGTTCCACGAGCAATAAGTGTTCCTATAACGAGCAGACTAACTCCCGGAGAAAATCTTAGCTCCACATTAGGTTCTATTGTAAGAATAACACCCGAGAGAATAGTCAAGTCCGAAGTAACTTTATAAGGGCTTGCTTCCTCTGTGAGAATGAGTGACTCATTTACACGACCCCCAAGGTTGTTTCCCCTTAGCGCACTAATGTTCTTGGCAATCATTATTGTTTTATAATCATTGTAACTTGTTAGAAAAGGTGAAGTCCAGGCAATTGAGTAGTCATGGTTATCATCAAAGTCAGAAATTCTTTGTCTTAGATGATGATTGTCTGAAGTTCCCCACCAGTTATGGCTTGCATTGAGAAAATCCTTTTGTGTTAGAGCTGGAATGCGAAGACAAAATTCCTTTTCAAAGGATGGATTTACCAATTTATTATGGAAAAATTCAGTTATCTTGTAATAAAGAAACCCACGGAATTTCAGGACACAGTAGTTTGTAAAGTACGCTCGTGAAAGGACGTCAGCAGCAACTTCGTTTTCTGTAAAAGTGTTATTAATGATTTTCAATGATTTATTACCTTCATCAAAATCAACCTTATGCAAAGACTGTACCGACATTATATCATTGGCTTTGTTACGGTGAAATGTGTTGTTGCGTACATCAATGTTTCCATCCATTCTTAAGATTGAAACCATCTCTCTTGAGATACAAGTATTGTTTTTTAAAGAATTATCAGCCAAGAGCAAGTTAGCCATGTTTTGTATTCCTTCGAATATTAATGTCGCACCGAAGTTAGATTGGAAATCGTTTCCTGATGCTTCAAAGCCCTTGCTTTGTTTAGTAATCCACAGCACAGACTTAATGCACAAATTGTGTCTAAATACATTTCTTCTTAGCTGTAACGAGGAATAACAATAACCACTTGTGCTAGTCGATAGGATTGCCATGCCAATATTTCTTTCGAAAATGTTATCATTAATAACCAGCTGTTCAGTTTGAGAGTAAATTCTTCTGATTTCTATTGTCGAGGTCCCACTGTGCGTATTGTTTTTAAAAATGTTGAAAAACAGTTTTAAAGTCCCAAAATGGTAGTTGAGGTTGTACAGCAAAACAACACCTTGGTTAAACTGAAAAACATTGTGCGAAGCTTCTAGACCATACATCTCGCTGTTGATAGATATAACAGCTTCCCTTGTACAATGATTAGCACTGAATATGTTTCTTCTCATCAGAATATTACTATTCGCATAACCACATGATGTAGCGGTTATTACTGATCCAGTGTTATATTCAAACCTGTTCTCGGTTATCCAGCTCTCTGTGTTAAGACTGCAGAGACGTATCGACATGGTTACTCTCTGGTTTTGTTTAAATGAATTCCATTTAAAAATGAGAGACACATTTTGTTGTGCCTGTCGGTTATAAGAATTTAGAGTTATACCAGACGCTTTGTTAAACTCAAATGTACTGTTTTGTACAACAACTCTTGCTCTTAAAAAATAACCCTCAACAATGAATCCCTGATATCCATGAGTAATACTGCAGTTGTACAAATTGAAAACCATTTCTTTCTTGTTATTACCTGAATAATAACCCGAATGAGATTGCAAATAAAATCCTGTATTAACTGTTTTGAAGATGTTTGAATTGTAAATGCCAAAGTCTCCAGCGTTATATGTCAGGTGGATGCCGTTCCTGTTGGTCTCCAATGTGATGGATCTCATTATTCCCATGGTTACTTCTTTTGCATAAATTCTAAGATAGTCATTTGAGTTAGACATACTGCAGTTTATCATTTTCAGCTGATTGATAACGTTGCCATCAATATTGATGCCTCTTATTAGGTTGAACTTCGAATTTTCAATTTCAACGAAACTTTCAAAGAGCTTTTCGTCTGCAATAAATGAAATAAACAATCGTTCTATTTAGTTGATAAACTCGTCGATTACACTATTCACACCAATGCAATCTATAACAAACAAACTGGTACAAAATAAAACCTTACAAAATATTATACCCACATGCAACGTATTTGTTTTTGGTTTCCGTCGATAAAATTTTTTGATTGACGTTAGCCAAACATTTTCGCTGTGTTGTTGTCGTAATTATGAAAATGGGTGTAAATGAAATACATGGACGTAAGTTCTTTACATATTAAAATTATCCCCCACGCAAGTGGTTTCTTTTCGAATGTAGTGAAAATGGGTTTGATTTTGAGAAACTGTAAAAATAAAGAGGACATACCTTTTATAGAAAAAAGGAGCAAGTGAAACGATGCTGTGCTGGAATAGTACTTTTCAAGCTTCAGAAGGACTTCGTTTTTTGAGGAGTTGAACGCTTTTCGATCTTTATTATCGAATGTTTCTATCTTCCATACATGTCCCGATGTGATATTCGTTCCATCAAAGGCATGGAGGCGGTTGCTGTGTAGTTGCGAATGAAGAACTTGGATTCCAAGTCTATGATCTCGCTCCGTTACAAATAAATGTTGGCATGTTACAGTTGTTCCGTAGGGTAACTCTGAGTAAAGATACACAATTTCTTTATCTTTCAAGTACGTGATATTGTGATTACAAATATCATCAATTTTCTTTACACTTGGACTCATTGTTTTCGTTAATGCATGAGAAGTAGAAACGTCCCACTGGCTCTGTAATTGAAAACCTGCTGCCCCAGTCGATTCCACTTCCATATCCGTGAGCTTTAAGTATGGTGATCCAAGCTTTATGCCAGTGGACGCAGTGTGGGTAATCTTGGAGTTTGCGATGAAGGACTTAGATAAGAATGGTCTTGAAAATAAGACTTGGATTCCTATGCCGGAAGAAGACTTGATGTTGAGGTTACTCAAGTTATGGTGATGGAAGTCAATTCTTAAGGCATAACCCGGAAGACTTATGTCACTCCTGTAATTAAATCCAGCATCGTTAATGTTCAGATGATGAAGCTCACTTTTTTTATTACTAAAAGCAAGATGAACGCCGGCCCAGTTGTTCTTGAGGCAGTACATAAAAGGAACTCTATAACAGTTCCTCCCAAATGTCCATTTCTTATTGGTACACTGTATTTTATCATCTTCATCGGACTCAAGGCATTTTATGTCAAAGACGAAAAGGTCTGTTAGTTTTGGGGATATATAACTAGGATAAGTATAGCGTTCAATAAAACCAAGATGTCGGCAAACAGCTTTTACTTCCAGTGAAAGCATGTTGTAGCATACTGGGATCCAAGTGTTGTTTGTGTAGAATTCTAGAACACCTTCCCAAGGTCCTTGTCCACCAGACAGACGAATATTTTCGTTTATTATGTCGCTCTTGAATTTCACTTTTTCAAGAATCTTGCCCGTGACATGGAGTTCACCTTGTACCAACATCGCAGCACGACCTGGAAACATCAATGTCGTGTTGCTGGGAATCCGAAGACTGCCATTCTCCAAAATAACAATGTCATCCCGTACCTTATATGGCATTGGGCTACGAGGCAAGGACAGTTCTCCATCCAAGGCACCGCCTATAGTGTTGTTTTGAAGAAAGCAGCTCGTGTGAGGTAAACGTTTAATTGCAACGTCAATGTTGTTTGAGGAAAGGAAGTAAGGAAAATATTTGACTTTAGCAAGTTGAACACGATCATGGAAATCAAATATTTTGTCTTTTATCTCACATTCATCGTTTGTGCCCCACCAATTAAATCTGGCATCAACAAAACTGCTATGATTGACGTACATTGTAGACAACAAGTAGCGACAGTCATTTGTGTCAAATGAATTGTTGTAGAATGTGAAAGTTCCCTCCTTGAAAACAACTAAAGCTCTATCGGTTGTTCTTTGGAACACGTTCGGGAACAGCAAATTTACGGTGTTGTTTTGAAAGGCATTATTGTCGACACTGGCCTTTCGAATCGAAGGGAATCCCATGAAATCTATGTACACAAGGTTTGAACCACGGTTACCAAGAAACTGATTCTGATTTATGCTGACTTCAACAGGATTACTGATACTTTTCGGCGCACAGTGATAAGAGTTTTGATCTGTAATAACAATGACTTGGTCAGAATTGTTATAAAAAGAGTTGTTCCGTATTTCGGCTTTAAGTCTATAAAGAGCAATACAAGAAGCGTAGAATGCTTGTTTCTTGTTCTCTCGTAGCTCATTATGTGACATTGTGAGTGACAGCTGCTTGTAACGTGAGCCACGGCTGCAGCTTTCTGGGGCCATACGCAACCCTCCGCGTGAATTGTTACTGATGCTACTCTGCGTTATCACGATAGACACATTTTCAGTTGAGCCACCAATATGCTGGCAAGCGGGAGAAAGAAATATTCCATTATATAAATTATTGGAAACCTCAGTTCCTTGTATATCAATTCCAGTCAACTGCCGACTGCTCATGGATTGGATTTCGTGCATATAAATGCCATGTTGTTTATTTTTTTCGATAAATGAATCAACAACTTTGTGTTCACCGCCTTGGTTCCTTAGCCTGAGCCCATGATTCCAATTTTGTAGTATATATGAGGAGTAAATGCTTACAGAAGCTACGCCGTCATTTATCTCTATTCCGCTCTGCTGATTATCTGATATGTTACAAAACCAAAGGTTTAACGCCCCTGAAACTTTGCTCGACAACAGCCCTTGATGATTATTCTGCACAAGACTGGCATGACTTATACTACAGTTTATCGAAGATATATGCAACAGAATTCCTTTTCCTTGATTATCGAAAGCCGTGATGTCGGAAAAATGACAAATAGAAATGCTCGAATGGTAGATAGCAACGCCATTTCCAACATTTTCGGCGAAACTTAGTTTTGAACCTGAGACGATCCCAGTTATGTTTTTGGCCATCATTCCGTCCTTGGAGTTTATAGAAAATTCTGTGTTCTCTATGCGTATTTGGTTGGAGACATCCTTCAAGGCCAAGCCAAAACCATTATTACCAGTGATTTTTGAGTTGATAATAGTCAAAGAACTTTTGTCTGTATTAAAAAAAGATTAAAATATACAACTGAAAATCTTGAACCGTAGTAAAAAAAAAAAGCGAAAAATAGCAAAAACAAATTGCACAACAACCGTGTTACATATTCTTAATTTATTTTTTAATCATTTACCTGTACTTTCAGTGATAAGGAGCTCCGCGGCAGCTTCCTGCTGATATATATGACGATACCTTATCCACAACATGTTTCCTGTTGTAAAACCAGGCGACACAATTTGTCCACTATCACTTTGTGTCGCCCTTGTTAGAAGAGTGCAATTAATATTGTCACCGTCACGTGCTTCGATATCGTATCCTTTACCACTTAAAGATTGAAAGTAAAGGGCAAGCGTATGGCCGGGAAAGGTTTTGAAGACCTTTTCATAAAAGAATAAAATAAATAAATAAAACCTCAATTTATCGGTTCAATTTTTTTTAAGCAAAAGACAATATTTTATCACTATTACCTTGATGGTATCCTCCGTTTCCCATGATCTTGAAGATGCAGTAAGGTAAAGAGGGAAGGACACATTTCTTGGATCAACATTTGATAAATCTACCGCTGTTGTTCTTATTCTTGAGTATTCGATTCCATCTCCACTAGTGGTGTTGCTCACGATGCTGTTGTTAATGTTTAGTGTCACGTTGTTGGACGATATATCGATCCCTCTTACCATACTGTTGCTAATAACTGTATTGTGGATGGAGAACCCGTCTTTCAGCTCCTTAGACAATATTCCTTTTATTGTCGATGTTACAGTAACATTATACAGAGACGGTAGGATTTTATGGCCATGAATACCAATAAAGGCCTTGTGAATGTCAACGTATCTTAGCTGGACTTGGCTTGCTGTGTCTTTGTACTCAATGCCACTCCAGTACACTCTTTCAGCTAGCAGTGGAAGAAGGGTATAGCACTCAACACCAACATCGCTGTAGTAGGCTGAGGGGAAAAAACATAAAAAAGCACCATAGGTCTCATTGTACCATTCAAGTCATATGCCTTTCAAAATTTGTCGGACAGTAGAGCGCTTAGACATTATGGGAACTCCTCTACTCTACTTACTCTAGTCAAAGTAACACTTGCCCAAATATTTTTTTCAAGTCATCCCCTGTTCCGAACGTTTTGTATTTTTAATTAACATTGGTAGCATCTTCTTGTTTCTTTGAATTGAATTATCGATATCCATTCCAACAAAGCTAAATAAATGATGCTCCACTAAATGGGGCAAATGGATTTCGTTATTATCATTATATTATTTTCATTACTATTATCATTAGAAGAATGCTACTTTTAAATATTTTGCAAGGTACTTACGGCAACTATACCGCCAATGAGAACAGTCAAGCAAACTCTTCTCTGTTCCTTGGCAGCTGAACCTACCGATCAAGGGTTTTGCAGCGTCACGTCTAAGAGAATAAGACCTTTTTGCACCTACAAACCCTAACATTCTGCAAGCAACTTGCGTATTTGAGGTGGTCCAATAATAATTACAAACGCTGCCCCATTGGTTGTCAATGAGAACTTCTAGCCGTCCAGTCTGGTAATTAGCACCACCAACAAGCCTGATCCCTTTATTGTAAGGGATGCTGTCGTTTAGCAATTTGTCTAAATCAGCTGTTTCGTTTAGCCAAAGTTTTGTAAACGTTATACGACTAGTTGAGTTTCCTTGGGCTTTCAGGGTGCCATGAACTTTTAGTCCCACCCCTTGTGCGAACCGGATTTCCACGCCAGGTTCGACATTCAAAATTGCACCTTTTGCAACAACAATAGTTGATGTTACCATGTAGGGCGAATCAGTTTTCGTAAGGTTTCTAGTTCCGGTTATGTTGCCGTGTAGATCAAATGAAGAGCCACTCCGGGCAGTGGCTAAAAATAGTATCAGAAGGACTGGAATCATTTTGACATTTTCAGGAAACTGTTGTTGGATGCATTTGTTTCTGAAAGAAAACGTAAATAGCATTTTTAGGTCTGGAGGGCAGTTTAACGACGGTGTTTGTTTTCTGGCGAAAACAATTTACCGTTTGGTGCTAGACGATTCTTATAAATTGTCTTGGAAGAACAGTTTTATCTTTTAAAACATCGGCACAAGAATATTTTTCGCGAAAAAAACAAATACAACTTCGGCAACTTTTGCTCAAATAAGTATTAGCCAATAAGCGAGATGGTATTTGCATTAATCAACCATCACATGATCTTGCAGTTTGATCCGAAGTTTTTGAAACCTCGAGAAAATCTAGAACTTCTATTGTAAAAAGCTGAGCAAAATACGGTATAGAATAGCAATTCAATTTTTTAACTAATGGGTATGAATAGCCCCGTAACGGTACTATATTTCACCAGATAACGTCTTTTTAGTATCAGTATGGCCAGCTTGAAAAACATGTCATTTTAATTAAATGCTTGATCCAGAATTTTGCTTCCTTTTTCCAAGCTTTTACTTAATAGCACTTCTAGCCCTTCCAGCACGAAAAACAATTCTTCAAAAGTTCAATCGGGTTACGACATATTTCAAGGAAACAAAATATGTTACACTGAAAAATCGCATAACGCACATCGCTGGGGATAATTAAATCAACGTAACAATGCATAATTAACTCCAGCGATGTGTACTGTAGAGCTACGCGTGACTTATTTTCTCCAAACTTTGAATAGAACAAATTTGGATGCGTCAAAATTTATGTTCGATTTTAGACCGTCGTCATAACTTTTTTCTGCACAAAATTTGCCCTTCAAATTTAAACAATGTGTATTTGTGATAAATGATAATATTCTGATTTTTTTAGAAAAATCGTACACGAGGATGAGGAGAGCGGTCGATATAATACAATATAGAAAAAATCCAGTTTAATTGACGCGATAGTTTTGCGAAGCTAGCAAGAATAAAGGTGAGAGAAATTTGTGTTTACGTAATTAGTAGTGTCTAAGCTATTATAAGAAGAAAATTCCAGACTGGTATTTAGCCCCAGTGACCTTGTTTTAGATTCACTATGTTTTGGTTAAGCTGAGCTCACTCGAATCTATCAAGCAGTTTTGTTTATGAATACGAATTCACTCTCTTCCTTTCGTCGTCGGCCCAAAGAGAGGACGGCAAACATTAAGGGTTATAAATTGTGTCTAATCAAGATTCAACAGATAGCCAGTCAATAACCCTAATTCTCTGCCGTCCTCTCGTTGTGCCGTCGATGCTTACATACAGATTCAAACCTAAAGTTTGAATTCTTGGAATACCTTACATATATCCTTTTTTAGAATAACAAACAAAACTGCTACAAAGCTTTGATTGAGCTTCGATGTGGAACATATACAGTTTTGAATTCTATAGATTTTGAACAATTTGGGAAAACACATCTTCGTGAACTTGAGCAGAATTTGCGCATAACAGAATTTGTAAATACTAAAACGGTCAGCGCGATTGGCAATCAGCATGGTCATTTAGATTTATCAAACATTAACAATGCTTCTCTCAAAACCTAGGTTTCAGTTTGCAAAGTTTGTTCAGCCAAAAAGTATTTAGTAAACAACATTTCAAGATAATGTCATTGCTCAAATTTGGTCGCGTTTATGTGACCGTGGTTGTGCTTCATCACCAACGATTTTGAATTGACAATTGTGAATTATGTCATTCTAAAATTTCATCCAAAACTTCCATCCAAAAATAGGATACATTTTTCGCAAGATCGAAATTTATGCAAAACATTGAGTTTACTTAGCTTCGATATAAAAAATTACAATGTCTAATATTTGCCAATGTTTCTAATCATGGCAATTGTATAAAGTAGACGAAGTTAATATGAGCCAAAGCTTGTCATAGACGAGTGCACCGAAAATTATAACGGAATAACTTAAGCGGAAATAAGCTAACAAAGATCAAAAATTAAATATCTAAAGATTCCGTTCAACTGAGGAAAAACCACACTCGATTATTTCCTGCCATCACCTAATGAATTATAACGTAAGAGTCACCGTAAGCGACCATTCCCACACCCCAAGAGTTTGTGTAATTTCAAATTCGATCACAACATTCATTGCCCTTTGCAAGCGTTTCGTCAAATGAAGCAGGTCGATAATCCGACGTCACAATTATTTGAGATTTTTCTATAGTGACTACGAAACAGCGTATCAATTAGTGATTCTGATCTTTTTGGTATTGCTAACGAGATGTCAAATTTCCCAAGAGATTAATTAAATATGATGCAGAGTACAAATCCTCCTATGAATAAATTACAAGAATATTGCTCATTGGAACTATATGATTTTCTCTCTGCATTATTGATTGAAATAATAGCCAAAAAAATAGATCAATGGGATTAAGAATCCAGATTGTTTAGCTACGATTTTTACATGAATGTGGTTGATATAATGCATACACAGGGCAGTAGTCCTTCACGAAAATAAGTAATTATAGCATGTTTCGGGTTCAACGTTCTGCAAGCAGACAGTACCTTTGCTTTAACCACTATTCATCTTAGCTTCGGTTTGATTATTTAGTTACTTTTTACATTCGAAACAAAAAATATTCTTGCGTATGGCAAAAAAAAAAAAAAAAAAATGGAATAAATACATATATACGAAAAAACTAAATACCTTATGAAAAAAGAGAAACCTCATCGGTGTGTCTGATGGATTTGATTGGATAACGAATGCACTCCAGGTTGTTGTTCCACGAAGTTCTTCCTAAGATATCTTTTGATCTTCGTTGACTGAACAGATGATCTGACTTCAGCCTTACTTAGGCTCAGGATAAATGTTGAACTTCGCATGAGCCGTACGTATTGAAAACAATGGATGCGTTCAGTGAACCGTTTTTGATTCGATCGAAATACATTTGAACTCATCAGTTCCCACGCCGCTAACACTATATTTTGACAGCCGACAAAAGAAATTGTTTTGGCATGTGAAATCGCTCAAGATGACATGTCAAGGCAGGATCCCAATGATATTGTTTTCCGTGGAGTTAATTTTAACCATCACCTTGCTGACAAGAGATAACATTGAAATTCCGCGCAAAGTTCTCAATGATATATTTTTCCGTGGAGAGCAAATTTTTCTTGATTTTATGGTGCGAAAAATCGTATATTCACGCATAGAAAGTTAATACACACTATCCATATTGCAGGTGGAAGATTTTTTCTTGCTATCGGCAAAGCAACTCAATGTTATCTTATTTTCAAAACCCCTATGTAAGCAAGCAAAATGACAAAGGGTGGAAACAAATGCTTGTTTTTGAACCAAAAACATGTCTAAAAACGGCTATTTGATATTTGATGTTAAAGCGGATTACCTTTGCAATGTAACTTTATTTAAAAAAATCCTGTCGATCGGCAGGAGATCGTAGATGAAGGTACCATAGTTAGAGCAATTTCAAAAGGATCTTCTAATAAAAATGAAATTAGTGCAAAACCTAGCATGTGGTGGGATGCCATTTAATAAATCATCCACTACCAAAACAAATGACTCAGGGAACTAAACTAGGCAGCACGATTTACCTCAGGAACGGGCCATTAGAAGCTTTGAAAACCTCAGCAAAAATAAATCGCGCAAACTCTTCTCTACGTAAAACAAAATCGAGCAAACACAGGTCAAGGGTAATGGCACTAACTTTAATGCAATAAATATGTTGCGAATGCCCCTCAAATCACTTGAAATTGCATTAACGAGTTTCTGAATTATTATGAGGGCCTTTTTGGGGGGCATATTCCCAACCCCCCTAGGTTCTCCCGCTGTTGGCGGTCGTTAGTCTCCTCCTTCCAAATCAAAATTACGCTCCAGGATCCCTGATAATGCATAGTTGTGAAAATTAGAATATAAGAAATTAAACGACAGAATTCGAACTCTAATGTTCAGTTTTGAATCCTGAAATAGTATTAGTCATTATCTCTTTTTTGTGTATGGTAAGAGTGGTTTCTTGGGGTGCATGGGTTGTGACGCGCAACTAGCAATTTTGCTTAACTCTCGGAAAAGTTAAAACATTGGTATTCTCTGATCTAAGGCTATATCTAGTGGCTGGCTTAAGAAATAACAGTTCAGCAATATATTGAGGAGCAAGTCCACGGAGTGCTTTAAACACAAGCAACGCAATCTCGAATTCCACTCGGTACTTTACTGGTAACCAGTGAAGTTCCATCAAAGCCGGTGTAATGTGATCAAACTTGGGAATAAGACCCTCGCTGCTGCATATTGCGGAAGTCCATACAAGAGAGAATTACAGTAATCCAAATGAGAGGTCACAAAGGCATGGATGAGAGTTTTATTCGACTCGACTGTGAGAATCACTTGCTTGGTTGACTACTACTATCTTGAAAAAAATACATCAAGTTGGTGATTTTTTTTATTCAGTAAATAGCATTTTTAGGTCTGAGAGGGCAGTTTAGGGACCGTGTTTGTTTTCTGGCGAAAACAATTTACCGCTCAGTGCTAGCCGATTCTTATAACTTGTCTTGGAAAAACAGTTTTGTCTTCTAAAACATCGGCACAAGAATATTTTCGCGAAAAACAAATACAACTTTGGCAACTTTTTGCTCAAATAAGTATTAGCCAATTAGCGAGGAGGTATTTGCTTTAATCAACCATCACCTGATCTTGCAGTTTGATCCAAAGTTTTTCCAACCACAAGAAAATCTAGAACTTCTATTGTAAAAAGCTGAGCAAAATACGGTATAGAATAGCAATTCAAATTTTTACCAAATGGGTATGAATAGCCCCGTAACGATACGAGATTTCACTAGATAATGTGTATTTACTGTAATGAGTACAGTGGTGCTCTCGAAAAAACGCATAACGCGCATCGCTGGAGATAACAAATGCAATGTAACAATGCATAACTATCTCCAGCGATGTATACTGTAGAGCTACGCGTGACTTATTTTCTCCAAACTTTGAATATACAAATTTGGATGCGTCCAATTTTATGTTCGATTTTACACCGTCGTCATAACTTTTTCTGCACAAAATTTGCCCTTCAAATTTACACAAAGTGTTTTTTTTTTATGATAAATGATAATATTCTAAATTTTTTAGAAAAATCGTACACGAGGGTGAGGAGTGCGGTCGATATAATACAATATAGAAAAAATCCAGTTTAATTGACGCGATAGTTTTGCGAAGCTAGCAAGAATAAAGGTGAGAGAAATGTGTGTTTACGTAATTAGTAGTGTCTAAGTTATTATAAGAACAAAATTCCAGACTGGTATTTATCCCCAGTGACCTTGTTTCAGATTCACTATGTTTTGGTTAAGCTGAGCTCACTCGAATCTATCAAGCAGTTTTGTTTATGAATACGAATTCACTCTCTTCCTTTCGTCGTCGGCCCAAAGAGAGGACGGCAAACATTAAGGGTTATAAATTGTGTCTAATCAAGATTCAACAGATAGCCAGTCAATAACCCTAATTCTCTGCCGTCCTCTCGTTGTGCCGTCGATGCTTACATACAGATTCAAACCTAAAGTTTGAATTCTTGGAATACCTTACATATATCCTTTTTTAGAATAACAAACAAAACTGCTACAAAGCTTTGATTGAGCTTCGATGTGGAACATATACAGTTTTGAATTCTATAGATTTTGAACAATTTGGGAAAACACATCTTCGTGAACTTGAGCAGAATTTGCGCATAACAGAATTTGTAAATACTAAAACGGTCAGCGCGATTGGCAATCAGCATGGTCATTTAGATTTATCAAACATTAACAATGCTTCTCTCAAAACCTAGGTTTCAGTTTGCAAAGTTTGTTCAGCCAAAAAGTATTTAGTAAACAACATTTCAAGATAATGTCATTGCTCAAATTTGGTCGCGTTTATGTGACCGTGGTTGTGCTTCATCACCAACGATTTTGAATTGACAATTGTGAATTATGTCATTCTAAAATTTCATCCAAAACTTCCATCCAAAAATAGGATACATTTTTCGCAAGATCGAAATTTATGCAAAACATTGAGTTTACTTAGCTTCGATATAAAAAATTACAATGTCTAATATTTGCCAATGTTTCTAATCATGGCAATTGTATAAAGTAGACGAAGTTAATATGAGCCAAAGCTTGTCATAGACGAGTGCACCGAAAATTATAACGGAATAACTTAAGCGGAAATAAGCTAACAAAGATCAAAAATTAAATATCTAAAGATTCCGTTCAACTGAGGAAAAACCACACTCGATTTTTTCCTGCCATCACCTAATGAATTATAACTTAAGAGTTACCGTAAGGAACCATTCCCACGCCCCAAGAGTTTGTGTAATTTCAAATTCGATCACAGCATTCATTGCCCTTTGCAAGCGTTTCGTCAAATGAAGCAGGTCGATAATCCGACGTCACAATTATTTTTCTATAGTGACTACGAAACAGCGTATCAATTAGTGATTCTGATCTTTTTGGTATTGCTAACGAGATGTCAAATTTCCCAAGAGATTAATTAAATATGATGCAGAGTACAAATCCTCCTATGAATAAATTACAAGAATATTGCTCATTGAAACTATATGATTTTCTCTCTGCATTATTGATTGAAATAATGGCCAAAAATTAGATCAATGGGATTAAGAATCCAGATTGTTTAGCTACAATTTTTACATGAATGTGGTTGATATAATGCATACACAGGGCAGTAGCCCTTCACGAGAATAATTAATTATAGCATGTTTCGGGTTCAACGTTCTGCAAGCGGACACAACCTTGGCTTTTTCTACTATTCATCTTAACTTTGCTTTGATTATTTACTTACTTTTAACATTCGACACAAAAAATATTCTTGGGTATGGCAAAAAAAATTGGAATAAATACATATATACGAAAAAACTAAATACCTTATGTAAAAAGAGAAATCTCATCGGTATGTGTGATGGATTTGATTGAATATCGACTGACTTCAGGTTGTTGTTCCACGAAGTTCTTCTTAAGATATCTTTTGATCTCCGTTGACTGAACAGATGAACTGACTTCAGCCTTACTTAGGCTCAGGATAAACGTTGAACTTCGCATGAGGCGTACGCATTGAGAACAATGGATGCTGTCATTTCCAGTTTAGCGTGTAGTGAACCGTTTTTGATTCGATCAAAATACAATTGAACTCATCAGTTCTCACGCCGCTAACACTATATTTTGACAGCCTACAAAAGAAATTGTTTTGGCATGTGAAATCGCTCAAAACGACATGTCAAGGCAAGATCCCAATGCTATTGTTTTCCGTGGATTGATTTTAACCATCACCTTGCTGACGAGAGATAGCATTGAAATTCCGCGCAAAATGATATATTTTTTTCATGGAGAGCAAATTTTCCTTAATTTTAAGGTGCGAAAAATCGTAGAAAGTTTTAGATACACGCTATCCATATTGCAGGTGGAAGATTTTTCCTTGCTATCGGCCAAGCTACTCAATGTTATCTTATTTTCAAAGCCCGCTTTAAGAAAGCGAAATGACAGAGTGGAAACAAATGCTTGTTTTTGAACCAAAAATATATGCATATTATCAATCGGATTATCTTTGAAATGTAACTTTTTTTTTAAATCCTGTCGATCGGCAGGAGATCGTAGACGAAGATACCATAGTTAGAGCAATTTCAAATTAAAAGGATCTTGTAATAAAAATGAAAGTGAAAAACCTAGCATGTGGCATATCTTATATTTACCATTGTGCATGGTGGGATGCCATTTAATAAATCAACCACTACCAAAACAAATGACTCAGGAAAATAAACTACGCAGCACGATTTACCTCAGGGACGGACCATTAGATAGTTAAGGGGGGGGGGGGGGGGGGTGCGTAAATCGAGGAAGCTCTGAATACCTCAAATATATATATATCGCGCGAACTCTTCTCTAGTCAAATCGAGCAAGCACAGGTCAAGGGTAATAACACTAACTTTAATGCAATAAATATGTTGCGAATGCCCCTCAAATCACTTGAAATCGCATTTTCGAGTTTCTGAATTATTATGTGTCTTTTTGGGGGGCATATTCCCAACCCCCCTAGGTTCTCCCGCTGTTGGCGGTCGTTAGTCTCCTCCTTCCCAATCAAAATTACGCTCCACGATCTCTGATAATGCACAATTGTGAAAAGTAGAATAAAAGAAATTAGACGACAGAATTCGAACTCTAATGTTCAGTTTTGAATCCTGAAATAGTATTAGTCATTATCTCTTTCTGTGCATGGTTAGAGTGGTTTCTTGGGGTGCATGGGTTGTGACGCGCAAGTTGCATTTTGCTAGGCTTTTAAAATACGCATTTGTCCTGCTAGGTCTAATTGCCTCTTACACTCAAGTCAACTCCACCTCCTCATGGTGCACCCTGTGGAGTCTGGCCTTGCAGCTGGATGAGCTAGTGAAGTAATGACGCCATAAATGTGAAGTAGCTTCGCCTGGAATAGCTGTTAAAAGGCAACTGGAAAAATCCTAAAATGTTAAAAATTGCAATTGACAAAATCTATATACGGAAACTGCATGCAAAACTATTTACATTATCGATATCAAAATATCTATATCAAAATCATATAAACAAAAGGACAAACTAATGTATCAAAGAAAATAATAAGAATGTAGTAAAATGCCTTCTTAGAAAAAACGCTTTCAACTGTTGTTAAAAATGTCCAGACTAGAGCAGCAGCGCATGCTATCATGTAAAATGTTCCACAAGTTAGGTTCTGCATGCGCAAAGACTCGTGCGCCAAATGTCTTACACTTAACTCTCGAAAACGTTAAAACATTGATATTCTCTGATCTAAGGCTATATGTAGTGGCTGGTTTAAGAATTAACAGGTAAGCAATATATTGAGGAGCAAGTCTACGGAGTGCTTTAAACACAAGCAACGCAATCTTGAATTCCACTAGGTACTTAACTGGTAACCAGTGAAGTTCCATCAAAGCCGTTGTAATGTGATCAAACTTGGGAATGAGACAAGTGACCCTCGCTGCTGCATATTGCGGAAGTCCATACAAGAGAGAATTACAGTAATCCAAATGAGAGGTCACAAAGGCATGGATAAGAGTTTTATTCGACTCTACTTTGAGATACTTCCTAATCTGCCGATATTGTACAGTCCTCTAAAAGCCTTGCTACATAATTTCGCGACATGCATGTTCATTGACAGATGGTTGTCCAATCAGCTGCCTAAGTTCTCCACACTCTCCAATGGCTGGATATCACAGTGGCCCACTCTAATAGAACCAATGCTGATGTTTGCTAACCGCTGAAGTGAACCAATAATGAGGACCTCTGTCTTAGAATCATTAAACATCAACTTGTTACAAACCAGCCATGCTCTGACATCTTCAATACACTTCTCAACAGCCTTGACTGAATGTTCCTGAGAGTCAGATGAATCTGGGCGGAAGGAAAAGTACAATTGACAATCGTTTGCGTAACTGTGCGCCAATGCCAGGTGCTTCTTGATAACGTCAAACAACCGGACGCATAAAGTAGAAAGAGAACCCCGCAGTTAAGACTCAAGGTTTTGGAGGCCTGCTGTTGAACAATAACTTGATTTCTCCCAGCCAATTAAGTTTTAAACCAAATAAGAGCATCTCCACCGATTCCAAAGTCCTGTTGTAGTAGATGAAGTAGAATCTCATGATCAATGGTGTTAAACGTGGCGCTCAACCAATAGGGATAGCAAAGTCACTTCATGTTGATCCATTTTGAGTAGAATATCATTCTGCACTCTTATGAGCGCCGTTTCAATCGAATGGATGTCAACAAGGTGCGATGGAATCTCCTTTTAACATAAACCTGGATTTCGTGATTAGAGTTGCCCGAAATGAAATATTGAAGAAATATCCAAAGACAGGTTACAAGATCGAATACTGCATCCCAAATTAAGTATCTGCAAGACAACTTCGCAACTCCCCGCCAGTTGGTGAAAAAAGAATAAGTGATTCGAACTGCTATGTGCAGGCGATCAGGCTATAATTGCTGAATCTATTGATGACCTCCATAATATTATTCATATTTATGACAATATTTTCACGCGGTTTGGACTGTAGATATCAAATGATAAAACTGAAATAATGCTTTCAATACGGATGAGGAAATCAAGGTCCAGGAAAGCATAGTATCTGTTGGAAACAACAAGACAAAGAACGTTCGTAGTTTTAAGTACCTTGGATCGATAAACCATAACGAACTCTGATGATGCGTCTTTATTCCTCTATATAGAATTGGTGCTGCTTGTCAGAAGTGGAATGAGTTAAAACATATAATTAACAGACCGGAGGATACGATTAACAACTAGAGTAAAATTCCTTACTATTTGTGTCCGCTCGCGCTTTCTCTACAGCATTCAAGCGTGGGAACTGTCTGAAAATGAGCTCAAGAAGATCGAGGTAATATGGCATGCTTCGTGCGGAAAATTATACGTGGAGGATATGTACATAAGAATGCTCCAAGTAGGAAATAACAAAAACCAAATATCGACCCAAAACCTCAAGTGGAGGAGAAATAGACTGGAGCTTCAAGATCTCTAATGCCCGACTACGTGAACTAACACATACTCTTCCAATCCGGGAGTTCTGCTACATCCAACATCTCAAGTATATTGCTCACATATGTAGAATGGAAAATAGTGCACTTCAGAAGCAGATTCTGTTTGATAGAAGAACATCTAGGACTATATAGACTAGGATAAAATCCCTGCTGGGTATAGACACCCAACAGGCTAGACGAATGATGATGAAGACGTCGGACTTCAAGCGACTGCTGGTGACAAGAGTTTCCACCATATCCCGTCAGAGGCGCTGTAAGGCCGGAAACGCGCCCAAGGGGAGATATAACAATATATTTCAAAATAAAGTTGATCTATGACAATCAAAGCAACAGCATTATTTATAAGTCAAGCCTTCTATTGCCGATTAACTGTCTTTACCGTTTTGGGTTGATCAGCAAGTAGCAATGAGGACCATGGTAGTCCCCGGTTAGTTGTTTCACTGCTATAGCATACATTTAACAGGTATACAAAGTAGTTTCATTGAGTAATATGTCCTCATCTATGGCGGTACTCGTAATACTTGAAAATATACTGTAGATACTACAGTAGGTAATCGTTATATGTAAAGGTGTTCTACTGCTAAAGCAATATAAAGTGATTTGTTTTGTTACAGGTAGTAAATATGTGTTATGGGAATTTAGCACTTTGAGACTTTGCTATCCGTTGGTGTAGTCGTAGGGCATCTGCTGCCCCAGATTTGCATCTTGATGTCACGAACATCCTATTATAAATAACATAAAATGAGTTGATATATAATATTGAGGCTGTAGCATGAAATAGCGTGAAAAGAAAAGCCAAAAGGGAGATAAAAAGATACCATTTTGTCAATAAAACAATGAATAATGAAACAGGATTTCCATTGGCTTTCTTACTCGGCCCCGATCCCCTGTGGTCTTGGACATCTAATGCGACCATTAAACCAGAATACCAATAGACCGTGAGAGAGAAAGAGAGAGGGAGGGAAGGTGAGAGAGGGAGAGGGAGATAACTTTAGCTTTTAAGGGGAACAGGCATTCATGATATACAGCGTTTGCCATTAGGCTTGGCATTTTGTTTGACCTATTCTATTATTCTAACCAGTAAGTCTCATTTTATCTAAAATTGATTCATCAAAGTTACCTTAAAATATTGAATGTCTCCTTCGGGCATTTCTAGTTGCGATGCCTTTGGTGAAGTATTTCTCTCATTTTTAGGTACCACCTTGTTTGTCTTGTTCAGTCGTATTTTCTTTAAGATAATAAATGTAGAAATGGCTGCTAGCAAACATATGCCGATGGAGCAGCCAGCGATAACAAGGACCATTGTTAGAAGACTGTCATTTGTTAATGAAAGTATGATTGTTGGTTCTGAGCTTGTAACAGATTCAGTGGTGATAACTTTTGTCGAGGCTTCTACAATAATCAAAGTAAAGAGTCGTTTCAATATTTGAAATTGCCTGTGTTTAAGACATACACATAATTGAAAGAGCTGACAATTGGGAGCATTGGATTGTATGAAGAAAAAACATATTCTGAAAATAAATTTAAAAAATGGTGTACTTGTAATGGTAATGCGTGTACCTGTAGTTGTTTGTTCAGGTGCACGTGTTTCCTTTTCCAGCCCATTTAAGACCAACTTCAGAGAAGTTGAGTAAGAAGGTTTGCCTTGATCACGTGCTAGCACAAACATGATAACGTGATAAGATAAAGGTTGAACGCGATACATGACACGTATGGGCCCTGTTTTGAAGAGTATGTTGCTTCAATATTTGTCAAAATGAATTCTGATTTTGTTTTTACCTTCCTCGCTGCAGGTTTCTCCTTCCCATCCAATATTACACTGACAAAAGCCTTTGATACATTTTCCATTGTTTGAGCAGTTGGGGCACAACCCTGTTGAATTGTAACAGAATTTTGTTATATAATCCACATATAGGTTTAGTATTCTATCCTGGTTCTATTGCAATACCTATTTCACACTTTTCTCCAGTCCATTCTTCCAAGCATTGACAGGTCTGATTGACACAGCGACCCTTTCCCGAGCACTGATCTGGACATCCTTAGTGAAGATTAAAGAATAATTGTGAATTAGTACAATCCAAGTTATTATCCATCCATCCATCTACGTATCAATACTTTCATCCATCCATTATTCAAGTCTAACCATCCATTTATTTGTACCATCTGTACACATCCACCATCCATCAATCAATCCATAGTACATACATCCATTTGTTCGCCCATCAGTCCATTTTTGCATTCTGTCATTCATTTTAATTATTTCATGATTTCATTTAATTATTAATTCACCACCCAACCATTTATCCTTATCCATCCATCAATCCATCGATCCATCCCTCCATCCATCCACTCATTCATCAATTATTCAATCATTGATCTTACCTGTAAGAAGAGTTTCTTGCATGGCAAAAGATGTATCGTTTGTTAAAGCAACAACGTAGATGCAGCTCTTCAAAAGATTATCTGGTAATTCACGAGCTAGGCAGATCTGCCTTGATTTCTTTTGTAAACAAAAACAGTTGTCAGAACCTATTTTGGTCTTGTCATAAAACCATTCTACATGTAAATTACAAACCTCTAATATGTTATTGGACACATTCGATAACCCATACATAGGAACATGGCTTGGATCCGTGTATGTCGAGTCCATTACGTCATCAATATGGAAATTGGAAGAGTTCCATGACCACGAGTCGTATAATCCTGATATATTGTGGGTAGCTGAAATGCGCCCTGTAATATGATTGTTTTGTTGTTTAGTTTTGTCACAAGAAAAAAAAGGGGGAAATTTGAACTGACGTTATGCTAAAAACACTAAAAATTATGATCCTCAGTCTTTTGAAAAAAAAATCAACAAATTGAATTTAGAAAATTCCACAGGCTTTGTTAAAGTTTACGCATATTTTTTATAGTTAAAAAACATAGGCATTTCTTAATGTTTCATGAAGTGCTTAGTCTCACCATACCGCCAGTTGTGGTGAAATCCAATGCGGTGAATGTGCCCTGTTCTACTCCGATGACCCTTACCGCGTACAAACGCTTCTTCTCGTTTTCGTGCATTTTGTAAATCTGTTGAGGTTCAAGGTGTTGATACGAATCTGCATTTGGGTGGCAAAGCCTTACGTCAAAAAGGCAGACCCAGAATCCACGTGCATGGATGTTTAATCTCGTGTAATTCTCGCTTTGGTTTAGCTTCTCTAAGTGAGACCGCACAGCCATTCTACGTGGTCATCCAAGTCATAAGATACAATGCAACACCTTCTACTCACATGTTTTATGACCCTGAGTGTAGGTCCTGCCGCGAAGGGTTGGAACTACGACCTCCCGCACAAAAGACCGGTGCCCAACAAACTGATCCAAGTAGGAGGTGGTTTAAGATCATGACTAAAAATAGATACTATAGTATAGAGTGATGTTTTTATTTAAAATCAAACATTGCGTTACATTGGCGTAGTATTCTGTTGCTAATGCGCCTTATTTCTCTAGTAGAACATCATATAAGGCCCTTTATATCTTAATGTATCACCAACCATGAAGTAATCCATATATATTGGTAAATATAAAAGTTGGCTTTTAACAATCAAAACAACAGCATTATTTATAAGTCAAGGCTCCTGATTAACTGCCCTAACCGTTATGTGTTGAGAAGTAAGTAACAATGATAACCGTGGTAGTCATGCATACAAAGTAACGCGTACAAAGTAGTTTAATTGGCTAATATTTCCTCTTCTGTGGTACTTGAAAATACTTGAAAATATACTGTAGATACTACAGAAGGCAATAGACTCCTTTCATGTGACGTCAAAGCAGCTCAATTTTAAGGATAAAATAAATGAATTTCAGTCTCCTCTGAATTGGGACCTAATGTTTTGTCCTCCAAATTGAGCTGCATTCCGACGTACTGCAAGGGTTCTATATATGGTCTATATATGGTTATACGAAAGGATGTTCTACTGCTATAGCAATATATATATAAAGCGAGTTAAAGTTATGTTCCGTCTAAATTATTTATATAGGACAAGTAAGAAAGATGTCGAGATTTAGCACTTTGAGCCTCTGGTATCTATTGGTGTAGTTGTAGTGCATCTGCTGCCCCAGACTTTCATCTCGATGTCAAGAACCTCCTATTAATTACATTAAAAGAGATGATTTAAAATATTAAGGTTATCATGATTTAGAGTGAAAAGAAAAGCCAAAAGAGAGATAAAACTGTCAATAATCTTACATTGTTTTATTCCCTAGTAACATAGTTTATTCATTATTTTCAATGTTGACGTCCTCATTTTAAATTTAACATTCAACGCAACGCAACGCAACGCAACGCAACGCAACGCAACGCAACGCAACGCAACGCAACGCAACGCAACGCAACGCAACGCAACACAACGCAACGCAACGCAACGCAACGCAACGTCATGCAATACAATACAATGCAATGCAATGCACCACAATGCAATGCACTGCACTACAATGCAATGCACTGCACTGCAATACAATACAATACAATACAATACAATACAATACAATACAATACAATACAATACAATACAATACAATACAATACAATACAATACAATACAATACAATACAATACAATACAATACAATACAATACAATACAATACAATACAATACAATACAATACAATACAATACAATACAATACAATACAATACAATACAATACAATACAATACAATACAATACAATACAATACAATACAATACAATACAATACAATACAATACAATACAATACAATACAATACAATACAATACAATACAATACAATACAATACAATACAATACAATACAATACAATACAATACAATACAATACAATACAATACAATACAATACAATACAATACAATACAATACAATACAATACAATACAATACAATACAATACAATACAATACAATACAATACAATACAATACAATACAATACAATACAATACAATACAATACAATACAATACAATACAATACAATACAATACAATACAATACAATACAATACAATACAATACAATACAATACAATACAATACAATACAATACAATACAATACAATACAATACAATACAATACAATACAATACAATACAATACAATACAATACAATACAATACAATACAATACAATACAATACAATACAATACAATACAATACAATACAATACAATACAATACAATACAATACAATACAATACAATACAATACAATACAATACAATACAATACAATACAATACAATACAATACAATACAATACAATACAATACAATACAATACAATACAATACAATACAATACAATACAATACAATACAATACAATACAATACAATACAATACAATACAATACAATACAATACAATACAATACAATACAATACAATACAATACAATACAATACAATACAATACAATACAATACAATACAATACAATACAATACAATACAATACAATACAATACAATACAATACAATACAATACAATACAATACAATACAATACAATACAATACAATACAATACAATACAATACAATACAATACAATACAATACAATACAATACAATACAATACAATACAATACAATACAATACAATACAATACAATACAATACAATACAATACAATACAATACAATACAATACAATACAATACAATACAATACAATACAATACAATACAATACAATACAATACAATACAATACAATACAATACAATACAATACAATACAATACAATACAATACAATACAATACAATACAATACAATACAATACAATACAATAATTAGGCATTATGTTTGGCCTTTTCTATTATTCTAGTTAGCAAGTCTCATTTTATCTTGAATGGATTCATCAAAGTTACCTTAAAATCCTCGCTATCTCCTTCCAGCATGTCTAGTTTAGGTACCACCTTGTTTATTTTGTTCAATTGTATTTTCTTTGCAATAATAATTGCAAAAATGGTTGCTAGCAAACATACGCCGATGGAAGACCCAGCGATAACAAGGACCTGTTCCAGACGACTGTTATTTGTTGATGAAAGTATGATGTACGGTGGTCCTGAGCTTGTAACAGATACAGTGGTGGTAGCGTTAACGTCATTCAGTGTTGAGGCTTCTAAATTAATCAAAGTTAAGGCGATGTTATTGGTTATTGGCGATGGAAGAACATAAAAATTGGGGGGGGGGGGGGGGGGGGCTAGAATCGCGAAATCCGCCGTAGCAAAAAAACAAAACAAAAAAAACGTCAAAATCGCCGAACTACCGGTAGTTCCCAAGCCCACCCTAGTCCTCCGCCTACGTACTTTAAAATATATGTACCTGTAGTCGTTTGTTCAGGTGTTTCTTTTTCTAGCCCATTTAACACCATCTTCAGAGAAGTTGAGCAGGAAGGTGTGCCTTGGTCACGTGCTATCACAACCACGTAATATGATAAAGGTTGAACGCGATACATGACACGTATGGCCCCTGTTAACCAATCGATTGCGAACGTCCCATTTCCATTTGTCAAGTGATATCTGACTTCACCGTTGACTCCATTGTCTTTATCGACAGCACTGACATTAGCAACAACTGCCCCAATATTTGTGTTAACGGAGATATTGTACGACGTTTGGAGGGACTGGTCAAATATCGGGCAGTTGTCATTAACGTCGATTATTTGTATATATACTTTGCATGAGGCAATCTTCATTGGTTTTCCATTGTCGAAGGCAGTGACATCAAGAATAACAATATCCGTCTTCAATATGTTATATATCAATGACGAAGATGTAAAGATTTTACCCGAACCTCCTTCAACTGTGAATACGCCACCAACATCATTGGATAACAAGTACATGACTTCACCGTTTCTCCCTTGGTCTAAATCACTAGCATTGACTTGACCTGCGAAGCTTCCCAAGGTAGCATTTTCATACACCGATACATTGTAAACTTGGGAAGAAAATACTGGAGAGTAAATATTTGGTGTGGCCCGTTTATCGCATTTGATCCCATCGTAGCCTGGGTAGCATTCACATTTATTGGGTGCCAAGCAAACACCTTGTTTTGAACAGTCGCTTATTGAAGTGCAGTCTGGGATACTGCAAGCAGCCCCGTACCATGAAGGTTCACATTTGCACAAATCGTAGTCAATGCATTCTCCGTGATCTAGAAAATAAAATAGAATTCTGAATATAATTTTACAGAACAAAGCGCAGTATGTAAGGAGATATGGTTTGTTCTATATATCCAATAGAATTTTTTCAAGGGAAGCAAAGAATACTTTGTCTTTGAAGCTTCTCGTCTTTTCGAAAAACAAAATGGCCGCATTCATAGACATCAATGAGTAGAAATTAAAACTGCATTGTTTTTAATAATTCATTTATTTTCTTTACCTGAACAATAATTCAAAGCTTGGCATGAAGCATTGGAGCAGTCAGATCCACTAAAACCAATGTCACATTCACAGAATCCTGCTTCTTTGCAAACGCCACGATTGCTGCAATTGTTAAGTTCGTTGCAGGTTGGCTGGCTACAATCTACCCCTTGAAATCCATCATAACACCTAGAACACAAATTTAACCTTATCTGGTCAACACTCATAATTGTTGCATTTGCATGATGTCGACTTACATAATGGTCTAGCGAGCAATTTACTTTCAATTATTAATCTCCATTATTTCACTAACCTGCAGGAAGAATTTTTCCCGTCCTCACTTACACAAGCCCCGTGATTACTACAGTTAGCCAACATATTGCAATCAGCAGTATCAAGGCATCCATTTCCACTGTAACCAGGGTAACACTGGCATTTATTAGGCGCAACACATGTTCCATTTCCAGAGCACTGACTAACATTTGGGCAATCAGGAATAGCACAATTAATCCCAGTCCATCCCACATTACATGCGCACTGGTAGACGTTAACACATCGGCCATGATCTGGATAAAAATATTTAGCAAAAATAGGATAGTTCACCGAGAACGAAAATAAAACAGCTCCAAGCTACAATTATATGAAACCTAATTATAACCTAAATCACTTTGGCAAAAGAGCCTTCTCCACTGCAGCCCCTGAACTATGGAACAGTCTCCCACAGAACATAAGATCATCTAATTCACTCTCACAGTTCAAACATGAGGTTAAAACCTGGCTTTTTAAGCAAGCATTTTATTAGTCGTCTTATTCTGAAACCATAATATTTTACATTTTTATAAAATTTATAATTTTATATCTATACACTACTTTTATCATGTTGTCTATATATATATATATATATATATATATATAAATTCAGAATAGACACATCCAGATATATATATGATAAATTAAACATAAAATGTACATAAAGTCCAATTATACATAATACAATAAAAATTAAGTTAATGTTCCCAAAACTTTTACATAATACATTTGTAAAGCGCAGTTGAACCATGGGGAATTAGCGCTCAATAAAATATAATTTATTATATTATTATTGTCTCAAGAATCATAAAATAAATCGATCTTAATACCTGAACAGTTATCGAGATCCGAGCAGATAAAACGATATTAGGTCAAGGTATAAATTTTAAAAAACTGATACTTTTGAAGAGTATGTTGCTTCACTATTTGTGAAAATTTATTCTAAAAAAATGTTTACCTTCCTCGCTGCAGGTTTCTCCTTCCCATCCAATATTACACTGACAAAAGCCTTTGATACATTTTCCGTTCTTTGAGCAATTGGTGCACGACCCTGTTGAATTGTGACAGAATTTTGTTATATAATCCACATATAGGTTTAGTATTCTATCCTGGTTCTATTGCAATACCTATTTCACACTTTTCTCCAGTCCATCCTTCCAAGCATTGGCAGGTCTGATTGACACAGCGACCCTTTCCCGAGCACTGATCTGGACATCCTTAATGAAGATTAAAGAAAAAATGTGAATTAGTACAAACCAAGTTATTATCCATCCATCCATCTACGTATCAATACTTTCATCCATCCATTATTCAAGTCCAAATATCCATTTATTTGTACCATCTGTACACATCCACCATCCATCAATCAATTCATAGTACATACATCAATTTGTTCGCCCATCAGTCCATTTTTGCATTCTGTCATTCATTAATTCATTATTTCATGATTTCATTTAATTATTAATTCACCATCCAACCATTTATCCTTATCCATCCATCGATCCATCCATCCACTCATTCATCAATTATTCAATCATTGATCTTACCTGTAAGGAGAGCTTCTTGCATGGCAAAAGATGTATCGTTTGTTAAAGCAACATCGTAGATGCAGCTCTTCAAAAGATTATCTGGTAATTCACGAGCTAGGCAGATCTGCCTTGATTTCTTTTGTAAACAAAAACAGCTGTCAGAGGCTAAAGTGGTGTTGTCATAAAACAATGTACATGTAAATCACAAACCTCTAATATGTTATTGGACACATTCGATAATCCATACATAGGAGCATGGCTTGGATCCGTGTATGTCGAGTCCATTACGTCATCAATATGGAAATTGGAAGAGTTCCATGACCACGAGTCGTATAATCCTGATCTATTGTGGGTAGCTGAAATGAGCCCTGTAATATGATTGTTTCTGGTTTAGTTTTGGCACAAGAAAAAAACTGCAAAAATTTGAACTGATGTAATTCTAAACACACTAAAAATTACGATCCTCAGTCCTTTGAAAAGAAATCAACAAATTGAATTTAGAAATTTGACAGGCTTTGTTAAAGTTTACGCATATCTTTTATAGTTAAAACAATATAGGCCTTTCTTAATGTTTATTCATGAAGTGCTTAGCCTCACGTTCAAGCATCTATGACCACATTTAATGTAAGTGCACACTTCCATGCACGGGATTTTTGCTGCCAAACAAGCTTATCCCTGATTTATTTGGTAAAACCAGCCAGCTTAGCATCGAAAAGCCCGTGCATGGATGTATGAAAGCTGCATAAAAGTGAGGCTAAGCACTCCATTGACAATCATCTATAAAGGCGTATGCTTTTCAACTAACAGTTGTACTACTTACAAGAATCTGCAAATTTAACAGGATCAGGGTAGAGTTCCCCATTTGGTCCAGTTAGGTCATTTGCAGGATTGTTGTCCATTAAACCACAGATGCCCTGTGTTTGACCTTTGAATTCAGCTGTGAGTGTGTAGAGAACATTGAGGAACTGCCTTCCCATTGTATTACTGTGCCGCACGTAAACCGTTACAGTAACACCTATAGAAAAATTCGGGGAAAACATCAAGATTTATAAATGCCCTTGACAATGCAATGAATGATAGTTATTGTACAAGGAGCCTTCCAATATAATTTAGTTTTCTTATTTAATATGTTTATAAATCAAACATAATCAGCGACTAGCACTGCGCAACTATAAAACAAAAACAACATGACTGACGGACTAATAAACGGGCAAAAGATGCATACCTGTCTTATACTCTAGGGAAAAGAATACTACTTCGCCCTCATTTTTAGCATCAGATTGCTTCTGTACTTCAAGAACAGTGGTTGCATTGTCGATTGATATTCGCTTCCCCAACGCTGTCGTTAGATTCATCAACGAACCATCAATCCTAAAATCAATAGAAAACATAGTAGTTATATGTTTGAAATGGCAGATTTTGCGTTTTACACCCGGAATTTAGGTTGTTTTTGAAGTTACCTTAGATGTGGCATTTCTTTTGGATCCGGTGTTATTTGTGACATGATGTTAACAACGCCTCTACCCGCTTTTAAAGAAATTCCCCCTATTAGAGAAGTCCCCTTGTGAGCAAAGAAGCGGTACTGCATTCCAAATGAATTGTAGATACTGCGACATCCCCAGAACTCACCAATACCAAAGTAATCAAACTCAATCCCTACAAAGACGGCAATGAAAAAATTAATAATGCATAAATAATAAACTATACATAAAACTATACATATAAATAATAAATTATACAAACTAAACTGATAAAAAATACTTAATGACAATGTAAACTTAATAAAATTAATTTTGCTTTCAACGCCAAAGGAAAAGGAAGGCATTATTTTAGTTGCCACTTCATTAACATTGATGCAAATCAATGATTTTTTTTTCATATATTTATATATTTATATTTTGAAATACTTTTCCTTGCTTTAATGTGTTTAAATATTATTATTTCCATTAGTTGTTATGATCTATTATCGTATACAAGTACTATAATTCATATTACCATCTAAGGTTTCAAGATGAGGATCACCAAAACCTCTGTTGGGGCTCCTAATGTTACAACACCGACCCGTCCAACCAAACGAGCATCTGCACCATGCCCTGCCTTTATTACTGACCGGGGAGCCGTTTCCAGAGCATCCACCTGATAAAACATAGATGGCATTGACTTAATCATTAAGAAAAATTGACAGTCCTTGACTTTATTCATTTTTATCAACTTTTAGGGTGGGGGAAACATTAGCTATCATAGAATAAATGTTTAGAGTGTTGGTATATAGGGTGAAGCAAATGAAAATAAACAAGGATAATTATAATCGTTTAGTTTGCTCACTTGCACAAGGATAGAAGTCAGGCTGCGAACAGCCTCGTCCTTTTCTGCCTGTTACACAACTTGGGCTCACGCCGTAAGGAGGATACTTTGGACATTGATATATACCGTTGATTTTTACAGGTGCTCCACCTTTCGTGCATATTCTTGTATAGAAATAAGAACAAAAGGTTATTTTTATACGTTTTTATTTGTTTTATAGAAAGAAATGCTTTATATAATCTTCTTCTTCTATCTCTTCCACTAAAGTGCGAAAGAAAAAAAAGAAAAATAGCCGGTCCCTATATAAATGTTTATTCTTACTTACGGTAAACAGTTACAATATCCTCTATTAGTAGAGAATACTCTTCTCTGACCATACTGGCATACACATGGTGGAGGAGGTCTAGGCCTTTTATTTGGAAAAGTCGGTGGATGTCTCGTCCATGGATACCTCGTAGGGGGTTTCCATGATGTTGTTGGTGGATGTCTCGTTCCTGGATATGTCGTAGGGGGTTTCAATGATGTTGTTGGCGGATGTCTCGTTCCTGGATATGTCGTAGGGGGTTTCCATGATGTTGTTGGCGGATGTCTCGTTCCTGGATATGTCGTAGGGGGTTTCCATGATGTTGTTGGTGGATGTCTCGTTCCTGGATATGTCGTAGGGGGTTTCCATGATGTTGTTGATGGATTCTCTGTAGCTGGTCTAGTAGTTGAAGGCGTCCTTTGGCATTGACATTTATCCTTTGCAAAAAAATTTACAAATATAAATTTGTGATTACTCGACCCCTTTATAGGTTTTACTAACATTAATATGAAAACAATCATACAGTCAAAGAAATCAAATGTATGGCAATTTTGCCCTCTTGAAATGGCAAAATTTAAGACATTTTACAGATAGAAGTTTATCATTGATTACTCGACCCCTTTATAGGCTTTAACTCACATTAATAACAAAACAATTATACAGTCAAAGAAATCAAATGTATGGCAATTTTGAATTCCTGAAATGGCAAAATTTGTAACCCCGAAAAAGGAAAAATGAGTACTAAAAATTAAGTGACGACAGAAAAGAAGAAACGTCGACTTACTTTAATGCCAGGAGGAAACAGTTGCAAACAGAAACTAAAAAAGAAGTTAAACATTTCAGTATAATTAAGAATAATGAAGAAGATAAGAATTAATGGCTAAATTATACTAACTAAATTAACTGGAACAAAGAAACAAACGTACAACATATATTCTAACGCTTACCTTTCTTTAAGACCACTGTGTACTTGAAGTTTGTACAAAGTCGTTGATACCTTCCAATCACCAAGTCCAGCAGACAGTATTCCAACCACACTAGTATCCCCATAATATTGATCAATAGTCAACTCGTTGTCCCTTCTGTTGTCAGACAGAGGAAAACACGGAGTAATATCTGTTCGAATTCCAAAGGGAACTGCTATTGACAGACTTGCCATGACAGGAACATATTCAGATATATCCAAACCTAAAATGAGAACATATGCAATAAAATTATAGGGACGGATTTAGGCTCTTCCTCAGGGAGAGGTGCGGTGTTGGAAGGGCACCCACACATGAAAAAAACTTGGATATACTCAAAGCTGCAGCAGGGACACTAAGTCGACCAAGGAAGGAGTACACCCCTTAGAATGAAAGGGGAAATCATTTTTTATTGGCTATCTTCAAAGTAGGGGCACAAAGTCGACCCGGATCGACCCCTGAATTAATGAGTCATCAACTGGTTAACAATAAAAAAAAGTGACTGTATCATTGAATGTAGGGATTGGCTTTAGGAGAATCTAGGAAGTCGAAATGTATAATGGTTTGAAATCTTTCTCCATTTTCACTATTTTCACCACTAAAACAGCTATGTAACGAGTACTTACCGAATGTTATAACGATTTCTTATACATCTCTTCACACACCTCTCAGCAGCTGGCTATTTAAGCTAGAAAATCTAAGATTTCGGCCTTATTTGCCGTACCAGTCAGTGCCAGACGGAATTTTGACTCCACCCACCTCCCTTTCCGCCACTTTTCCCTAGAATAACAGCTCAGTTCAAATCCCGGCTTAATCACAGTGTGGGCAAAATTCGTGTTCCATAACCTGCTTAGGAGATGCTGTTTTGGCGGTTAAAATGGTATACTAGCTATGATAAATCACATGATAAATCCGGATTCGGATTGTGAGTTAAACAGCAACCAAACAATCAATCAGTCAGCTGATTAATCAACCAATCAATCCACCATGTACACGACGACTCAACTGGCATTTTAACCCCGCTCCCCACAAAGACTCGCCCTCCTAAGTTTATTTCCATTCTTTCTTACTTACTAAAGTCCTTGAACTTTTGCCACCATTTTTTCCATTTGTTGGAGGTAGCGGGAGTAGTAGTTTGTGCTGGCAATTTGTAAGACAATTTTGGTTCAACCATGGTGCTCCATGACAATTTTCCATAGGTCTCTACTCTTCGGTGTGATGTTTGAGGTATTATACGAGGAGTCTAGCATAACGAGACAAGAAATATCAAAAATCAGCTCATGCCGTTTATCATTACCATTTATTACTTAGATCTGCGTACACGACACTAAAATAAACTGAAAATAAAATTCCCGAAAATAAAGTTTTTTTAAAATCTTTGATAATGATTCTACCCGTTCTTGTTTAAAGTTTTCTGTTTCTTATCCCTTTTACTTGACCATATATTTCCCTTTTTTAAAAGACGATAAAGGCAGATTACACGAAGATAGTTAAACAAACAAAAAATGTGACAATATTAAATATATATATGTATAAAATTCAAAAAAGTTAACATCATAAATATATTTTATATCGTAACAAATATCGTAAATATAAAACTTTCAGAACAGATCCGATTCATAATTTCTAAATATTTTCTGCTCTAGTTATGAAAGGTCAAAAAGGAGAACCACTAAAAATTGGGTTCAGTATGCGGTATAGTGACTTGCAGGAGTTCATTCGTTGTTTAGGGCTAGCTCTACTTTGACGGAATGTAAAATGATTTGGACCAAATCTGCTTGGTAAAACACAATGGCAAATAGATGTGGCTCAGTAATAAGTCTAATACTATGGACTTACTTGTACGTTTGAGTCACATCCACGGCGTTTCATCGAGCACGTTCCTCCAATTAGAAGATTCTCTACGGTTAATGTATATTCCGTATTTATGGAGACTGGATTCTATAAAAAGACAAATAATGGCAAATATGACCACCGATATTTAGACTACAAACAATAAAAGCATGCAAAACTTATTACCATTTAGAAACAATAGAATTAGCACTATTCATGTTACACGCTTTTAGTGTTTGTTCTCTAGTTTGCAGACACGATGTTAGGAGAGAACTTGATATAATATATAATATATTATAAATCATGAAAACAAGACCTCGAAATTAGGAACTGATAGAGAATTTGAAAAAAAAAACATTTTATCATTTAACGGAATTTCAAGAGCAAGGTTAATTACCTAATATAAATATCAAAAAATTAAACTTACCTCAGCTGTAATTTTCGGTTTCAGATTTAGCTCAAAAAAGAATGCTGAACGAATGCAAACAACTCCCAAAATCCTTATGCAAAATCCTTTTCCTAATTGCTTGGGAGGTACAATAGCAATACTTCTATCAAAACTAAAAAAATGAAGAAAAAGTGGAAACAAAATATATTTAACACCAGAATCTCCAAAAGATATGGAAATTATTTTAGAGTAAACATTTAATTTTCACAAATTAATACGATGTGTGCGTGGATGAATGGATTGATCAATAGATAGAAAATTATAATTTATATAACTAAATTTCTTTATTTTAACACATGGTTAACCAGAGTAACTAGATTATTATAAAGAACAAGGATCATAAATGTTTACCTAAACTTTGCTTCCACTAAAAGTTCCAAATCTACCCTGAAAGAAATTCTGCCAGATATCTCGACTCCTATAATCACATCACTCAATTTTTGTTCGCCATTAGCACCCTTCTCTCTGAAGACACCAAACTTGAAGCGTTTTACGACAGACACATCGAAAGACTCTTGAACTCTAAGTTTCGAACCACTACCCAACTAAGAAAACAAAAGATGCAAAAAGGTTAAATTGCATGCGAAAGCAAGGAAGCAAGGAAGCAAGGAAGCAAGGAAGCAAGGAAGCAAGGAAGCAAGGAAGCAAGGAAGCAAGGAAGCAAGGAAGCAAGGAAGCAAGGAAGCAAGGAAGGAGGGGGGCGAGAATAATGGAGAACAGTTACATCATTCTAGAAACTCGATTGGTCATACGTTATTTCTTACCCCTAAAGTTGCTCCCTGGGAGTGTCTGTCTGAGAAAGTAAATTTAAGGTTAACGTCACGTTTTCTTCTTCTATGTTTTGGATGTAACTGATCTAGCTCTATTTGCGTCACAGCAGTTCCGTTTATAATTGATGTCACTGGAAGAACCTCCATTAGGACGTTATCTCCATTTACTGATGACGATATTACCTGTTGGACACAATTATTAAATAAACATCTAATATTTTACAATGTTTGTTTTTTTCCCTATGCTATTGATTCTTAAGGAAATAATCGGTTGATATTTTGTTACTTAGCTACTCTTTGTTCAAAAAAATTGGTCGCTACGGGAATATTCTCAATTATAACCCAACGATGAATTTTCGCGCGCTGTCATTGGTTCAAATGGGTCACGTGCAGGACGGGTATCAGGCGATATCCCCCGTCCGAAGTGATATTCGTCCAGCAGAAGGTAAAAACGTTAAAAAAGAAAAGAAAAAAACACGGAAAACAAAGAAACTCGCTTTTTACAAACAAGTGAGAATAAAATACAAAGACTGATTGATAAAACTACGCCAGGAAACACGAAAAAATCAACAAAATATACTGTAAATGTCTTCAATGGTAAGCATCCATGTTTCGTGAATGAAGTTTTTGGTTTGTTTTCGAAATTGTTTTTATAAACTAAAAACCAACAAAGAATTCGACAACAAATGTCAAACAATAGAATAGTTCAATGTCAAACAGCTTTCATTTACCAAAATAATTGTTTTTATATCCAGCTTGGAAACGAGAGAGAATTATTTTTTGAAAACTCTGGAGATGACGAGTCGATGCAGTTTGCTGAATTAATTTCAGAGAAGTCGGCCAAATGTTCTTTTTTCGGACCATTTCTTATCCTCGGACATTATCAGCCGATATCCCAGCCGCCAGGAGGGGTTTATTTACTAAATATTCATACATATTTTGAATTAAAACTTTCCAGTTATTTATTTGCTTATCACATAGGACTACCTTGGAAACAAATGCCTGACTTCGTCTTCCAATGATAGAATCATTTACAGATATTTTTTCCTCAGAATCAGATATTAATAACCCTGGGTTATTGTCACCCCCAGCGCACACGATGTCATCATCTTCTGGTGAACCTGATAGACGTGGCTTGAATCTGCAAAGAGAATGAAAACATTTTAAAAACGATTATAATTTATTATAGATTATCCTACAGGATTTGTCTCAAATCCCTGCATGCTTATTCTTTTCATTTTTCGACTTCAAGGATTGTAAAAGGGTGGTACAGTTTCATAAGTTAAAAAGTATTATCAAAACAATTCTCAGGTCAATTATTTTCTTTGCCAAACAAACTAAAACTAGATCAATGCTGTTCCTTAGAAATGAGAATGGAAAAAAAAGCCAGTGCAGAATAAAAATATATATATATACGGAGGAAAATAATGATCACCATCCGTAAAATAGGTGTAACCATGTAAGACCAGCATGACAGGAAATACTGCTTTATCTTCGGTTGAAACCACAATTACATAGCCCTACCAATATCATTTTTGATTTCTTTTTTAGGAGGGTAACCTAATTAGCCTTAGAGTTATCTAAGTTATCTATTTGACAATTACAAAATAATTTTAAGGATTTTTTTTTCCTATGAGTGAGAAACAGAATATTTCTAATCGTACTGTCGCCATACCTTAGCTTGTCTCTGCCAAAAATATCCATCGCGAATTGGTTGTTTTAACCGAAAACGTTAATTGATGCTATTGCGGTTATTGAATATATTGCACATTCTAAATGCTTTGGAACAATTACGAACGCTTCCCACTTATATTACCAAGAAACTTTATGCACTTACTTTTTAGTCCATGTTGAGTTTCCATCACACCGTTCTAGCATGGTGTGAATGAACTTTACAGTTTCCGTTTTTCTGATATTGGTAACTCTTTCTACGAGCCCATGGCTTTCTCTCGCTATTATCACGTCTCCTGGGTTTGCGTTGCTAGAGTTTGCTGCGTCCATCACCAAGTAGTGAGACACAACAGATTTGGATCCCACATGGTATAAATGACCAACACACTTGTAGATATATTTGCCTAAAATAGAAAAGAACACATTGTAATTTAGTTTACTATTGGTTTGCCCAAGCTAGTAAAATCATTTGCCCACATTTAAAATCCAAATGAAAGGCAAATTCACTATGTATGGGATTCACTGATCTTACCCTTGGGTATTAAATGCATCTGCGTGTTATTTAAAAGAATATCTCCATTAATGATTCCATGGATTTGTTCCTGATTTGGTTCTTCCTCTTCTGTCACTTCATCTGTAATTGGTTCAGGTTGAACCTCTTCCTCGAAGTCAGCATATTCTATCACATCTCCTAATTCCGCCTCTTCGCCAAGAACAAGCGTGTACGGACCTAAGAAATTTCAATAGTAAAGCATTTCTCATGAGTAAAACCAGCCTCGAAACATGGTCAGAATGCTATCACGAATCACTTTTTTTGCATTAGCTGTGGGGCCTACTCAAACCATTAAGACTAAATTTAGATTAATATTGTTCGTTATACATAAAATAAATAAAAATATGTTAAAATACTGCAAATGCTTTTAGTCAAACGTAAATATTTCCTTTACCTAAGTGATTTGTCTGGTTCACTTTGTGCATTATTCCACCAGCCTGTGGACTCGTCATCACGTGACCAACCTGAATTCTCAGTTCCCTTGGTACAACAAACACTGATTTGACGTGGTCTTTTCCAGGTAGCAGCACTGGACAGTTGTATATTATATGGTTATTCGGATCAATAGTCTTAACATTGCTGCGCAACTTTGTATTGTTGATTCTGCTTTTGTCTGAGTAGTCGACTTGCAGCATTCCATGTGGACAGCGGCTGACATTCCATGCACGACACTTACCGGCTTCCTAGATTATTTTATTTTGAAGTAAGAAAAACATAGAATCAATGTCATCATTGATGTCACCGGAAGAACGTCAGGTAACGGAAAATCAAAACTGATCCATAATGTTGTTTACCTCAAGGTTGTAACATTTCTCAAGATCTCTACATTTTGTGCATGATTCCTCGTTAGATGAATGTCGTGCAAAGTTGCACTGTTTTAGCTGACAATCGACTCGCTAAAATCAAGACAAGAGCAGAGAAAGAACATGTATCAAAATAAAAGATGAACAAATTTAAACACCCAACGCCTTTTTAACTTTTTTTACCTCCACTCTTCGATTGCATTGTGATCCATTCCACACACACATACTATTAGTCATTTGGGTACATTTTCTATGTAAAGCATCCAAAATTCTAAGCATGCGCAGGATTTATATAGGCTTTGATTATTTTTAGATTATCAAAATTTGATCAGTACGTACCAAAATGTCGTCGGAACAATGGTTTTCAGAGCCCACTGTGTAGCAGTTATAGTAGAACCAATCTGGGCATGACTTCCTATATGGTCTTGAATAATCACCCGGCATACACTGTTGCAATTTGTCACACCAACCACAGAATTGATCAGACACGCATGTTGAACAATTTCTGAATTTTGAGCAGTACGAGTAAGTACATGCACGTCCTTGGAATGACCACCTGCACTTGCAAGTGTTTGGACCTATGCATTCACCGAAGTCAGAACAGTTATGGACGTCTCGACAGTGGGGCTTAGAACAGTCTTCTCCAGTCCATCCTCGGTAACAAAAACACGTGGATCCGATGCAATCACCATTATGAAAACACCCATTTGGACAGCGAATCACTAAAAGAATGCGAAAAGAGAAATTTATTATTTGCACAAATCAACGAACAGCTTGTACAATCTCGGAAGAATTTTGTAGAATATTTTGACCTTACCTGCGTTTCTACTACAAGCGAAAGAGTAATGGCTTTTGCAGGGCAACCGCTTAATATTTCCTTCATGCAGTGTCAAAACCTGGCATCCTTCGTCCTAATATTAATTGAAATTTGATATTGGTTATCTTAATGTTACTAGGCTAAAGGATAATTTTGGTTATTATCTCATATATTGCTATTTTGATATTGTTATATATTTTTCAGTAAATTTCTTTTTATATTAACTGCTGAGATTGATTCTTTGCTTTAAAGTTTTGATAGTTTTACTTGATGATGCTAAGTTGGTCTTCGTTCGCAGATTTGTTTACATAATATGTTATATCTACTTATGAATATGTGCTACTAATATACTTTTTGCGGGAACAAATAGTTGTATTAGTTGCATTGCATGGCTAATAACAAGAACAGAAGTAGAAACAGCAAAAAGGAGCAACGCTGAGGCAACTACAACATCATTAACACCAACGTCACGATCAGTATCTAATTCCACATATAATTCAAATTAATGAAATAGTTGAATATAGAGAATGAATGCAAAAAAAGATCGACTAAGGTTTTACAATAATCTTCTTATTACCTTTTCTTGAACTTCATCGCTAATAATCCATAATGGTATTGGTGGTGGTTGATCATAAGTCGGTGTAATCATTACCATGATTTTCGTTAACAATTCTTTGTCACCAGGGGACCTTGAAGAAAGTATGTGTCCTCCATAATACTGTGAAAATAATTTGAGACTTCAAGTTAAAAAATGAAGAAGAAAAAAAGGGAAATTAAAGAACTTAATAATACAGTTTATTTGACAATTAGTCCTTGAGTCCGAATGGTCTACGAGTCAATAGCCCATGAGGCCGAAGGGGCCATGAGGGCGAGAGGTCTAATTGTTTTAGTAAAAACCTACTAATCGTTCCAATAAAAGGATGCAAAAAGTTTTGGATTTTGCTTTAAATATATTTTTTTGGTTTTCAAAACCGGCGCTTTTCGCTACTAGAGGTCTATCACTAATAGACCCCTAGTAGCTCAGCCAATCACAGGGCTCGATTGGTGATAGACCATTAGTAGGTTTTTTCTAACTTTATATAGATTTAATTTATAATTAAGGCAATGTTGCTGTCTCTTAAAATATTGTTACCGGTCTCTAATAATAGTAATATCTAAACAGAATATCTTAAAGTCGTGCATTACCTTACAATATTCGTCTGCTTCCTGGAAGGACAAGGCTCCTGCACGAAATACATAACAAGATGAACCCATGTTCATCCAGTCAGGAGGACATCCGACTAGAAAGTAAAATCAGCAACAACCTTAGTCAATTAGTAATAGTCTTATCTAAGAGAATATGTAATAAATACAAAATATCAGTAAAAACTATATATACTCACGAGAGAGGATGTTTCTTGGCTGTATCTTAACAAATGGTTCGAAAAGAACCTTGGGTAGACGGTTATTGATGTCTTTATCACGCAGCCGTGACTTAACTGTTGGTTTTATACCGAAACCAAACCAGTTCATCGAAGCATTCACGGGGTCCGTGACAGGAGAAGTAGTTGTATCTATCTCATAAAGATTGTGGGGATTCTTCAGGCTGTTGCCATGATACTGAATCGGTCCGTTAGTACGAATAGTTGCACCATATTCCAGTGCAGTTCCAGTGTTGAGGAAGAAGGTGTTGTTTGTACAGTGTTGTCCTTCATAGTTCTCGTTAGAAAATTCGTACTCCATGATGACAAGACCAGAGTTGTTGAAAAAGAAGTTACCTTCTATTTTTGTGGCTACATCTTTCATTTTGACAATAATGTGCTTGCTGTTGCCAAAACCTTTGCCGTAATTACTGGAAAAGTGATTTTCCTTGATGTAGACTACAGCAGGGACGTCTTTGTTCGACACAAGATGTAAGGCTTCTTTACCGTTCTGTGCAAACGTGTTCCCATAAATCCAACTTGCTTTTATTGATTTTCTTCCTTCAATGAAACGACCATCACTTTTTTCTGTCTGCACATATATACCACCGATTGTGTTACCAGCTATATGATTGTTGGCAAAGAGAAATTGTTTATCCTTCATCTCTGCATAGACAGCACCAGAAACACCGGAATTTTTTACAATCTTTGAATTGCCATTCTTCAAGATTTTATTTCTTTTTAAAAATAAGGGTTTCCTAGACATTGACTTATACCATATGCCATGTTCTTCATTGTTTCGAATAACGTTATTCTCCAATTCATCTTTTCCTTAAACAAGAACAAAACAATATTCATAGAAAGCATTAGCTTATAATATAAATCAAGTAAACTACTATAATATTTGAAGTAAAATTTCTGAAAAAAACTGAGTATGGTCAATAAATGCTTTTCTTCTGCAAAATGCCCTATTTCAAAAAGCCATCTTCATAAATTTGTCTTAAATTTATTATAGTACAGACTTTACGTAATTTAAAGTGGACTATTTGTAATAGGTACTCCTACAGAGTACAATTACAAGGATTAATTGTCTAACCAACCATTCAGAATCGAGTAATTTTTTGAGTGCCAAGTACCAGTACTAGTACTACCATTACAGCACTTTTCATATTTCTGCGACCTTACCGACTCTAGACGTCTGGTGTTCATTCCAGGCGTTGGAACGGTTGCCTCTGGTTGGTTTTACGTGAATTTCATTATTGCTGGTGGAAATTGGAATTATCTCTGCCTGTCGTAAGTTTTATTGACGGAAGCCATGCAAAACGCCATACGTCGGGAGTCGGGAGGTCACATAATTATAAAAAGAGTTTTAGCACCAAGCAGCTCGGTGAATAATGTATACTAGCACCATATTCCTGAAAAAGGCTTTACTAACCTGTTTGACACTTTCGGATCTCGATATCATCAAGAACAACAAAGCTGTTGCTGTAACTACTATATCTAGGGGCGGCTGTGTATGATCCCCAAAATATTATTCGGTATTCCATGTAATTCGTGGGTAGATCAAGCACAACTTTTGTCCATTGAAGAACCTCGTTCGATTTCGGTTTCCATACTAAACTAAGTTTAGAAATGCTTTCAAAGTTATTGGTTTCTTTTTGTAGAAAGACGTTTAAAGAAGACTTTCCACCTCTTCCAAATTTGTAATAAAAAACCAAGTTGCAAAACTTTGCTTGAGAGGTTAGTAGTGGGCTGACAAGGGATGCGTTGCCTGACGATCTATAATCCCAATAATTGACATGGCCAATCTTTATGACATAACCTGAATGCAAAATTGGTTAACATACATGAATCTGTTAGTCTATTGAAATGTTATTTTTGTTGTCATGATGGGCCATCGCAATGATAAATATCTTTTCAAAGTTCATGTTTGAGACAATAGACTAAAATAATACAAATTAATTTGCCCAAAGAACACACAGAAAGAAGACACACATTGCGTACGCAACATGATAGTGAAAATGTCAAGAAAATTTAGTTAGGTTATATAGGGGATTTCATTCCGAGCCAGTCATTCAGATAACAATTCCTTGGACTCGTATTTCCTTTCTCCTTAAAAGAAGTTTGTTTTGTCTTTTTAATAAGCAGTTTGCAGCAAGTTAATATCTAAATATGCGGCCACCTTTGAGCGATGAATTGTGCTGGCTGTCTGATATAAGAAAAAGGTACCCCAAGGCTTTCTACATCAGAACCAATAAAATTATCACCAACAATTGTTTTTGCCATATGGATCACGGGCGCGTAGCCAGCGGGCCCCAGGGAGCCCGCTCCTTCCTCATTTGTGTTTGCCTTTTTTTTTTTTTTTTTTGCTTGGCTGTTTTTTTAGCCGATGTTCTAAAAACGGGTTTTGCCAAACCCCCCCCCCCCCCCCCCAAAAAAAAAGGCAAAATCCAAGCTACACCCCTGCATCATATGTTTTTGTTTGTAAGCACTTACCTTCTTTAGAGTTAAAAGAGTTATCAGGCATGTACCGATGATAACCATAATAATTACGGTAATAAAAGTAATCTTTTGTTGCTGCCCATGTTGTTGTCATGTTAATACCGTTTATGGTCATGTTGCGAAACGACTGCCATCCACACATTCCGTATTGGAAATTACAAGGTATATCTGAAATACAATCACAAAATTGTAAAGTTTTCACCTCGTCGTCGGGCTTTTCATAACAATTTTCTTGTGTTCAACTAGCCCCCGTATTTAGTATAATTTCACACATATGTCGAGCTATTTCTTCATTGGCACATGGAAATATATAGTGATACATAAATTTATACGACAAGAAACAAGATTAGAAAATAAATAGTAAATAATGTATTTTAACTTTTTTGTTCTGATATAGACGTTTTATTTTGTTCGTATTATTTAGAAAGTATTAATATTCATCCGTAATAATGAGAGAAACTGTGCGCTGTGGTTATTCAGAAGACACCGTAGCTCAGTTGTATTGTTCAGGTGCTCGGGAAAAAATCCAAGTCCACCTGGCAGGAATCTAACCTGTGACCCTACGAGTACCGGTCGGAAGTTTTACCACTAATCTACAGGGAGACTGGTCATGGTCACTTTACTTGGTTGATCTGGAGATCTGACAGACAGCTTGCATACTGCTAGGCTCGAGCTTTCCACTTTTATAACTGAACGTGGGCAGCTCGAGCCTAACAGCATGCAGGCCGTAATGCATTTCCGAACAAGCTCAGGCTAGTGTCTTCTAGATAACTTTTCTATCATTTCTTTCTAGCTTCTCATCTGCCATCTTTTATACGAATGTTATGAGCGAAAATTTCATAAATGAAAATATAGTTAACCAATAAGCCCTGTTGAATTGTAGATGTTTTACACAAAGTAGTATTTTACAGTAAATTACCTGGACTTTGAATATCCACAACGTCCACTTCAAACATGATTCTTGATTTGAGGTTACCGTACCACATAATCTTTCCTATCTCTGGGAAGATAAGATCTTTAAGCAGCATGGCTTTCAATGAATTTTCCGGGAAATGGTGCTGGACTTCATGCGTCGTTCTTTTGTCATAGATCTTCATTGTTTGTGAACCTTGGTAAAAAAGAAGTCGTATGCGAACCCCTTTTCCTTCTCTTTGACCTCTGAATTCTTTTTGGCAATACACATATGGTATTGTAGATAACTGCTCAGTGTTAATGTCGTTCAACTCGAAGAATACGATAATTTTATTTTTGACTTCAAAAGTTTTAATGCTGGAATCGCAAATCGACAATCTTCCGTAATGAACTGAAGGGATGTTATGTTGCTGAGGAGCATCCATAACAAACCCATTGATGGTGCTTTCAATAATGCTGTCTTTTATGGTAACTCCATTGCTGGATTGAATGACGCTAAGACCGTTTCCTTTGAGATGTTTCAATTCACATTTGGTAGCAGTGATATTGTTGCTTGCTAAAAAGTAACTGAAGCCTTGAGAAGTACAGTTTTGAATAGTGAGGTAGTTTATGTTGGGGGTTCGCATAACACTTTCAATCGCAGACACGTTGGAGTTGAAGTGTCGGCCACAGTGACGTATGTCAACATGTTCCAATACGGACCTCTCCATAACAGTACCATTCTCATTTGATCCGACAATTCTTATATTCCCCCATGGCTTGCCTTTACAGTCCAACCCGACGAATTTTGTCGTATTGGAAGCAAAATAATGGTATTTTGCGTTGCACCTGCTCACTAATGATTCATTGCCATGACAATGTAACTTGTAGGGCCAAGGTTCTCTTGGTTCAAAATAAACTTTGTTATAATATGAATCCTGATGCGGCAAGTATCCAAGCTCTCTGCAGATTACTTTTGTATTTGTGGAATTCCATGTACTATCTGGGCAACACACAGGCATCCATTTGTTTTGGTGATATACCTCTAAACGACCTTCCCAAGGAAAATGTCCATCTTTCAAGCGAACCCTTTGGCTTCTCTCTGGGTTATCTAGGGTAAACTTGATTTTTCTTTCCTTTGTTCCACGAGCAATAAGTGTTCCTATAACAAGTAGACTAACTCCAGGAAAAATCCGTAACTCAACATTTGGTTCTATCGTAAGGATAACACCCGAGAGAATAGTCAAGTCCGAAGTAACTTTATAAGGGCTTGCTTCTGCCATGAGAATGAGTGACTTATCTACACGACCCCCAAGTTTGTTTCCCCTTAGCGCACTTACGTTCTTGGCAATCATAATTGTTTTATAATCATTGTAAGTTGTTAGAAAAGGCGAAGTCGAGGCAATTGCGTAGTCATTGTTAACATCAAAGTCAAAAATTCTTTGCCTTAGATGATGATTGTCTGAAGTTCCCCACCAGTTATGGCTTGCATTGAGAAAATCCTTTTGTGTTAGAGCTGGAATGCGAATACAAAATTCCTTTTCAAAGGATGGATTTACCAATTTATTATGGAAAAATTCAGTTATCTTGTAATAAAGAAATCCACGGAATTTCAGGACACAGTAGTTTGTGAAGTACGCTCGTGAAAGGACGTCAGCAGCAACTTCGTTTTCTGTAAAAGTGTTATTGATGATTTTCAATGATTTATTAACTTGGTCAAAATCAACCTTATGCAATAACTGTACCGACATTATACTATTGGCTTTGTTACGGTGAAATGTGTTGTTGCGTGCATCAATGTGTCCATCCATTCTTAAGATTGAAACCATCTCTCTTGAGATACAAGTATTGTTTTTAAAAAAATTACCAGCCAAGAGCAAGTTAGCAATGTTTTGTACTCCTTCGTATATTAATGTCGCGCCCAAGTTAGAATGGAAATCGTTTCCTGATGCTTCAAAGCCCTGTTTTTGTTTTTTAATATACAATACAGATTTCTCAATGCACAGGTTGTGTCTGAATACGTTTCTCCTTAGTTGTAGCCGGGCATTACTATAACCGCGTGTACCAGTCGAGAGAATTGCCCTACCACTATTTCTTTCGAAAATGTTATCATCAAAAACAAGTTCGGCTTGATCGTCAATTCTTCCGATTTCTATTGTTGATGTACCACTGCAGTTATTGCTTTTAAATATGTTTAAGAACATTTTGAATAGCCCAGAATAATAGTTAAGGTTGTACCGAAAAATAGCGCCTTGGTTGAATTTAAAAACATTATGCGAAGCTTCTAGACCTTGCATTTGTCTGTATATGGTTATAACAGCTTCCCTTGTACACTGATTAGCACTGAATATGTTTCTTCTCATCAGAATTATATTATTCCCATAGTTGCCACATGATCTAGCGGTTATTACTGATCCAATGTTATTTTCAAAATAGTTCTCGGTTATCCTAAAATCTGTGTTAGGACTGCAAAGATGCATCGACATGGTAACTCCCTGGTTTTGTTTAAATGAATTCCCTTTAAAAATTAGGGACACATTTTGTTGTGCCTGTCGGGTATAAGAATATATAGCAGACGCTTTGTTAAACTCAAATGTACTGTTTTGTACAACAATTCTTGCTCTTGAAAAATAACCGTCAACAATGAATCCCTGATATCCATGAGTAATGCTGCAGTTGAAAAAATTGAAAACCATTTCTTTCTTGTTATAACCCGAATAAGAATGCAAATAAAGTCCTGTATTGCCTGTTTTGAAGATGTTTGAGTTGTAAATACCAAAGTCTCCAGCGGTATATGTGAGGTGGATGCCGTACGTGTTGGTCTTCAATGTGATGGATCGCATTATTCCCATGGTTACTTCTTTTGCATAAATTCTGAGATAGTGACTTGAGTTAAACATACTGCAGTTTATCATTTTCAGCTGATTGATAACGTTGCCAAAAATACTGATGCCTCTTATCAAGTTGAATTTCGAATTTTCAATTTCAACGAAACTTTCAAATGGCTTTTCGTCTGCAATAGAAAATAAATAAATAGTCGATCACTTGAAGAACTCTACATAATACGATAACAAAAAGGAATGGAACTTTGCAACCACAGACAAATATTTAGACGTTCCAATAAAAGTATTTTTTGTTTCCGTCTATCAAATTTCCGACGTTCCGAATCAGTATTTTCTTGATTGTTAGAAGCCAAAAAGTCAGACGTTTTAGACTGTGCATTTTGGTTGCATAATTATAAAAATGGGACTAAAATGAATTGTACATCAATAGAATCTTAAGTATTGAAATAAATTGTACATAATGGTGCTTACGTATAGACATTAGAAAGTATCCTCTGCGGGAATCTTTCTTTTTTGTTTGTTCGTTTGTTTGTTGTTGTTGTTGTTAGTTTTTTGAATACAATGGGAAATTTCGTGATTTTTTTTGCGCATGAAAAAGGGGAAACTGTAAAAAACTTTAAAAAATGCAGTCATACCTTTTATAGAAAAAAGGAGCAAGTGAAAGGATACTGTGCTGGAATAGTACTTTTCAAGCTTCAGAAGGGCCTCGTTATTTGTGGAGTTGAACGCTTTTCGATCTTGATTATTAAACGTCTCTATCTTCCATACTTGTCCCGACGTGATATTCGTTCCATCAAAGGCATGGAGGCGGTTGCTGTGTAGTTGCGAATGAAGAACTTGGATTCCAATTCTATGGCCTCGCTCCGTTACAAATAAATGTTGGCACGTTACAGTTGTTCCGTAGGGTAACTCTGAGTAAAGATACACAATTTCTTTATCTTTCAAGTACGTGATATTGTGATTACAAATATCATCAATTTTCTTTACACTTGGACTCATTGTTTCCGTTAATGCATGAGAAATAGAAACGTCCCACTGGATCTCCAATTGAAAACCTGCTGCCCCAGTCGATTCCACTTCCATATCCGTGAGCTTTAAGTATGGTGATCCAAGCTTTATGCCAGTGGATACAGTGTGAGTAATATTGGAATGTGTGATGAAGGACTTATTTAAGGATGGTCTTGAAAATAAGACTTGGATTCCTATGCCCGAAGAAGAATTGATGTTGAGGTTACTCAAGTTATGGTGATGGAAGTCAATTCTTAAGGCATAACCTGGAAGATATATGTCATTCCTGTAATTAAATCCAGCATCGTTAATGTTCAGATGATGAAGCTCACTTTTTTTATTACTAAAAGCAAGATGAACGCCGGCCCAGTTGTTCTTGAGGCAATACATAAGTTGAACTCTATAACAGTTCCTCCCAAATGTCCACGTTTTATTGCTACACTGTATTTTATCATCTTCATCAGACTCAAGGCATTTTATGTCAAAGACGAAACGGTCTGTTGGTTTTGGGGATATGTACCTATAAGAAGTAGAGTATTCAAAAAAACCAAGATGTCGGCAAACAGCTTTTACTTCCAGTGAAAGCATGTTGTAGCATACTGGGATCCAAGTGTTGTTTGTGTAGAATTCTAGAACACCTTCCCAAGGTCCTTGTCCACCTGAGAGACGAATATTTTCGTTTATTATGTCGCTCTTGAATTTCACTTTTTCCTGAATCTTGCCTGTGACATGGAGTTCACCTTGTACCAACATCGCAGCACGACCTGGAAACATCAAAGTCGTGTTGCTGGGAATCCGAAGACTGCCATTCTCCAAAATAACAATGTCATCCCGTACCTTATATGGCATTGGGCTACAAGGCAAGGACAGTTCTCCATCCAAGGCACCGCCTATAGTGTTGTTTTGAAGAAAGCAGCTCGTGTGAGGTAAACGTTTCATTGCAAGATCAATGTTGTTTGAGGAAAGGAAGTAAGGAAAATATTTGACTTTAGCAAGTTGAACACGATCATGGAAATCAAATATTTTGTCTTTTATCTCACATTCATCGTTTGTGCCCCACCAATTAAATCTGGCATCAACAAAACTGTCATGATTGACGTACATCGTAGACAACAAATATCGACAGTTATTCCTATCGAATTTATTATTGTGGAATGTAAAAGTTCCTTCCTTGAAAACAACTAAAGCTTTGTCGGTTGTTCTTTGGAACAAGTTCGGAAACAGCAAATTTACGGTGTTGTTTTGAAAGGTATTATTGTCGACACTGGCCTTTCGAATCGAAGGGAATCCCATGAAATCTATGTACACCAGGTTTGAACCACGATTTCCAAGAAACTGGTTCTGAGTTATGCTGACTTCAACAGGATTACTGATACTTTTTGGCACACATTCATTAGAGTTTTGATCGGTAATAACAATGACTTGATCAGAATTGTTATAAAACGAGTTGTTCTGTATTTTGGCTTTAAGTCTATAAAGAGCAATACAAGAAGAAGCGTAGAATGCTTGTTTCTTGTTCTCTCGCAGCTCATTATGTGACATTGCGAGTGATACCTGCTTGTAACGTGAGCCACGGCTGCAGCTTTGTTGGGTAAAGCGCACGCCTCCGCGTGAATTGTGATTGATGCTACTCTGCGTTATCACGATAGACACATTTTCAGTTGAGCCACCAATATGCTGGCAAGCGGGAGAAAGAAATATTCCATTATATAAATTATTGGAAACCTCAGTTCCTTGTATATCAATTCCAGTCAACTGCCAACTGCTCATGGATTGGATTTCGTGCATATAGATGCCATGTTGTCTATTTCTCTCAATAAATGAATCAACAACTTTGTGATCACCGCCTTCGTTCCTTAGTTTTAACCCATGAATCCAGTTTTGTTGTATAAACGAGGAGTAAATGCTTACAGAAGCTATGCCGTCATTTATCTCTATTCCGCTCTGCTGATTATCTGATATGTTACAAAACCAAAGGTTTAACGCCCCTGAAACTCTGCTTGACAACAGCCCTTGATGATTATTCTGCACAAGCCTGACACGACTTATGCTGCAGTTTATCGAAGATATTTGCAACAAAATGCCTTTTCCTTGATTATTGAAAGCCGTGATGTCGGAAAAATGACACATAGAAATGCTCGAATGATAGAAAGCAAAGCCATTTCCAGCATTTTCGGTGAAACTTAGTTTTGAACCTGAGACCATCCCAGTTATGTTTTTGGCCATCATTCCGTCCTTGGAGTTTAGAGAAAATTCTGTGTTCTCTATGTATATTTGGTTGGAGACATCCTTCAAGGCCAAGCCAAAACCATTATTACCAGTGATTTTTGAGTTAATAATAGTCAATGAACTTTTGTCTGCATTAAAAAGTTAAAATCAAAATTAAAACTCAGGAAGTAGCAAAGACAAAAATTCTTTTTTCTACTTTTCAGCTTTTATTATAAGTTTTGATCAAGTCATTTTTTCTAGCATCGGCTAGCAACCTGAAGGTCGTGGGTTCGAATCCTGCCAGGATCTCGGAATCTTTTTTCCGAGAAAACATTTGCTTGAAGAATAAAATCACAACTTCTAATAATCTTACCAAACAACAAAACACCTCATACTTAGTTTTGAGCATTTACCTGTACTTTCAGTGATAAGGAGCTCCGCGGCAGCGTATTCCTGATATCTATGATGATACCTTATCCACAACACGTTTCCTGTCGTAAAACCAGGCGACACAATTTGTCCACTATCACTTTGTGTCGCCCTTGTTAGAAGAGTGCAATTAATATTGTCACCGTCACGTGCTTCGATATCGTATCCTTTACCACTTAAGGATTGAAAGTGAAGGGCCAGAGTATGGCCGGGAAATGTTTTGAAAACCTTGAAATAAAAGATTACATCCTCAATTTTTTTGTTAATTTTTTTTAGCAAAAAAAAAAATCTATATTTGATTCCGAGATGTAATGATCGCTTCTAAAAGCAATTTTGGGCAAATTTAAAGAATTTGTTGACTTTTGTTTTCATTCTGTGCTAAAATTATCTTCATCTCATGCCCGGAAGTGATACTGCTGACAGCGATCATCACATGCCAGAATAAAAAATGGTACTCTATTCTTTATCACTATTACCTTGATGGTATCCTCCGTTTCCCATGATCTTGAAGATACGGTAAGGTAAAGGGGGAATGACACATTGTTTGGATCAACATCTGATAGATCTACCGGTGTTGTTCTTATTCTTGAGTATTCGATTCCATCTCCACTTGTAGTGTTGCTCACGATGCTGTTGTTAATGTTCAGTGTCACGTTGTTAGAAGATATATCGATTCCTCTTACCATACTGTTGCTAATGACTGTATTGTGGATGGAGAACCCTTCGTTCAGCTCCGTTGACCTGATTCCTTTTATTGTAGATGTTAAGGTTACATTATACAGAGACGGTAAGATTTTATGTCCATGAATACCAATAAAGGCCTTGTGAATGTCAACGTATCTTAGCTGGACTTGGCTTGCTGTGTCGTTGTACTCAATGCCACTCCAGTACACTCTTTCAGCTAGCAGTGGAAGAAGGGTATAGCACTCAACACCAACATCGCTGTAGTAGCCTGAAAAAAGAAAAGATCATTATGGAAAACCACATTTGAGGTCCCATGCTACCATTCAAGTAATATTAGTCAGCTAGTAGGGCGCCAAAACATAATAGGAACTCCTCTATTCTGCTCTCATTACTTACAATCGCATAATTTTTTTTTCAAGTCACCCTCTTCGTCCCAAATATTTCCAGATTAAAAATAATAGCAATTTCTCATTTTTTTTCTGTGTCCGTTGTTTGAATCTTTGGCATTCAGCACAACGAAGCTTTCAATGTCCCAATTATTATCACGATTTTCATGATATGGTAAGGATCAGTATCACGATTCTCCTATAAGTTTTTTTTTTTAACTTATTGCTGTATATTTACAGAGAGCAAGTTGATGTATATTTACTTTTCTAATTATTAGTTAACGAGACCCACAATGCCCTTTGGTCAGGAATGTACTATTTAGTATGTAGTAATCGGTATTCAACCTTTTTTTGAAATACCTATTTATTACAAGCTACTTACGGCAAGAAGACCGCCGATGGGGACAATCAAGCAAACTCTTCTCTGTTCCTTTGCAGTTGACGTATCTGATCAAGGGTTTTGCAGCTTCACGACGAAGAGAATAAGTCCTTCTCGCGCCCAGGAACCCTAACATTCTGCAAGCAACTTGAGTATTTAAGGTGATCCAATGGTCATAACAAATGCTGCCCCATTGGTTGTCAATGAGAACCTCTAGCCGCCCAGTCCGGTAATTAGCACCACCTGATAACCTGATCCCTTTATTGTAAGGGATGCTGTCGTTCAATTTGTCTAGATCAACGGTTTCGTTTAGTTGGAGCTTCGTAAAAGTTATACGACCAGTTGAGGTTCCTTGGGCTTTCAGGGTGCCATGAACTCTTAGTCCCACTCCGGGTGCGAACCGGATTTCCACGCCAGGTTCGACATTCAAAATTGCGCCATTTTTGACGACAATGTCTGAAGTTACCGTGTAGGGCGAATCAGTTTTAGTCAGGTTTCTATTTCCTGTTATGGTTCCATTAAGTTCAAATGAAAAGCCACTCTGGGCAGTTGCTAAAAATAGTATCAGAATGACTGGAGTCATTTTGACAATTTCAGAAAGTTTTCAGAAAACTGTTGGTCGGTGCATTTGTTTCTGAAAGAAAAAAAAGTAAACGTTATTTGTAGAAAGAAATTGTTTTTTTATTTGTTGTTGTTGTTGTTGGTAGTGGTGGTGGTTTTTTTCACCCTTCTTTCTGAACACCTGTACATGTAATAAAAAGGAACTGGCTATGTTCTAACGCTGTAATCATATAATTCAGTAATCGTTTGCCATATTTTTCAGGTATTTTGACAGTCTGAGAAGATTGTATTGAAGTATTTTGGCAGCTTTTACAAGTGTGATGGCTGAGTGATTGTGCAAGCATCTAGCGATCTATATAAACTGATCACTGAAAAGACACAAGTGATAGTTTTTTTTATGAACGAACAATGCTGACCATTTTGTGCTACTTCGAAAATTAACCGCGAGTATAAAATATTGTTCTTTAGGATTTACCGCATAGGTCTTGTTGTCATAGATTTTGATGACTTTTAAGGAATCCTAGCTGCGAGCGGTTTTGCGCTGCGGTTTTGTAAGTTAAGTATGGGAATCCAGTTCCATCGGTCTTGTTATTCAAGCTAGACATTTTAAAGCCATCAAGATATAATGATAAATAGCTATTTTATGCTTTTCGTGAAATATTTTACAAATTTTGGCAACGAATCTAAGGTAAATTTTATATGTAAACAATGATATAGACGTGGAGTGCATTGTAGTTGACTTGGACTCTTCCTGTCTTTCCTAGAAGTCAAGGAAGTCAGGTGACTACTGATTACTTCTGATCATTCTTGGAAGTATAGGAGAACGACAACGTATGATGATGAACCCTCAGACTGGAGTAACCTTATAAGTTATAAGTTTATACTACAATCTGGTGTAATTAATATCGTCTATGTCATTTGTGAAAAGAGAACTCCGGATTTATATTTAGACTCAATGACCTTGTTTCAGCTCGATTCAGCATGCTTGGGTTAAATGTTAAGTAGAATTAATGTGTCTGCATTTTACTTGCAGTATTTACTTATACTACAATCTGGTGTAATTAATACCGTCTATGTCATTAGTAACAAGACAACTTTAAGTAGAAATGTGTCTGCGTTTTACTTGCAGTCAGTAGATTATGCCTATATTGTGGAAATGATTGCTTGTCCATTTTGGAAATGAATTTTAGTGATTAGGTATATCGAGATTATTTCAACCTCTGCGAGAACGTAATGAATATATGTCCTAGGTCGTAGCAGGAAATACAGGCACTAAAATGTGTTCCCACAAACAAAACGGGGTCATTACCACTTGTACGCAATCTTAAGGTTTTTTTGAGGAACGTTTTATCTATCTCCCGTTTGTAATATTATCACTTCAATCAAACATGCTGGAAAATGCGACATTTAACATAATTGTCATGCAATGTAAAAGAGTACACCTGATAAAATTCTTGGTTGATATAGGAGCAGAGGCAAACGGAAAACTCGAATAAATGCAACCATAAATTATAGATTGTATTTGTTCTGGTTAAATCATCATGCAGACCATGTCTGTGCATTACTTAGGCTTGTTAAAAACGATGAAACATGTAAACAAATGTGGTTATATTGCAGGCAACTGATGAGGACGCATTTCCAAATGAGTGCATCCTGATCCGAGGGACTAGGATAAGGATAATTACAAGTTATATCGTGTCATGAGGGTGATTATTGTTTACTAATATGTTTCCGAAAGCCGCAGGAGGTTTTGTTGATGTCCCGTCCCAGTGTGACTGAACAAGCATTAACTGAGCTAGGTTTTGTGGGCAGGATTGCCAATATATTAATGATATGCCTACATAACATAAGAATAGATTTACGGTTTCCAAGCGTAATAGTTTATAAAACATGACGTTTCGACTTCGTCTGTGGAAGTCTTCATCAGAATGACTTTTACGCGTGAAAACCGTAAATATATTCTTATGTTATGAACACCTCACGCAAAAGCCTCAAGACATTCCTAAATGCTAAGCCGTTGCCAATCGCGCTAACCGTTTCAAAGTATTTACAAGTTCAGCTAATATTATAAAATGCTCAAATACCTACATATTTTTTAAACAATCATCCAGAGTCTTGTAGTTATACTTCTTCCACATGAATTTCAAGGATCTGAAATCATTTTTGCATCACATTTTGCTGCTGTCCAGGGCTTCGAATTAAAGAAATAGCTTTTGGACTGATTCAAAGTCAAACAAAGCTATCGCGAGCAGTTTTGTTTTCCAAGAAATCACACCCTTGTTGATTAGTGGGACGCATGCCAGCTGCGCCGGTCCGAAGGGGGGACGGGAGAAATTATAGTACCAGGGACCTATCGCGACCTATGTTTACATAAAACATCATAGCTAGCCCATTAACTATTCATCTTATGACTATATTTACTCAGTTAAGCTGAATAAATACAGATTTCAACTATGTAGATAATTTGTTTTGATCAAAGTGTCATCTTGCTCTTGTTCAAGCGGCATTCTTTCTACAAGCAAACAATTGACGTCATTGCAAAAAGCACAGTTCTACCTCCAAACGCGTTTTTGCGGAAGTAGTTCAGGTTTCCAAAGTTTTTGGTGTAATTGTTATTTCGATAACGGACAAATTATCAAATAACTTTGGAACAAGATATCGTATAATAAACATAGATAGGGGAGAATATGGCACATACTATACGTCACAAATCTGCAAACTTTTTTTTTTTTCGAAGTGTCAAAGAAATCCGTTGAATTCCAGCTTACAAGTAAATCCGTAAAATTGAGTAATAAAGCTCTAAATCGCTTTGAAAAGTTTCTTACAACATTCTTCGGATGTTTGTTGACACAAAACATTTGTCTGTCATGGCAAGTTTGGGTTCACTGTAATTCTATAAAATAACATTTCTTTTATGCCTGGTTAGAGTGTTTACACGTAAGAGCTAGGCTGCTAATTCTTCCTGAAGCACATCTTCACAATCTGTTGTTTTGAGTGAGGATTCGGCGATTTTCCGAATAGAAGACTATGATTAGTTTTTAATTAGGGTAAAGCCTTCTTTTATTCGTAGTAGGATTATCGGTCGCTCTGCGCCAAAATCTGTTTTCCTTTGGATCCGAAACCGCATTTAAGTCAAGTCTACTTTTATACCTCTTCTTAAAAGTAAACGATCCGAAATTTCCGTTTTGGCATCGATAGTAGCTCTTAAATAAAACTGTATATATTTATATACTGTATAGAGCACTGAAAAAGACTGCATGAAAGATTGTAGATCTGTAAAAGTTATCTTTTTAATCGAAACTTGAGACGTGTTTTGTCACGTTGTTGCGGTGGAGTGAATAAAGTGTTGACAACTCTTAGCGTTTATTGACATTTTTTTTATTGTTTCGACGAAAAAGGACCTGAAATAATTTTGATATTTAATTTTTGAAATGTTTATCTTAACTCAAGCTTTTCTTTGATAACAAAATAATTACAAAAAAATGGGCAAGTGGCCAAAATTAAAGATCCCTTGGCACCCTAAGTGTTAATGACTGGCTATTAGTTTTTGATGAACAATGCAAGCGATGATACAAACATCCCTGATTCCCATCCCTCCCACCCCCCTCCCAAACAAAAACACAAGCAAAAACGAAAAAAAAACAAAAAAAACACAAAACGAAACAAAACAATGGAATCGTTATATCAGTTATCACTCATATATTATTGTCCGTCAAAAACGTTTTCTAATCAACTTTCAATGGATAGCTTATCAATAACCCTTATAACTTTCTTCCCCTCTCTGGGCTGCCAAGCCCTACATACGTCCCCCGGCCCTAACAAGGGTGTGAATTCTTGAAAGAAAACGAAATTCTGCAAAGGCTTTATTTCTAATTCTCGGCTCAATAACTTCCACTGAGCTCAGAAAACGTATTTTCCCTTCGTACCATTGGTTGATATAACGCATAAAAAGTGCAGTAGTCCTTCACGAGAACAAGTAATTATAAACAAATTTTGGCGCTCAATGTTTGGCAAGCAGACAGAACCCCGCTTCTTCCACTATTCATTTTAGCCTTAGTTTTACTATTTACTTACTTTAACATTCGAGGCAAAACATTTATTTGCGAATGGCAAAAAAAATAAAAAATATTTAAAAATATATGAAAATAAAGTACCTTAGGAAAAGAAAGAAACTACATCGGTATGTCTGATATGATAGATTTGAAGTACTGGATTACGGAAGCAGTCGAGTCCGTTGTTCCACAAAGTTCTTCTTAATATATCTTTTGATCTCCGTTGACGAGACAAATGACCTGACTTGATCAATATGCAGCCTCACTCAAACGAACTGAGCAGAGTTGCAACATAAGAAATTCTAAAAAGACGAAGATGTGGAGCATATAAAGCAATGATTACATAATTTATGCATGCCTTTGTTGCCTAGATACATCAAAGTTTATTTATTTCCTTAAATAAATTCCACACAGCGCTATTCACATTAAGACGTGTCATATTCAATCTAGTTCTGAATGGTTATTATTATATGATTATCAATGAAATATTTCTCTATTTCAAAAATTTGATATCTTCACATGTGAAAATAACATGTTATTTTCACGTGGGAAGATATCTTTACCATGGTTACACGGCTTTACGGTAGCTTTGCCGATAGCTTTGCGATTTGACTGAGTCAGTTTACTTGTTTTACTCATGGCTTCTTCAGATAATGATTTTCCGTCTTGGGAAATTATGAATGAAGAAAGACAGCAAAGACGATTTGTTAGCATTTCCAACAAGGATGTCGACAAGCTGATTGAGAAAAAAGAAAACGAAAACACTTGACATACGACTTGACATACGACTTGAATAGTTAGAGGGTTTTTGAAAGAAAAGCACAACGAAGGTAGAGATTTAGAGAGGGGTGTTGGAAAAGCGAAGACCCAGAAAAACGAAGACCGAAGACCGAAGACCCAGGAACAACGAAGACCCCCGGAACAACGAAGACCCCCTATTTGTAACAAACTAAATAACGTTTTTTTATATAACGCGTTTTACTATACTTAGCTGGCTAATACTTATTGCTCTGCTTTTTGTTGTTGCTGTTGGCAGCACGGGCGCCTCGCTGCATCACTCTTCTAGGTCTTTCTTTCTTATGTGAAGCTCTCAGTCAGAGGAAAACTCGTTTTTGCAGAATTTTCTCATGGATTATTGTTATATCAAGCGACGAACATATGGCCCAAGGCTGTCGCTGAGATGTAAAGTTTCAAGTGAAAGTAATTAAAAAATCTTGTGTTTTAATAGTTGAATGGCTATTGTTTTATATTGTTTCATCAGTGTTATTTAGTTCTATTCAGTGTTATTTATATAGTACTGTTTCAAGGATATAATGTTTGCACTTTATTTGTTTACGTTTCAAGAGTTTCTCTTCGACCGGAAGTTCTTAAAAAGTACCATACAAAGTCAAGTTTTTCCCCGTAATTTCGACTTAAAAATCGCCATAAAAACAGAACTCCTTAAGGTAATTCCGCAGTTTTGCACTGCACACGCTCTACTGCGCACGATTTTAGCCAGCGCGAGCTCGCGCATATCAGCTAATACTACGATTTCAAGATGGCGGCTGGCTAATGAAAAGTTCGTTAAAAAATACACTGGATATAGAAAACAACAAAAAAAAAAAAAAAAAAAAAAAAAACAGGAAATCATCAAACGAAGATTATCAAGCATTTTTATAAGAGTTCTGTTTGGGTTTAGAAAGAGATGACAGCCTTTTTGATATTTTGGTGTGTAAACTCTCCCTAGTCCCTTCTCGATCACTACATTTCGAGGACAAAATTCGTACTTCAGCGAGGGGTAGCGCAAAAACGAGCACGGTGACCTATCTTTTTTATTTCAGTAAATCAATAAGGAATAGTGTAAAATGATGTCAAGTTTTTGAGATATTCTCAAAAACATACTGCGGAAAACTGTTTCCAGATCGATAATAGGGTGCACATCGGAGTTGGAAATTCCCTATATTTTACAAAAACTGAATTTTCTGGAAAAAAAATTGGCATCCAACTGCTTCTTTGTCTCGTATAAGAAAGAATAACGTAAATATTTTAATGTTAGCAATGACTTCCTGAAAGTGGTGGGGCCTTTTGTTCGATTTTCATGATTCGAAAATTGCTTTCGCACGACCCCAAAAATGCCATAAATTACCGTCATCTAGCGCCAAAACGAGCACGGTGACCCCCCTTTTTATTTTATTTTTGGAATGAGTAGCATTAACTTAATAACTGTGCAAAGTTTTATCAAAATTCTATGTTCGGATGTTTTTCTACGGAGTTACCTTAAATATACACATCAATACCAAGTGCTTCACATAAAAATGATCTTTTTATTATAACTTTGCTGAAAAGCGAGCTATTTCTGCCGCTAGCTAGTTTCAAAACTGTGTGTTTACAAATGTGGAAACCCATTTACAGTCGTGATTCGCCTTTGACGAGCTGTTTGATTGGTCAACAAGCTGTCAAAACTGACAGCAGGTAGTTGACGTTGCACTTATTCTCAAAGCAAGCCCCAAAAAAGATAGTAAACTTTTCTCCCAATATTTGGAATATATCTATCTTTTCAAAAAAAAAAAAAAAAATTGATTCTGATTATTCTTCACATAAGAAAGAAAGACCTAGAAGAGTGATGCAGCGAGGCGCCCGTGCTGACGACAGCAACAACAAAAAGCAGAGCAATATGTATTAGCCAGCTAAGTATAGTAAAACACGTTATAAAAAAAGCTACGTTATAGGGGGTCTTCGTTTTTCCTGGGTCTTCGGTCTTCGCTTTTCCGGGTCTTCGTTTTTCCAACATCCATTTAGAGAGTTAGGGAGTATACCACCTGAAGAACTCAATGTGTTCCTCAGCCAATTCATCGTAGCGGCTTGAACGAAAAACTATGAGCCCTCTTCTTTGAGAGGAATCTTGTCAAGAGTAGACCGTTACCTTGGCCGTCGAAACTACGGCAAAAGGCTCTTCTTTGACCCTGAGGACCATTATGATAGAAGCTTTAAAAGCAAAACAGAAATAACTCAAAACGCAAGGCTATGGTAGTAAGCCACGGGCTACTACAGCCCTTACGGACGAAGAAATAGATATTCTCTTCGAGAATAAAGTGCTAGGGACAAGTTCTCCACAAGCGGTCCTCAACACAGTGTGGTTGAATAATATTATCCATTTTGGTCTTAGAGGGTGCAATTACGATGGGGAGATTTAACACTTAAAACTGATAGCAAAGGGAAAGAGTTATCTAATATTCTGAACGACAGACAAAGACAAGAACTGGCGAAGACCCACGTAACGTAAGACCTGTAAGGCCAAGAATGTATTAGAACAAATATGTAGAAAGAGAACGTGATCCAGTCCATGTATACAAAGTTTACGCAGAAAAACGGACTCCGTCGATGTTAGAAGCAGATACACCTTTCTATCTTTCAATAAACTGCTCCAAGACATTAACCGACGAAGAACTGAAAGATTCTTGTTGGTTCAAAGCTCAGCCGATGGGTATTAATAAACTAAACACTATCTTGAAAGACATGTGCAAAGCCGCCAATATCACTCAAAAACAATCACGCGGGAAGAAAAACGCTAGTACAGAAGCTTGAAAACAGTGGAGTCTCAGCTAATCAGATTATTCAAGTCACAGGACATAAAAACATACAGTCTCTTAACAATTATAATCAGCTCGGAGAGCGTCAACAAGAAATTTTTTCTAAGATTTTGTCGTCAAGCGGCAGTGAAAGTACGAGCGTGGTTGCCGAAGATATGGCGAGGGCTTCACATTCCTATCACCTAACGGCAAGCTGCGCTCACTCGTGAGAGATATTTTATAATAATAATAATAATAATAACAATATTTAATCAGGAAACTCTATCACTACAGTGGTTTTCATAGAGGTCCTAAGAGGTCCATAGAGGTCCGAGTTTTCAACACTCGAGGATAAAATTCGTATCTCCGCGCGCCCATGTAATATCCTCTATATATGTTTTCAAAATCCGTTTCCAGCTATTCGATTGTAAAATTTGTAACTCAGTTTGAAACGTGTCTTAAGTGTAGCAAATTTACGAATAATAAATACATTATAATATCAAAATATGAAACACAGCTCTTTGCGCTCAATGTTTGGCAAGTAGACAGAACCCCGCTTCTTCTACTATTTATTTTAGCTTTAGTTTTACTATTTACTTACTTTAATATTCGAGGCAAAACATTTATTTGCGAATGGCAAAAAAATATATATATATATTAAAAAAATATATGAAACTAAAGTACCTTAAGAAAAGGAAGAAACCACATCGGTATGTCTGATATGATAGATTTGAAGTATTGGATTACGGAAGCAGTCGAGTCCGTTGTTCCACGAAGTTCTTCTTAATATATCTTTTGATCTCCGTTGACGAGACAAATGACCTGACTTGATCAATATGCAGCCTCACTCAAACGAACTGAGTTGAGTTTCAACATAAGTAAATATAAGAAGACGAGGACGTGGAGCATATAAAGGCAATGATTACATAAGTTATGCATGCCTTTGTTGCCTAGATATATCAAAGTTTATTTATTTTCTTAGATTTATTCCACACAGCGCTATTCACATTTAAAATACGTGTCATATTCAATCTGTTCGGAATGTTTTCAAAATCCGTTGTAAGTCAGTATGAAACGTGTATTAAGTGTAACAAATTTACAAATAATAAACAAAATATAATAATATCAAAATATCAGATACAGCTCTTTGCTGATAATGAAAGTCTGATATCATTATGGGATTTTTTGATTATCAAGTTTGGTATTTTGATCTTCTGCAATCTCACGACTTAGGCTCAGGTCAAATGTCGCATTGAAAACAATAGATGATAAAAGGGTGTTCTCCCAAATCAATAATACCAATGAATAATACCAATCCCATGGAATTTTAGTGGTGCCTTTAAATAGCCGACTTGTAAACGAGGCTAAGTCTGTGCAAGTGAGATTATGGCCTTCAAAAACAGCTGTTTGCATTGAATGGGGAATTGGTGTATTTGGCGACTTTTCTATGATCACTATAAAGGTCAATTTGGAAAGCAAAACAAAAGAATTTCAATGTCCTGGGAATTGGAACCTATTGTTTTCCCCTCCAAATCGAGCTGCATTCCGGCAGCGCAAGGGTTCTATTGGCATAGTAACATGTATTTGATTACGTATGCACTTAAGTTGATCTCTGGAATACATGAGTTAGCTTTTTATCAAATACAAAACTTCAGACAGACAGACAGACAGACAGACAGACAGATGGATGACCAAAATAGTTAACATAACCTGCGTTCCCTATATACTGCATACACGTCGCACTTCAAGTAACTTCTGTCTATGACGATCATGTCAGTACAAGTAGATTCTGTACGGAGAATACAGATTTAGCAAAACAGAACGAAGATTTTGAATCTAAGTAAAAAAAAAATTAAAAAAGCGTGCACTATAGCCTTTACTTCTACTCTATCACACAACTGCTATTATAGGAACTTTCTCATAGTACTGATTTCCTATTCTTTCCTTCCAATATTTTGGATTTGAAATGCCTTTAGTGGCATTATTCATTTCACAAATGCCCGAGTTTGAATCGAGGTTGATTGATCTACACATCACTTCAGACAAACAAACCATGACACACTCGTACAATGACAGGCCACTCTCGGTGTTTATCACGTGACCATCAAGGGCGTGGTTAAGGCCACCATTGACACTGCTGAAGGTACTGGCAGTTTCAACGTTCTTGGAATGTTCTAAAAAATTGAAAAGATGTCAATTGTATAGGCGAATCTTTGTTTACAATATTTTGCTCATTAGCATAAGGTTTAAAATCAAGAAGAATACAAACTGAACCCAAGACCTGATAAAAGTAATCTACGCAATTGTTAGCTCTTTATATGCAACACTTTTCGAGATATCAGCTTCCAAAGTTACTGGTCATGCAACAACACTAATGAGCCCACATATTCTCTGTAAAAGTTAGAGATTACTAAATCTGCTTCACGCAAAATCACTATTTCATGTGTCAAGCTCAAATTTTAAAAATAAGCTAGTTTTATTATATGGCTACGATAGTACGCGCGCTCTGATTGGCTGATTTCCGGTCTGAGATTTTCCCATCTCAGACCGTTACCATGACAAATGGTCCGGATCGTATATCAAATTTGCGAGTTTGTTTACAATTTTCACGGCGCGAAATTTGAAATTTTTTTCTCGTTAAACAAGACATTTATAAGCAAAATAGAAAAAAAGCGAACAAAGAAATTATGAGCGACGAAGAGGACCATTCTCCGAGCGAATTTTACTACCCTTAAGAGCTCGAAGTGGACATGAAAATGAAAACCAACAATATGAAAACACAGCTCCTAACGGTCAAGAACAGATTGAAAACTTCGTTACAAACCAGAAAGATAAAAATACGATTAGAAAAACCAAGTCGGACATGAACATACTCTATAAATATTTAAACAGCCTTGGAAAAAACACAGAGATTGAAAGCTTACCAGCTAACGACCTAGACCATCTGTTAAACAAGTTCTTGTTTAGTTTGTTCCACTTCGATGAATGAGCTTAGTTCTATTACGATTGTTGTTTTTTTTAAAAACTTAGAAACATTTAAGAGCCTGTCCATGAGAGGACCAGGCAGACGTGATACATGCCATCTCTCCGATTTCAATGAAACTTGGCACAGAGAAAGGCTTCACTCAAAAACTCAACATGCCAAAATATTTCGGAATTCGGAATTATCCGGGGGGAGTTAGATCACCCCCCCTGCTTTTTTTCCAAAAATCTCAAAAAATTCACCCTGCAAAATGGAAAAAGTGAAGACCTCCCAAACTCTAAGAATTCAACAGATTTTATTTTGGCTGAACATGAGTATACTTACATCTTTTTTCAATCCATGACAGGAGTTTGCAGTAGTTTGATTGAAGCCTTGTCAATCAACCGACGTTAATAATTAACCCTATAAAATAACATGCCAAAATAGGCCAATTTGATGACCAAATATCTCCAATGGCCAAGGCTATATTCAAATGACAACACCATCACCGTTTAACTCTATGGTTGGTCTAAGGAATTCAAGAATAAAATTATTGGGACTTCTTAATTTCTTTGCGCAGGCCGTGCTTGAAACCTGTCATTGAGAGCAATAATATTTTCTCCAAATCGTCAAACTACGATGGCAAGATGAGAAGTTTGGTGCATTTCCAACCGTTTTTCCAACTCTTTTGCATGTTTACTTAATCATTGGACTCCCTGAGAGGTTCAAAAACAGTGAAACTCCGATATGATTAGAGATAAGGCCAATTTTTTTCGGAAAACAGCGTCAACTTATCACTTTGTAAATGATGATTCTTCCGAAAAAGCCCGATATTTTCGATATCTAAGTACATAAATGAAATCGTTGAATATATGCCATAACTTAGCATTATAATAACGATTTGTATTATATTTATTCTAAATTTTGGTCGGCGGCTGAAGGGTTGACAAGTACAGGTGAGTGAAAATCTACGCTTACGTGACAATGTTGACATTATGCATTTTGATGGCATTTGGCTTCGCATAACAATATCAAGAACGGCTTTCTAAAATTGTATAGTGGATTACTTCAGTAACATGGAAGCTGTTCCCTCGGATGAACTATGTATCAATCAATAAAAGTTTTTATACTTACATCAGGCCCTCTTGCAGTGTGCTAAAGTGGCTGCTGTATTTCAAAGGACCGTCGGTCGTTCGATAGTCTTATAGCGAAGCATTCCTTTCAGCGAAGTGCAAAACAACACAAAATTTGATGAATATACACATTATATATCTTCCTCTTTACTAACTAAGAAAACTACCGACCATATGCATATTCCTAGATTGCTACGGTATACTTTGCTTTGCTATAAAATCCGAGCAAAATTCGAGCATCTCATGCCGTGACTGAGCCTGTGGTCAGCGGACGTCACACAGGAAACCCGCCGGTCAATGTGCATAAAAATCGCTTGTTATAGGGAAAACACGTGAGTTGGACTTAATGCATTTTAATGCATTTTAAAGCAATGTCTCAACTGTTATGTTCATTTGCAAGGCATTGTACTATTCAATGTAGTCTTTCATCTAGACAGTATCGTGGAGAACAGAATGAGCTTCGCCCTCTGATTTCATGTTCTAGCAATCCTCATCTTAGACAATTGAAAGTTGCCCAAGGAAGCGTTTCCTCTGAAAAGGAGCTAATACTTGCGCGAGTGGGCCTATTTGATGAAGACGGTACTGATCATGACTTAACAATTTTGCCCAAAACACCGAGATGAAATAGCTTATCAAGTCCAGGGCCTCAAAAAAGTGTCAGCATTCTCTACATGGTGAACGTAAAGGAAAGCCTGAAAGGGGAGTTAACCTACAAATGGCCAAGGATATCAAATCAAAATGGAATGTGATCATCCCTATTTGTGCAGGTAATTGGAAATATGTCATTTGTATTCTAACTACAAGGTATCAGGCTTTTTTTTTGGTTAATTGATTTACCGTAAATCCTCTATTAAGTCCCCCGGGGGGCTTATTTATTTCAGGCACGTTTGAGAGGGGGGCTTATTGGAGAGGGGGGACTTAAAAGAGAGGGGACTTAATAAATTTCTCCTTTTAAAAGGGAGGGGGGGCTTATTAGAGAGGGGGGCGTATTTGAGGAGGGGCTTAATCGTGGATTTACGGTATATTTTCCTGAAAAGGCAACTCTGCTCTTTATGGGTTTCCTGTAGTTTGAGATCGGCCTGGTTTCTTTTTTTTCAGAGGAAACGCTTCCTTGGGCAACTTTCAATTGTCTAAGATGAGGATTGCTAGAACATGAAATCAGAGGGCGAAGCTCATTCTGTTCTCCACGATACTGTCTAGATGAAAGACTACATTGAATAGTACAATGCCTTGCAAATGAACATAACAGTTGAGACATTGCTTTAAAATGCATTAAAATGCATTAAGTCCAACTCACGTGTTTTCCCTATAACAAGCGATTTTTATGCACATTGACCGGCGGGTTTCCTGTGTGACGTCCGCTGACCACAGGCTCAGTCACGGCATGAGATGCTCGAATTTTGCTCGGATTTTATAGCAAAGCAAAGTATACCGTAGCAATCTAGGAATATGCATATGGTCGGTAGTTTTCTTAGTTAGTAAAGAGGAAGATATATAATGTGTATATTCATCAAATTTTGTGTTGTTTTGCACTTCGCTGAAAGGAATGCTTCGCTATAAGACTATCGAACGACCGACGGTCCTTTGAAATACAGCAGCCACTTTAGCACACTGCAAGAGGGCCTGATGTAAGTATAAAAACTTTTATTGATTGATACATAGTTCATCCGAGGGAACAGCTTCCATGTTACTGAAGTAATCCACTATACAATTTTAGAAAGCCGTTCTTGATATTGTTATGCGAAGCCAAATGCCATCAAAATGCATAATGTCAACATTGTCACGTAAGCGTAGATTTTCACTCACCTGTACTTGTCAACCCTTCAGCCGCCGACCAAAATTTAGAATAAATATAATACAAATCGTTATTATAATGCTAAGTTATGGCATATATTCAACGATTTCATTTATGTACTTAGATATCGAAAATATCGGGCTTTTTCGGAAGAATCATCATTTACAAAGTGATAAGTTGACGCTGTTTTCCGAAAAAAATTGGCCTTATCTCTAATTATATCGGAGTTTCACTGTTTTTGAACCTCTCAGGGAGTCCAATGATTAAGTAAACATGCAAAAGAGTTGGAAAAACGGTTGGAAATGCACCAAACTTCTCATCTTGCCATCGTAGTTTGACGATTTGGAGAAAATATTATTGCTCTCAATGACAGGTTTCAAGCACGGCCTGCGCAAAGAAATTAAGAAGTCCCAATAATTTTATTCTTGAATTCCTTAGACCAACCATAGAGTTAAACGGTGATGGTGTTGTCATTTGAATATAGCCTTGGCCATTGGAGATATTTGGTCATCAAATTGGCCTATTTTGGCATGTTATTTTATAGGGTTAATTATTAACGTCGGTTGATTGACAAGGCTTCAATCAAACTACTGCAAACTCCTGTCATGGATTGACAAAAGATGTAAGTATACTCATGTTCAGCCAAAATAAAATCTGTTGAATTCTTAGAGTTTGGGAGGTCTTCACTTTTTCCATTTTGCAGGGTGAATTTTTTGAGATTTTTGGAAAAAGAGCAGGGGGGGTGGTCTAACTCCCCCCGGATAATTCCGAATTCCGAAATATTTTGGCATGTTGAGTTTTTGAGTGAAGCCTTTCTCTGTGCCAAGTTTCATTGAAATCGGCGAGATGGCATGTATCACGTCTGCCTGGTCCTCTCATGGACAGGCTCTTAAAATGCTTGAACTTAATTCTGTGACATCGGTCTGAAGGGTCTTCAAAGTTCTTTGAGTAAAAAAAAAGCAGTTTTCTGATGTAATAAACGCACGATTTGACATTTTGACTTTATGTGTTTTGCTAGTTGGAAACGATCGATACCTGGCCAATCGATATTCGCGCGATACCGGAAGTTCGCTTGTTTTTTGTCGACGCAGTTAAAAAAAAACAGCCATATAATAAACGATTTATTAACCTCGCTTGCTCGGTCTTTACGAGACAATATCAGACCTCGGTCTTTTTTGTATGGACCTTGCTGCGCTCGGTCCGTACTGTCAAGACCTCGGTCTGATATTTTCCCGTACAGACCTCGCGCTCGGTTAATAATCCTTTATTATCAAACTCTTTCGATATTCAGAACGGATTTGGTGTAAATATGCTGAAAGTGAAATCCATATGCTAATGAAGCAAAATGTAAACATTGACGTCATCAAAGATTGGTCTATTGGTCGCGCAAGAATTGGTTCCCAAAAAATTTCATGCTAAAGCAAATCAGTGAAAAATATACAAAATTAATATATTACAAATATAATAATAATCTACCATCCGGTCTTATGAAAGCCGAGCTAGTATTAGTTTTGAGTGGAACCTGCTGCGGTGGGATATCAATTGTTTTGCTGTTTTTTTAATCCACCACAACATGGGTATCAATCAAGTGAAAACATTATCTTCAGAACAAAGTGGTGTATTCTAGGAAAGTCATTATATCCAGTTAATAATATATTATTTCTTACTTTCGAGGATATAAAGTTTGGAAGTTTTAGTGACTTTTAGTTACTGATTTTTTTAGAAGGTATATACCCCTTTCACGTGACGTCAAAGCAGCTCAATTTAGAGGACAGAACAAAAGAATTTCAATCTCTTGAGAATTGTACCTTTTTGTTGTGTCCTTCAAATTGTGCTGCATTCCAGGTGTTATCGCTTCTCTCAGGCCGAAGGAATAAGCCAATCAGCGAACATTTTGTTCGTACTGTAGCTCAATGTTTCCTAGTTCAAGGTTTTCCGCTTGATTGATGAAAAAACATATTTTGTCGTTGTTGGTGGAAAATATTTCGTTTTGACAAGAGATAATAGAAAACACTTAGAAATTTTCACTGTGACACTGAAACAATGCATTGCGCGCCTAAATTCCAAATCACCTGGTTCTAACGTGCTGGATGGGTCCTATATAGCTTAAGTCGAAGTGATAAGAAGAAAAAACACGCGCACGTACCTGCGCAGTAGCCAGCTTTGACACCAAATTTCGTCTTTTGTAACTTGTAGACGAAGTAACCATAGCAACGCCTTACCAATATGGTAGTGTTATACTGACAGCACGAGCCTTTCGAATTGAAACATACTGTACGGTGCACTACACCATCTTCAAATTTAGGTTGCGAACCGAGAAGCCATCCGCTGGCCAGGGTAGAGCAAAGCAATGGTGGTACACAGAAGTTTGGAATCTGGCGGGGAAAATAATCTGTTTCAAGCTTGATAACGTTAGTCTCTTGCACGTGACGGCAAAGCAGGTCAATTTGGAAAGCAAAACAAAAATTTCTCCTGATAATTTGAAACCTATTGTTTTGTTCTCCAAATTGAGCTGCATTTCGAAGTGCTGCAAGTGTCTATGTAATACGATATAAGAGCTATTTTCTAGAATATCGCGCAATTCGACTTTGCTAGCTATTTGCTTTTTTGGCAAGAGAGCCAAACCCAGGCTATGTTGCAGGTTGAGAAATTGAAGCTAATTTGAAATTGTGTAAAATACAATACCATCAACATCACCGGGCGCGATCACGATGATGTATCGTGGAAACGAAAAAGCGTAAATCAAAATAACGTATTTACTGGTGCACTTATTTTTTTTAAATCCGTTGGTGAAGAATCAATAAAAGTCCAGAATTTCTAGTGTTCCGGCTTTCCTTTACTTATTTTTATGCTTGCATTTCAAACAAGCTAATACGCTGCCTTTAATATCTCCCGTATTGCTGCTTAAGGTCCGTAATACCTGTATCTTAGAGCGGTTTTCGTATGAGTGGGAAACGATACGGCAAATTCTTAGTCGTACTGTAGCCGTACCTTTGCTTACTGAAAGACAATGGGAAGCACTCATACGAAAACCGCTCTATTACCTGCATCGAAGCCAATGTTTTGGGTTCCCTGAGACGAAACCATTGGGTGTCATCAATTTCCCCGTCCTTCGTCGCTTCAGAAACGTTTTTGATTGCCATGGTTACTAAACGATTAGTAATCAAATCCTTGTATTTGGCGCACATTCTGTAACTTCCTTTAAACAAATAAATACGTTTGTTTGGCTAAATAAGGAATTTTCGTTGCTCGGAGTCGTTAAAAGGTATTAGTGCGAAGCTCCGTGCTAAATGCTCAGGGATTCGTCGTGAAAAGAAAAAAAGAACAATTTTTTTTTGCTTAACAGGACGCCTCGTACTGGTAACCTTTGTGCGTGACAAGCGAAGAATATCTAGAAAGTTAGCTATCATTTTCTTACCTTTTATAACAAATTGATGAAAATCTGAGCCATGGTCATTTTTAACCACACATTCCCAGACTGTATCGTTGTTACGTTTCTCTTGATATGCGCTGTAGTTAAACACAGAGCTTGACGTAGTGTTTTGGTATACCACCCCGTCTCGTACCCAGGCAATATAAGGTATCGGATAACCAAACGACTCTGGACAAGTCAGAATACCAGGAGCTACATGACCAATCGGATAAATCTCAGAAGGCCCCTTAAGAGTTGTGCTGAACATAGCTAGAAAACAAAAAAAATTGATTAAGTATAAGTATTTCTTAAGTTCTTAGCCTCACGTTCATGCAGTTTATTAAATATTACAGCTCGATGCGCAAAGTTATAGCCACATTTAATGCATAATAGACCTCTTTACCTTCGTTGTTTGTTGTGCCCATATCAGACCACGTCACTCTTGGGAGTTGATTCTTTCATGTGTAAATATTTTAACAAAAGAACATTTCTCAAGGGAATGTCATGTGATCTGAAATGGTCAATTTGCATACGAAGGTAAAGAGGTCTATTGTTCCACCAGACACTTGATTTGCTACGATTTCTGAACCATTTCATTGCCAGAAATATTGGACATTGTCAGCGGTGTTACGCATGAATGAAAATGAAGTGGTTTTCTAGAGGAAAAATATAACTACATGGTTTCCAAGCACATATTTATATTCAACTATGAAGTTAGTAAAAACAATTCTTGCCAAAAAATAGTTACTTGACAATCAAAAGAACAACTATTATTTTTCTGTTGATAAGCCTCACCACAGGAAGCCCATGAAGGACAAGAAACAAGTTTCAAACGTAAATCGTTACTTTAAGCTTCCTTATTGTATCTCAGCAGTCAATAGGAGCTTGTAAAAACAAAATGGCGATATTTAGGGGGTTTTGAAGCTGTTTGGAGCAGTTCTCTGTGGTTTCTTGTCATTTTTAACTGAAAACTACGAGCTAACAACGCGTCGAATCGCTTAAAATTTAACCTAACTTCAAGCTTCTGGGGAACCTACATTCTGAAGGCATGCTGTCTATTTTGAGCGGTTTTGGATTTATTAAACACTCGTTTGGTGATATCGAGGTGGAGCTCTTTTACTTTTAAATTTTTTCGAGCTCAAATAAGACGATTTTGGGGTCAAGTGTGGCCAGATTTATAGACGATGTATGGAATCTAGAGCTTTCGAAGCCTTTCGAAGGCAAGTAGTCCGGGAACCAATATGTCGCATGATTCAATGATCATTTTACGCTTATTTAGTAGCTTGTAGGGTGGGTTGTTTGTCGCGATGTGGAGCTCCGAGGAAATAAAACCCTATTCGCCGTAAATAGAGGAAGCTCTATATTCCCCATACATTTCCTATAAGACTCGGCGGCTATTTTGTAAGCTGAAACGCATCATTGCGCATGTATCAGCAGGCTCATGTCCCATATTTCTGGCAATGATTACTGTCGGATCATAACGTATTACATCATCTTCAATTTAAGGTAGTAGTATAGGCTCGAAATCTAAGACAAGATAATATGCAAAAAAATCTTCTTAATATACTTAATTAACGAGCAAAAGCGAGGCACAGTACATTCAAATTCACGAAAGGGAAACGAAAACTTACCCAGTAGCGCTTCTAGATCTAAGTTAAGTACTAATGCAGATCTTATATCGATTACGTAATCCCTTAAAAGACCATCGTCTGTAATAAAGTGTGAACATAACCTTATTTGGTCATAATTCCAGTCTAAGACATTGCGCATTAGCTGTGATGTAACTGAGATTAGAAACATAAAACGACGCGCATGTGAGTATTATGTAAATTTCTCGAGAAAAAATAGTGGTTGGGCTTTTGAATGTGAAGCTGGCTGGTTTTGGCAAATAAAGGAGTGTAAAAGCTCGTTTGGCAACAAAAATCCGTGCATGAAAGAATGCGAATACATTTAATGTGGTCGTAACTTTGCGCATCGCGTTGTAATATTCAATGAAATGCACTGATGAACGTGAATCTAAGGACTCATGCACAGGGAGCCCACAGGCACTGGTAGAATCAGTGATTAGAATAAAATCTATCATGCGTAAATGCACGTGCTAGCTTTCACACGATCTTTTCAAGTCTGAATAAATTATCAGCTGCTAACCTTGCTAGCGTAGAATATAATGACAAGGGATGAAACTCCAAGAATTTTTCGTTCTATCTGCGCCACGAGTAAAGGATAGCAGTAGCAATGGAAGATGCAGTAACAATAAAATTCCTTCCAAACCGTTCGACGAAATTCAATGGTAACTCGCTGTTGTTTATCGTTAGATGTCTAGTTTATGCTGTACTAAGTCAGAGTAAAACATCATTAATTATTTGAATTTTCAGGCTTATCGATAATTACTCCCAAGTGCCTGGGACGTTTACTTCTGTGAAGGCCGTACAAAATAAGTACGAGTGTGAATACTCTTCGGATAAGAAGAACTGTTTGTCTATTGATAATATAGGAAGAGCTATAAAAAAGCTTTTCCCGGAATGCCAAAGAATACGTTCTAGAATAGGCAACGACAGATGCTATGTTTACCGAAATTTATGTGAAAAGCATGAGGCTGGAGCCGGTCAAACAACGTTAGAATGGAAAGACTTGGCCTTGCTATCCCCAAGATTTGAGTTTTCATTTGTGAAGATGAAAGAAGAGTATTGTGAGTTTTTAAATGCACAAAGCGACGAGACATGCGATGGCTATCCCGTCATACGCAGAGAAAGCTTATTATAGATGCAGAGAAAGTTATTATAGATGCAGAACGGAAGTAAAATCGTCGATTTTGATGACTACCTGTCAAATTTAGAAGACTCCATTTCCGCTTCCGTCCCCCCTTACTCGGGGCGCAGATAGAACGAAAACAAGATTTTAATTTGTTGCCATTTTTTGAAGACATAAGTCCATGCTGATTTTTTCTGTCCACACATAACGTTAGACAAACTTTTCGAGTATCGGAATTTTGAGGTTTAAAGCTTAAAAGACATTTCATGATTTTTTAAAAGCAATTTTATTCGAGGGGTCCATTTGAAGTTTCATCCCTTGTCATTATATTCTACGCTAGCAACGTTAGCAGCTGATAATTTATTCAGACTTGAAGCTCGTGCGGGAGCTAGCACGTGCATTTACGCATGATAGATTTTATTCTAATCACTGATTCTACCAGTGCCTGTGGGCTCCCTGTGACTCATGCATAAATAGTAAGAAAGGCCTATTGGATCGGGACTTGTTTTGATATAGGTTATTTAGCGTTAGTGTATAACATTGAATCAGTCAATATGACGCCCAGCCAGAGTGTATCAAAGCGTTTTTCTCATTTTTCTTATTGTCCACAAATTTTCCAAAATAGATCTGGCAAAAATGTACGGAAGTTCTGTGGCACCCTTTATGCTATTTTTTAAGAATTTCTTTCTTTTTTTCCTACCTCATGATCAAAGAGTTCAAAGCTTTTGGGGAAAAAATGAACATGAATAATGAATATAGTATTTACCGTTGCTGTAAGAAAAGACTTCGACTTCACATAATGTTAGTGTCATATTTGGACCAACCAAACGGATATTCAAATAACGTCCAAATTTTCTCGGTCTGCAATAAAAGGAGGCTTTTTGCAAGGTTGCCATGGAGTGGATACCACCGCAACGTGGGTTACTATTTCCGTTGCCTTTCAGACTCTTACCTTGAAAAAAGATCACATAAATAAAATAAATGACTATAAATATCCAAGCAACAATCCAACAAACGAACGAACGAATAAACGTGGTGCAGCGAGATAGACAGACAAGCAGTAAAATTAACTTGTCTATCTATCACATTTCGTATATCTTTAACAAATATCATGCTATGGACATTGTTCGCCACGTAAAATTAACTGGCACCGTATACGCCCAGTATTTTTGATTGCAGAAATCTGGCGCACTAGGCTTTGTTCAACAGATGTTATTGTTGCATTTCATAAAATAATTGTTAAAAATCTCGCTTTCTGATTTACTGATGGCGTGTGCATTATGAGAGTACACAGCAGCACTTATTATTATCGACTGTAATTCGAAACATACATACATACATACATACATACATACATACATACATACATACATACATACATACATACATACATACATACATACATACATACATACATACATACATACATACATACATACATACATACATACATACATACATACATACATGTAGACCAGAAAAACCTGATTATACTGCAAGAATTATATTTAAGTTCCGTAGAAAAAACTTCATAGAAGGTAAATTCATTAGTTTTAACTAATATTTCGTAAAAAATCGACAAGAAATGTGTAAACTAGCTGGAGAAACTCTCAGACAAGCCAAGGACGTTGGTTCGGCAAACATTGTCAGAAAAACTTGGATAGTTTGTCGTTTTTACTGCATTCTAGATTTTTATCATCTTTTTCTTCATTACTTGTGAACCAAAAAAGCGATATTTGAAGCTTTGATTTTTTTTGTTTTTGATCCCATTTCAAGAAAAAAGGCTAAGACTTAGTAAAAAGACTTGGTTCTTTGAAAAAAATATATTTGACGGCCAGCGAACCTCACGCGAAAACAAAACAAGATTCCAGTTTCATAATCATATGAATATTTTGACATTTTTATAGATAATTTATTTTAATGTTGAATGAATATATTTGCTATTTATCGGGCTTTTCCAGCTATTACTATTACACAATCGCAAAAATGATGAGCTTGTTTTTTTTATGGATAAGCTTATGTTTTTGTAAGATATTTCGCTCGATAATAAAGTTAAGAATAAATCTAAAAAAATACTTTTCAAAGACCAACTTACTAACAAAGAAAATTATTATCTTGCATTAATGAATATGTCTCGTTTTACATGTGAAGTTCAAGTGAATGTAAGCTTAAGCTTATCAGTAATATTTTTCGACAATTTTCAGTGTAGTTCACTTTTCACCTAAAAAACTTACAACTTTGATTACTAAGATTTGCTGAATAAAATCCTTTGTTCCATACATGTATTCATATGTTCTACAATCTATAATTATTATTCTTCGAATTGAAAAGTTTTCTAATGCTTTTGAAGGCTTAAAATAATGGTATTTCTTTTAGTTTTTCCTCCTGGATTCTGGTAAAATCAAACGAAGTGGTAACGCTATAACCAGCGTTATGCCGCGTCACACAATTGTCACGTTTTTAGCACTAAATATACTATTTATGGGAGCTCCGCTTTTAGGCAGTGCCTAAATCTATATATTAGAGTACTAGAAGTGAAGTTATAGAGCATTTTGGGATTGTAAGAATACTATGTGAGTGTTGAGGAGCTACGTTTCTTGCTTTTCCTAATCCTTCTCTCGTGTTGTCTCAATCCCCGCGTGCTTTAACTGCACCCAGCACGCGCGCGCGTTTTCCATTTCTTCATTTCAATATAGTTATAGTCTTTCGGTTGGAGTTTTCGAATGAAAGATATTTTCAATGCCGTTTTTTTTATATTTACAATTCATTCAAATTATTGGTTATTTTCTCACCAACACGTATCTCGATGTTTCGCAAAGCGCTTGTTATCCGCTTTACAATATAGACCTCAGACACAGCCTTTACGCTTCCAAAATCAACACGCCACCAGGGATTTAATTCCTTGTTAGTAAGCGTGCAAAAGTTATGACGTCCAGCAGAGTTACCATCAACTGCTTTTTCTGCCAATCCGGTATCCCTCGAAGTGCTTGACTGTCGTACTGGCTGTCCTTTAGCAATGTTTGCTGTAAAAAAAAATACAAGTACAATAACTTTTGCACGTTATTCTAGACCCTTTTTAAATCGATAAAACATGCGCGCATTCAAAATGTTTCTGAATTAAACGCAATGGCTCTTGTTGATGTTGCTTAAGCGAATAAAAGTGTCAAACATTGAGCAACCTTATGTCGGGGTTATGGTCGCGTGATTTGCATAATTAGTATGTGATGCGTGATGCTTAATTTCTTAAGGCGCAGCCTCAACTAAGTCTTAGAGGGAGTCCTAGAAAGACCGTAAGGTTTCTTCTCTTTCAAGAATCAAATTCTAAATAGATATTTCTACCTTCGTATCCAAATTGCCCAATTGACCAGTTTAGCATTCGATCCAAACTGCTGTTTTTGAAGACCACAGACTCATTTGCACAGGCTTAGTCTCGTTTATGAGTAAGCTATTCAACGATATCATTAAAAGTCCGTGGATTGATTTCAAAACCTTGGTATTGTTCAACTTGCACATTCTTTACATTACAGTTGACTTTTGCAGACCTTTTTGCTCTACCACTATTTTCGACTTCGTGCACTCTAAAAACAATAGGTGAGATCAAAGATAGTACGAAATTTGAACATCTTTAGAATTTGAACAAAAGATACTTGTATTTCATTGTTGCTGAACAATAGAAGTAGTCAGCTCATAATTTCAACATACGTAAGTGTTGTGCATTGGTATGGCCCGACTCATTGTTAATCAAGCATCTTTAATTCTGTTCAAATTCTATAAAGATGTTCAAATTTCGTACAATCTTTGATCTCACCTATTGTTTTTAGAGTGCACGAAGTCGAAAATATTGATAGACTTCTATTAACCTTTTGTTTCGGGATTGACCATTACTTCGCATAGCTCGAGTATTCCACCATTCTTCTTGAGATGAATTGTTACATATCTTCCTCTTAATGACGGTTTACACCTAAAATTTCTTAATATACGTTTTCCACCGGTTTGAATAGTATTACATACAGGATTGTCAGAACCATCGTTAGCCAAACTGTCTCCTTATAACCGAAACAGAAATAGTAGAATAATTATTTTGGGTGATTTTATTATTCAAAATATTATCAAACAAGTAAAAAGGCTAATATTTGACTATGTGTCTTCTGCGAAATGATTTATTTCTTGAACCAAGCTTTCGGCCATCTTGGCCATCATCATTTCGCAGAAGACACATAGTCAAATATTAACTTCATGCCTGCGTGCAAACAAATATTGGATAAGTAAAAAGGCTTTTAAGACAAGAATGGTAAAACTATCTTTCAGAAAGCATTTTCTTGCTAGAAGAATACAGCTTTTCTAAAAAGGTTATGAGGGTTTGTTGCTTGTTGCATATTGCATGTTGCATAGCATGCCCAAAATGCACTATGGGTGATGTGAATTCAAGCAGTGAACGTCCAAAACAATATTGGACTTTAACAAATGTTTTTTTGCAAGTTTTCCCAGCATAAATTGTTTCTGCAGTGACATAATTCACATATGAATATAATGTATTTCAAACTTGGTAAGCGACATGCAGCAACTAGCAACATGCATCATGCAACAAAACCTTCACCAGCCTTTTTTGAAATAGCTGTATTCTCATTTCAATAAAGATAGTTAGCAGAAAATCTTTAATTTAAACTGAGACCGGCAAGAATTCATTGTGCTCGCGTCCTCTAACTTAGCAAACATAAAGCCGACAATCACGAAACTTGGTAGTAAGATAGAACATGACAAACTGAGCATAATGATGCGGAGACGTGATCTGTGACGCAAGATTATGACGTCATATTTACGAGAGAGAAAAAACTATTTAGCAAGGTATATTTTGTCAAAAAAATTAAAATAACACTTTATTTCAGTAGCACACTTGATACAAAGACATTTAAAAGTATTATGAATAAAAATTTATGTGAATGATTTTATCAGTTGCTGTAACCTAATCGTATATTTTGAAAATACTTTAAAACTCAGTTTTATTTCAGAATCATTTTTCGCGTTATGATCATATATAAAAAAACTTAAATTGAAGTTTTTTTTGTGATTTTACAAGGTGTAATACAAAAAAAAAAAAAAAGAAAACATCTGCAAAAATTCGAAAAAGCCGCCATATTTTTGAGCCTGCAGTCATCAATCTTTACTGACACTTCCTATGACAGCGGTTCAAAAAAGTACAATGGTCATCTTTTAGCTTTGTCAGGTCCTAATGGCTATGTATGTTATAAATAGGGCACAAATTGCACTGTTTAACTTAAACACCTTTCATGAGTTAAAAGACAAAGCTATAAGATGACCATTGTACTTTATTGTAACTGCTGCCATAGCAACTGTCAATATTATTTTGCTTAACTTCAAAACTAAAGCTTAAATCTATCATTTCGTGACTACCCTCTGAACTGAACAGGAACTTACCAACTCTAATAGCAGCACCATTCATCCTGGAAAAACAGCAACCTGATCTTCCAACAACTCGAACACGATCGATAATGAAGCTTCTCCCTAAATCTACTCTCCACCATGGGTTATTCTCGGTTTTAGAAACAAAACAGTACTGGATTTCTGCCCGTGTATCGCCGTCTACTACCATCGAGGAATACGTATTCTCATGGCTCTCTGAACTGTGTGCTGTCGGTTGACGAAGAGCGAGATTGCCTTGAATTGTCAAAATATAAAAATAATTTAATATAAGAACCAATAATAGTAGTATTAGTAGTGTCTATCATAAGGCTGTGTTCTCGGATACTCTTTTATTTTCGAACCTTACAGTGAGGACACTCTAACCATAAACACTTGATATTTTTAATTTTTTTATTTTATGAACTTTCTACTGCTTCAAACCTTCTGAAAATGAAGCACTGAACTCAAATAATCTTATTGTTCAAAATAAATCATATTTCCAATCGATTCACACAAGGGATAAAGGAGAAAAAATTATGAAAAAACCTCAAAAGTGTTCACGGTTCGAGTGTCCTCACTGTAATCATAGAGAAAGACTCCTAAAATTAAAATTGAAAAAAATTATTAATAAAAATAAATCAAAATATTAAAAAAAAAAAAACTAAATTAACAACTTAATATTTAATTAGAATTAAAATGCAAGACCCAAAAGAAAAAAGAGCCAATCACAGTATAGTCGTTCTAAGTTGTTCACACCTGGACAAAATTTTAATTTGGATTAAAATCTGTTTTGCGGTAAAGATATAGTAAATCAAGTTGCTATGATTTCGGTGAGTCGTTCCCTTTAATTTACTATTAATTACTATCAATTAATTCGTTTAATTCGATTTTTAAGTATTTTTTATCCAATTTATTTATAAGCTCCAAAGTTTCTATTAGAATAGATTTTGCCATCCAAGACCATCTGCACATAAGAAACCAAGCTGATGAGTGAAATTTATAAACAATTATATTTATTCCCTAAATTGGGTCTAAGTATAGTCCTTGGTTATTATTCTTTAACTAACGTCATTTTTGCTTATCCCAATGCAACTACAGCCATATTATAATTACAATAAACAGTCGACATGCACTCGGCTATAAATGGTGAATGGTATGGGTATGTTTAGCGGGTGATAAGAAAAAGTGAGCATTCTTAAATGAATTTGGATTGCCTTCAACTCTTCTTTCTATTCATTTGCGGAAAAAAGTCCTTGAACAAAATACAATTCGGTGAACATGAAAAAATAAATAAAATATGAATGAAAACGCCTTAAATGTTTTGTTTTTGTTGCGTTCGTTCAGTTTATTTGGAATGGTGTCTAAACTCCATGTTTACCGTTTTTAAAAAGCAAAATGAATGACAAATAATTATTTTCTTCTGGCATCTAGTGGATATATGAACTTTGACATTATTACCTCATCGTGGCAAAAAAGTGGCAAACTTATCACAAGCCATAGCTTACTCAAATACCTAAACATTATGTAATCAGTCGAGTTTTATATGGGAATAAGTAGTGATCGTCTGTTTGCTCAGCCTCCATGCAGGAGGACCAGAGACTACCAAAAGATAGGCATCAAACACTACAAGTTATATAGCGGTTTTCGTATGATTACAAAACGTACGGTACTGACTTACAGCACGTGCACGTTACGACATAAAGTAACACTCGAGTAATTCATCCAACGACAACCTGTAGTTACGACTACGGTAAGGCACGGCACGGCTACAGTACAACTACAAAATTAACGTATCGTTTCCCACTCTGCAAAAAAACGCGCTACGCAAAATTTCTAAACGACAAAGTAACAGATTTATTTACCTCCATGAGTCACTCGTGCACATACGAACCAGATAATAAGGATCCGGATTGCTTGTATCTGTAAACAAATCCAAATCAAGTCAAGACAAATGTCTGAAATGTTATCAAGATAAGGAATAATTACACTGAAGGGAATCATACCAACCTGTGCCAAAGTTAAGAAGGCCATCTCCTAAGAACAATTGTCTTGGAGAGGAGTACGTGAGATCGACTCTAAGATACAGTCGACCAAAACTGAGGATTTTTACTTATGCACGAAGTAATATAAGTGAAAGTAGACTCGCTTAATGAACCACTTCATAGTTGGATTAAAATGCTGTTTAATGATCATCAAAATTACATTAACTTGCCCCCCTTTTTCACCTGAAATTGCTTTCTTAACGAGAGCGTAAAACCTGAAATTAATAAGAGACAAAAGAGTTTGATTTGACCGATTAGGAAAATTTGTCATTTTCTATTGCCGTTTTTTATCTGATGTTTTGTTGTTTGTTTGTGTTTCTACTCGTTTAACTTGTTTGTTTTTTTTCCTTTAAGGTGCATAGTGGTTCGTGATCAGCAAGCAATGATGGCTGTTAATCATAATTACTAGCCCTAGTTACAGATTCCGTTCACAGCTCTAAATGAAAGGAATTTTACTTATAATCAATGTTTTTTTTGTTATTTTCGAACAATGAACAATTTGGTAGTTATTTATATTTTTTGAGTATCGCCGTTGACATTTTATTAAACACCTGTCGTACTAGCCAACAAGTAGGGTCATGCTTGTGTTTAGATCTTGCCCAAGTGCTGTGTGTATACCAGGATTTCATAACATTGTTTTCCTCAGCAAATAAAACGTTGCTATGCTAAAAAAAAAAAAAGTTTTGGCGCCTTTGATTTACTACATACGAAGAAAATACTCATATTAAGCTCATGTAGCCATGGTGCATCGAATGTGATCTATCACATTGAGTTAAGGAATCGAACCTAAATGCAATGCAATATGTTGCCACTTGCAATATGCGACATAGGACCGGGCCGACGTACCAGTTGATTCTTTCACTTGTGCTTTAATAACACAACCCTTCTCTCTCTTCATATACATTTCAAGTTTTACTAGTTATCTCCACTACAGCAAAGTACAGCAGTGACGCAGCTCAGAGGGGTCAAACTAAAAGCGTGTGAAGGCGCCCCTGGCAGCCGCTGTACAATCCATGACAGTTTTAAACAGTAATAACTATACATGGCACACTTATAACCAGTTTCATGATCAATTAATTAGGTTCGGTTTGAGAGGAGGGACGAAAGAACGGATAACTAAAAACCCTCGGAGTCAGAAAGAGAACCGAGCCACTCAGCTTAGCTCACGTGGGACGACAGGAATTGTAACCCCTGTCCTCAGAGGGGAAAAGCGAGCGTGTTACCACAACGCCATTCTGACTCCTATAAAGTTTAGTTTTACTCTCCATCGATATAAACAGATGGAAAACCTCAATATCTGCTATTTTCAAATGTTTAAGATATATAGTTTTGATTATTGGGTTCTTAACATCAATAACACATCATTACAATTGTACCGCCTGTGTTACCAAGTGGACACAGAAACCACTACAGCACGTATACCACAATACAGTGGATCAGTTCCCATATTTCAGGTGCAGATGTTCATAAACCTGATTATATATGTGATTTTTTTTTCTTTTCAGACGCGGAGTCAGATAGGATTATAAGACTAGCCGTTTTCCGGAAAACGGTCAAAATATAATAAGAAAATAGTAGTAATATAGTTATTTTTAAATAAAATTAATTTATTAATTTTCAATAATTAATCAATTAAAATTACAAAATTAAAGTTCCTATCTCTCAAGGTACAATAACAGAAAAACTACAGTGGTTTGGGAACCAGGTGATTTAGTTTCTCTCAGGCCGAAGGAATTAGCCAACCAGCGAACATTTTGCTCGTAGCTAAATATTTCCTAGTTCCAAGTTTCGGCTCGATTTAAAACAACTATTCCTCGAAAATAAACAAAAAATAAAACTCATCTGTGCAAAAATTGGTTTTATTATATGTTAAGTCAAAAAGGATTACATCATGTGAAAATATGTAAGACATACAATATGAAGCTAAGTTTAGACAAAGGCATTCGAGCCAAATGAAAAACAAGCAAAATACATCGATCATGTTCAGTTGTTTGTTTTGATAGAGGGGAATCTATAAGTTTATTATGGCGCCATTTAGGGTTCTTCTGTAAAATTTCCCTCTGATGTACTACTCTTACAGCAGGGAATAGTGATGATTAATGTTTCGACGAGTGTGCTGCATGCAAAGGTGTTGCAAAAACCCTTTCTCTTTAAAGGGGCACTTGGATGAAAATCGATGAAAATTGGAAATGCCTTGAAACTTGGTTAAACTTATCTATATGGCCCCAATAGTAGCCAAACAACACATTTTCTTCACAGTCAAAATTTGGGGATAAAAATTATATATTTTTTTCAGCATCTAAATTGTGAGTAAATGACGTCATTTACTCAACCCTATTGTTCTTTTAGTTTTTAAACCAAGATTTCTCAACTGCGAGAGGCTCCCAGGCTAAAATTTTTGCCAATCTGGTTTTCATATTCATAATTGAGTCATATTATTCTTAAATACTTGAACTATTCGGACTTTCAAAATATGGGGCGTTTTCATCCAAGTGCCCCTTTAAAAATATAAAATTTTCATGAATATCTACCTTTAAATTCGTCAGGTTTGATGCCCCATGGCCATCACTGAGTACATTGTTTGTTAGTTTAATTAACAATTCAAGTTGTTAAAATTTAATGATATATTTCTCAACTGTCACATCTTGAAGCTAAAATTTGTGCCTTCTTGTGCCCCGCCCTGACAAAAAAAATTCTCATTAGCAAATCTTATCTGCTATATCAATTTTTAGCCAACGATACAATGACAACCCACCAAGCTCAGAAAGGTATAAAATATCATGAATAAGCGCTTAAGGAAACAGCTCGTTTCAACATACTTGTTCTGATCATGAATAATCAATCACTAATTTGAATAACCGCATTACATCTTCTAATTCAATCTTCGGTTCAATTTTATTAATCCTTTGTGCTCTGCTTGAATACATAGGGAAATTGTATATGTATAAATTTTATATGTTTAAATTTTATATGTATAAATTCTGTATTTCTTGTTCGATTGGCTTAATGCCCATACGTTATTCACTGTTTCGGTAATGACATATATGTGATATATGCCCTGGGGTCTCAGTGCCAGATGTTAACTTTTTTTTCTAAGGTTTTAAAAGGCTGGTTATTGCGGTTTCACCTTACTAGGTTGAGCACAAAATTTAAAGAAACTAAAAGGCTTCCCTTGCTTCCAACTAAAGCTTTTCCATTTGATAACAAGGTTGCTTAACATCGATTAAAAAAAATGGTGTAAATGGCGTATATGTTACATTTTCAGTTATTCAAAATCCGATCATCATAAAGTTTGGTTTTGACACCTCTATACTCAATCCCATAAATTTCCCTACCGAGAATTTGTTCGGCATGCAGGGGAAGTTGTTTGGGCTGCCTGTGTTATTTTGCTTCATCTGTCATAGTTTGTGGTAGCTTGTGGCAGTTTGTGGCACCTCGCTGCTTGTGATTAAACCTATTTAAAGGTAACATCTTCGTGTCAGTGCTCACAACTTCCAAAGCGGACTCCATGTTATTTCGGTTCGCCTTGCAGTGACAGATCACGCAAAATACCCGCCGAGCAGTTCCAAGGCAAAATGAAGATCGTGGTCGCTGTATTCGTTCTTCTAGGTATGATAAAAAGGGTCTTTAGAAAATCGAATTTCGATGTTAAAAAATGGCTGAAAGGGTGTGACACTGCAAACCCAACACGGTTGAAGTATATTGCCCTGCAGTATATCTAATATTTTGATTACTAGGCATTCAGTGATGGCAGTTACTTTATGTATTGTGCATTCTTAGTACGCCCCCCAAATCTTAGAAGTATTGTTTCGCTGTTCATGACATTTGTTCGGGGATGAAATTTTGGTAAAATTCATTCCAAGTGAAGACTAGACTACAATAACACGAGATGAATTATATTCCTATGGCCTCATGAAAGCGGATTTATCCATCGAATAGCGCTATACACCCTTTGGACAACCGACAACTGACCTATACGAATTCGATTGTTTGGGCAGCATATAAAATCTTACCGTGTTATGGTTTTTGTCAAGGTTTGAATATAAAAAGTATAACTTCGAGGGTCGTCATGTTTAGTTTCGAGCATCTCAATGTGGGGGACATTTGGGGTTGCGGTATTGCGGTGTTAGTTTTTTTTACGCGGTATTGCGGTGTTGTCGGATTTTTTTTTATTTTAGCGAATTTATATCCATATCATACAACCATTAGAATCGATCAATGGTAGTGGTGTAAGCCTCGCTTAGTTATCAAGAGAAACGAAGGGGCCTTTGATTTTTATGTAAACAAACTGTAATATAATATGCTATTGGAATAAAGGATGGTTGGTACAAGGGTCAGTTAACGTCACGCAATCCACGTGCTTCCAATTAGGTCAGCCAATCATTTTTTTGTTGTGGCGCGTCAACTGATGCTGTTATTAACCTCAGTCACGTTCCAGTTGATTCACTGTTCTGTGCATTTAAAGAATGTTGTCCTCCCACCCTCCCCCTCTAGACCTAACAGCATACTAGCTTGTAGACCTAACAGCATACAACCGCCGCACGGTTGGCTCAGTTGGTTGAGCACCGGACTTTCGTGCGGGAGGTCGTGGTTCGAGTCCCGGCCGGACCAACACTCAGGGTCTTAAAATAACTAAGGAGAAAGTGCTGCCTTTGTAATTACATCTGCAAACGGTTAGACTTTCAAGTGGCTCGGATGACCACTTTAAATGGCGGTCCCGTCTCTCCACACTTCATCACTAACCAATATCGGAGGGACGTAAAAGAACCACTGAGGACGTAAAGAAACCCTGGCAGTGACCACCCTCAGTGTCTACACCTTATACTAACCACCTCTCATGATTGTAAAGCGCCTTTGAATATATACATAGAAAGGGCGCTATATAAATCATAAATCATTATCATTATCATTATACTATATTAGTATAAATACAAAGGTGATTATACAAAATCGCGCGCTCTGATTGGTTTTCTATCTCGGATTATCAGCCGATAATCACCTTTTCGGACAAAATGGCTGTCAGCGTGACCGTCGCACTTTTAAACAATAAAATATTTTCACTTTCAATGTTGTTTCCTTCTTTCTTTTTCGAAATAATCACCTTTTTATTTATACTAAAACAATTATTCACCTCAGGCTCAGTGATTATCGATGAATATTTACCTCGCAGCTCGAAGACTCGCCGCTCGGTAAATATTCATCGATAATCACTTCGCCTTCGGCGAATAACTGCTAAATAATAATGTTGACCAAAACCATGTGAATAGATTTAAAGAGATATACATAATATGTTTAGCTTATATTATCAGAGTTACAGTTAACTAGCCTTTAAGGGCTGTATAAGAACATTGACTTAACACTATAGCAGTAGTTATGTGATTTACCTTAGTCTTATTTGAATAAAAAAATAAATTTAGGGTCTGGGGTTAAGTGTTCCCATACTGGTCACTCTTTGCCCCATAAACCCATGGTGAACTGTTTAGCCGGTAGTTGGCTTGTTGTTATCATGGAAACTAGAGGCCCATTTGGGGCATTATGACCCCCAGTAGCAGATTACGACCCCTCGGCGGCCTAAGGGATTATGACCCTTAGATTGAGAGAGGATTATGACCTCTCTTTGCCATGCCACTGAGCAGTGATGTGAGTTCGGATGGAATGCTTCAACCCCAAAGACCCCATTATCCAACTTATAGTACACTCGACAAAATTACTCGATTCTGATTGGTCTAGAGGAGTACAATTAGAGCGTTAATTGGTACTCCGCGGGAGTACCAATTAGGTCGCTATGGAAACACGGCCAAAAGCGGCAAATTTCCTCAGTGAAATGAGTGAAATTCCCAAAAAAATCAGTGTTTTATAGATTAAAATGCAAAAATTTCAGAAAACTGTTCAATACACACATAGGAAGGCCTCAAATTATGATAACTAGACAAATTCAAGACCTAATAAATCATGTTTTGTAGTAGAAAGTCGTTTTTTCTTTCTAGTTTTCGCCAAACAATTTGAGTTGGAGTTTTGAATGTTCTCGTTTTACTAGCTGTTGTCTTCTGTGGTCTTCTCGAAAAATAAATTCAACAACACAACTACAATAATTGTACAATATGTAAAAAACAGCTAACAATAGTTTTAAAGCAAATTTCTTTCCGTTTAGCGAAAAACCACAGCGAGTAGAGGCTCGTTTTTTGTTTTAAAATAGTTAAGATCAAATCTTACCGGCAAACTGTCGAGTAGTTGTAGAGAGACGAATTCAGCTATTTATCACAAGTTAATTGAACCTAAGTTATCAATCCAGTCTTGAAATAATAAAATCTTCAGATAATTCACCATTCAAAGAAAATAGCAGCGAAATTCTTCAAGCTACAGGAGGGAATAATATCCAAAGCACATGGTCTGATCACTGGCGACTCGTTCACGGCAAACTGTACTTCAAAACTTTTAACTTGAACGACATATTTGTCGCTTTTATCCCTTTTGATGTTGTTCAGCTAACTTGTTTTCAAAGAAAGTATTTTTGAAATTGTGTTTTTTGCAGTTATTAGCAAATGCTAAGAGGAAAAAAAATATATTTTAGCGAACTGTAAACTCTCAACTTTCGCTTAGTTTTCACACAGTACGTTTTCAAAGAAAAGTCGCTTCTTGATTCGCTGTTTAGCTGTCATTACTGTCATTCAATAGTTGTAAACATGCATTAAAATGGCTTTTCTTTCAAAACATTACTCGTACCTATTAATTTCCAAATTGTACTCGAGGTCGTGCGATTTCCTATACAAACTGGTGTTGCTTCTTTATGTTCTATATGGGTTGGGAGGATTAATGCGGTATTGCGGTAATCTAAGACCTTTCGATGTACGGTGTTTACGTTAATATATAAATTTAGGCACTGCCTAAAAGCGGAGCTCCCAAGGAATAGTATAATAGTGGTACATACGTGACAAGCGTGTGACGGGGCGAGTAACGAAACATCGATGTACGTTGCGATGTGTCATATATTGTACTTTGTATAAGTAAGGTAACCCTTCTACACGAGGTATCTAACTACGTATGCATAAATTAGCATACATTACATCTCCCTTCTTTTGGGAACAAAGTTAGTGTTTCAAATAACTCAATATAAAGTTTGTGGGTATAACATTTTAAAAATCCTTAACAATGTCTATGAAGTGTTACATGTGATAGTCTTTAGACCATGCTGGCTGTCTTCTGATTCTTGATGATCTTCTGAGTGTAGGATCAGGTCCACTGCTTCCATCATCACCATGTGGTAAGGGTAGCATTTGAGTTGGTCTGTCAATGTTGACTTCGGGTCCAACTTCATTGGGTAGGTCTGGTATTGGTCCAGTTATGTCAGGTGGGTCTTCACTAGTCTTTATGATATGTCGTCTATTTCGGCGATATGCCTGACCATTGGGTGTGGTCATAATTTTCATCTTGAATTTCTCCAATGAATAAATTTTCATCTTCTATCACCGTGTGTACTCTTGACGAATTTTTAGTAAAGCATACATTTGCAAAGTGGTTTTTACCGTGGCATTTATTACACGTTTTGCCGTACGCTGGACACTTGTTGAGTTCATGTTTTGTTCCACATCGTTTGCATAGCTTGGTCGTTTGATTTTGATCCGGTCGATCAGCTTTAATTTGTGGCTTTGTTGTACTAGTAGTACTTGAAGGATTAGATTTTTTGAAGGATTTACTGATTGCAGATGCCTCTAGCTGACTTTCGTTTAGACTTTTAGCGTGTGTCTTGCTCGTCTCCGCCGCTCGCATGAATTCAATCGCTTTATCCATTGTTAACTTCGTATCTCTGAGAAGTCTTTCTCTCAGCTCACTGTTGTCGATTCCACAGACGATCCTGTCTTTGATGAGTGAATTTTTTAACTCACCAAACTCACATGTTTTCGATTTATTGACAAGATCAACGAGAAACGCGTCAAACGGTCGGCCATCTTGGACACATGTGTTGAATTTATATCTCTCGAATGTGAGATTTTTCTTCCAGGCGCAGTGCTCCTCGAATTTCTGAATGAGATGATCGATTTTGTCTGATTGTGCTTCTGTGAAGACGAAAGTATTGTATACTTCAATGGCATCTTGGCCTATGGTGTGTAAAAATATCGCACATTGCGTTGGTTCGGGTTTTTTTGTCTGCTCCGCTGGCAACGACATAGAGTTTCCATCGTTGAATCCATCGTCGCCAGTTTTCTGCCACATTGCCTTCGAGACTTAGAGGTCCAATGCTTTTGAGATGCTCCATTATCCTGACACCATGTCATATATTGTACTTTGTATAAGTAAGGTAACCCTTCTACACGAGGTATCTAACTACGTATGCATAAATTAGCATACATTACACGATGTACGATGTTTCCGTTATAAAGCGTGCTCGTTTGTTGTTGTTGTTGTTTTTCAATTCCTTTCTTTTCTTTTAACCCTCCACCTCGCAGCGACCTACTTCCGACCCCACGTAGTGTTACTGACTATTACTTTTCCATTTATTTCAGATATCATTTCTATGGCTTGTACAGTAGACAACACTACGTTTGTCGTAGAAACTACCGCGTGGACGGAAGGTTTGAAAACAGGTAACCCAAGCTATGTATGAGAATGCTTAGAAGCCGAGCTGACATATAAGTAGTATTTTTTCTAAATACTAGAAATGTAATAGGAAATCACATTTGAATCATACTTAACTCTTTTTTATCTTTTTTTTTTTGTTTGATCGATAGGAAGGGTTTCAAGTCTTTCTAGTTGAATTTGAGATAATTTGAGAAACGTTTGGAAGATGTGTTATTAAATATAATTTTTTAATTTGTTTTCGTTTATTCAAGATTTAGAGAGGCCATTTGGAAACTGCACTGCAAGGGAAATGTGGAAGATACATACTACTTGTAACACACCCTTTATGCATGGTATGCAGAAAAAAAAGGCATGCCAGTAAGTATGTAAGTGACATATGATGGCTGGTTTCGAATTCTTAGATTCCATTCGGAATCTGAATGAATGATGAAGGAGGGAAGGAAAGAAAAAGGAATTAGTTAGTTAATGAAAGAGTGAATAAATGAGTGAATGAATGAATGAATGGATGGATTGATGGAAGGATAAATGACTGCCCCACTCATCGGCCTACCCATAAATTCACACATTTATCATCCATTTTTCCACCCACCCATTCATCCAACCAACCACCCATCCATCCATCCACCAATCCACCCACCCACCCACCCATCCAACCACCCACCCACCCACCCACCCACCCATCCACCCATCCACCCATCCATCCAGCAGCTCTATTACCCATTTGCAAGCTTATTTATTTGCTTACTTGTACGCACTTTCTTTCTTTCCGTGATTTTATGGAAAGTTTGATGTTCTTTTCAGGTCTTTGGCTGAACAATTGATAAAATGTAAGCTTAACCTTTACAAAACGAAAAAGTGTTTTGAAGTAGACGATATTCAAGGCTCCTTCAGCGACTATTTTAACGACACTGTGAAACATATGTGTAAAAAAGCTGGACTCCTTGAAAGGCCAATCTACCAGATAGAAAAAGTCAAGGGCGGTGGCACGAGGTATTCCTTTCCTTGTTCCATTTCTGAGGACAAGTACATGGAAGAGTTTAAGAAGTGCAATTCGAAGATGCAGGAAATGTGGAAAAAGGACACTGCTGATCCAAGGATTTGTAGGTCAGTGGACGCCGTACACGTAAAAGAAAAATATTAAAAAAAAATTATCTGAACGTTTCAACTCAATTAATCCCTTTTCTTTCTTAACCCTATTCAGACTGGACTTTTTTCGGGTACCTGAGACCGGGGGAGGGAAAGGAAGGGTTTTTTTTAGGCCCGGCCCCTTTAACTCTTAAGCTACTTGGCTTATGACCACCAAATTTACATAGGATATATACTTGTTTCAATAAAGCTAGTCACCAGAAAAGCTACAAAGCAGAGACTGACAAGGATTATGGGTAGATACATTTTACATGTCTCAACCGCTAGCTCTTGATAACTATTGATAGACTTGTGATCTTTTACCAGTTACCGTTTCACTTCCTGTGAGCATCCTCAAGCTGCACTTTGTATCAAAAAGCTTCACTTGCTGAACATTAAATCTTTTCCATGATTCTCAACGATCTCAGCTTTGTAGGTTTTTAGATGACTAACTTTATGGAAATAAGTGTATACATATAAAATTAACTATTATAAGCACGTCAATATGACGTAATTTTTGCATTATATTAGCTAAAACTATCTTTATTAGATATAACATTATATTAGCATTATATTAGCTAAAACTATCTTTATTAGATATAACCTCCAAGGTCGAACTTATAACACAAAACTTTAACAGATACGTGTTTTATAAAATGTTAATGTCTTCTAGGACTTTTATTGTCATTAGGAACAGCAAAGACATCATTATATTGTCAAAATGACGTCATATATATTGGAAAACAGCTTCAACTTTTAATAACACATAATATACTGCTCCAACGTCAAATAATGCAAATATCTGAAACCAATAATAGCAGACTTCTCAAAATATTAAATATTGTTTTAATTTGTTTCCATGGTAACGGCTTGTAATGTAATGTTAACATGGTAACGTCATAGATAAGTAATTATTTGTTGGAGGCCATAAACCTACAATTTTAACGAGAAAGCCTCGAAACTATATTGAATAAAGCAAAATCCGTGAATCTTGTAAAACCTACATGTCACAACAGAGCTACCATGGAAACATCAAAATTGGTGAACATGAATCGTCAAATGTCAAAAATATTTCCAGATATATTTTAGGAAAAGTCACCAAGTTTGGTGGTTTTAACTTGATCTTAAACACCTGATCTTTCTTTCTTATCACAGAGAATACTACAAGACAAAACGATGCCAAAAGCAGCTTCTCGACACTAAATGTAATTATACTGGTGAAACTAAAACGTCCAATGACTTTTTCTTTGGAAGCTACAACCCGTTTTGTCCTGGCGGAGTGGACCCCACAAGTGGAACTGCCTTTTATACACCCTTTGGTACAACTGTATTGACTGTAATGTTTTTGCTTGCTATTCTAATAAGTCAGCAATGATACTGAGAAACAGAAGTCAAAAATGATTAAATCATGCATGTGAAAATAAAGACATACAATATGAAGCTGAGTTTAGACAAAGGCATTCGAGCCAAATAAAAACCAAGCAAAATACATCATTTCGTTAGTTCAGTTGTTTGTTTTGATAGAGTCGAATCTATAAGTTTATTATGGCGCCATTTGGGGTTTTTCTGTAAAATTTCCCTCTGATGTACTACTCTTACACTATAGGGATATTTCCCTGCTGCGGATTCTCCTGCGAAAATGGGAGACTCTGCCGGTCCAGGCCGTTTTCTTCGATATACCGCCTTCCACAACCATGGACGAACCAAACAGGTTTTTAAACCGGTTTTAATCGGAAATAGGTAATAGGCATGAGCAAATGTAGAACACCGCTTAACATTTTTTTGAGTACACGGTACTTATTATGACAAGGCTGCTAAGTTACCAAACGCATGCGCAACAAAGAATACGACCTGGTACGGCAGTCTCACGTTTTCTCTCCCAAGATTCGTCTACACGGGATACTCTGCTACCAGGGAATAGGGATCATTAATGTTTCGACGAGTGTGCTGCATGCAAAGGTGTTGCAAAATCCCTTTCTCTTTATAAAAATAGAAAATGTTCATGAATGTCTATATCTACTTTTAAATTCGTCAGGTTTGATGCCCCATGGCCATCACTGAGTACATTGTTTGTTGGTTTAATTAACAATTCAACTTGTTAAAATTTAATGATATATTTCTCAACTGTCACATCTTGAAGCTAAAATTTGTGCCTTCTTGTGCCCCGCCCTGACAAAGAATCTCATTAGCAAATTTTATCTGCTATATCAATTTTTAGCCAACGATACAATGACAACCCACCAAGCTCAGAAAGGTATAAAATATCATGAATAAGCGCTAAAGGAAACAGCTCGTTTCAACATACTTGTTCTGATCATGAATAATCAATCACTAATTTGAATAACCGCATTACATCTTCTAATTCAATCTTCGGTTCAATTTCATTAATCCTTTGTGCTCTCCTTGAATACATAGGGAAATTGTATGTGTATAAATTCTACAGTTATAACTTCAACCCCCACCTGTATTTGTTGTTCGATTAGCTTAATGCCCATACGTTATTCATTGTTTCGGTAATGACATATATGTGATATATGCCCTGGGGTCTCAGTGCAAGATGTTAACTGGACTGGCTAAAGTGGGTGTCACTTAAACAATAACTGTTCAAATTGTATTCAGTATATCTTACGAATGACTTGAGAATAATAATATACATAAAATTTTCTTCCCAAATCGCGTGTTAAAAGTGTCAAATTTCACATCTAAGGTGTCAAAAAAACACAGGTTACCCAAGGCTTTAAAATCAGTTATTCCGTAATATCTCTATTTCAATTTAACTAATAAAACTCAAACTAAGCATTTATAATATACACCTCATACCTTACAAAAATTAGCCAGCCCGGAGCAAAATTATTTTTCGTTTAGATGCAAATGGGAATACAAGATAGCCGAATTTCAAACGTTCCTAAAATCTTCCCAAATTAATTTTTTGCTCATGGCTGGCTAATTTTTAATCTTTGAAGTCTATTTAAACTCTCTACCAAAAACAATAATAGTATGATAAATACAAAAGAATTTATCGAAGAACGCGTCCGGGACGGTGGTGTTTTAGTGCTCTAAGGTCGCCATAACTCTTTAAGTTTTGAATTGAAACTGAAGAATTCGCCGCCATATTGTTTTTGGCTTCGATATACATCATAATACCCGATTTTAAGTCGATTGGACCACGGAAACTATCGGAAAACCTCGGTTTTATATCGCCCACGCGTCGCTGGATCCAAATTTAATATGGTGTCCCAAACAAATGACGTCAGGCATAGCAACGGCAGGACGCATTCGCTGTACTAAGAGTGAAATATGAGGCATTCGAATGTTGATTTGTCACGGCGATGTTTTACAGCCTAAACGGGACCTAAACTTCTACTTCGAGTCTTATTTATTTGTTATTTTGTATATATTACAATCGACACATCGTTTAATGAGTAAAAGATGCGTTTAAAAGAAGAAATGTTACGCGTGACCCCCAAGAACGCAAGCCGTGTTTGTCAACACTTATGCCCAGAAAGGTCAAGTCGCATGAAATTCTCTCAAATTTCAATCAAAATGGCTTCCTTGGATACAAACTTTTTCGCTATTTTATTTCACATTGCATTGAAGTATGGAAGTAAAACCACGTAAAACGTATTCAACTACTCCCAAAGCAGTTAGGAATCGACAAAAATTTAGAGATTTTTTTTTCACCCTGAGCCAGTCCTAGTACCTTAAAGGTTTTAAAAGGCTGGTTATTGCGGTTTCACCTTACTAGGTGGAGCACAAAAATAAAATAAAAACTGAAAGGCTTCATTCGCTTCCAACTAAAGCTTTTCCATTTGATAACAAGGTTGCTTAACATCGATTGAAAAAAATGGTGTAAATGGCTTATATGTCACATTTTCAGTTATTCAAAATCCGATCATCATAAAGTTTGGTTTTGACACCTCTATACTCAATCCCATAGATTTCCCTAGCAAGAATTTATTAGGCAGGACAAGTTGTTTGGGTTGCCTGTGTTATTTTGATTCATCTAACATAGCTTGTGGCAGCTTGTGGTAGCTTGTGGCACCTCCCTGCTTGTGGTTAAACCTATTTAAAGGTAACATCTGCGTGTCAGTGCTCACAACTTCCAAAGTGGACTCCATGTTATTTCGGTTCGCCTTGCAGTGATATATCACGCAAAATACCCGCCGAGCAGTTCCAAGGCAAAATGAAGATCGTGGTCGCTGTATTCGTTCTTCTAGGTATGATAAAAAGGGTCTTTAGAAAATCGAATTTCGATGTTAAAAAATGGCTGAAAGGGTGTGACACTGCAAACCCAACACGGTTGAAGTATATTGCCCTGCAGTATATCTAATATTTTGATTACTAGGCATTCAGTGATGGCAGTTACTTTATGTATTGTGCATTCTTAGTACGCCCCCCAAATCTTAGAAGTATTGTTTCGCTGTTCATGACATTTGTTCGGGGATGAAATTTTGGTAAAATTCATTCCAAGTGAAGACTGGACTACTATAACACGAGATGAATTATATTCCTCTGAAAGCGGATTTATCCATCGAATAGCGCTATCCACCCTTTGGACAACCGACAACTGACCTATACGAATTCGATTAGTTGGGCAGCAGATAAAATCTTACCGTGTTATGGTTTTTGTCAAGGGTTGAATATAGAAAGTATAACTTCGATCGAGGATCGTCATGTTTAGTTTCGAGCATCTTAAAGTGGGGGACATTTGGGGTTGCGGTATTGCGGTGTTAGTTTTTTTTACGCGGTATTGCGGTGTTGTCGGATTTTTTTTTTATATCCATATCATACAACCATTAGAATCGGTCAATGGTAGTGGTGTTAGCCTCGCTTAGTTATCAAGAGAAACAAAGAGGCCTTTGATTTATATGTAAACAAACTGTAATATAATATGCTATTGGGATAAAAGATGGTTGGTACAAGGGTCAGTTAACGTCACGCAATCCACGTGCTTCCAATTAGGTCAGCCAATCATTTTTTTTGTTGTGGCGCGTCAACTGAAGCTGTTATTAACCTCAGTCACGTTCCAGTTGATTCACTGTTCTGTGCATTTAAAGAATTTTGTCCTCCCACCCTCCCCTTCTAGACCTAACAGCATACTATGATAATAATGTTGACAAAACTATGTAAATAGATTTAAAGAGATATACATAATATGTTTAGCTTATATTATCAGAGTTACAGTTAACTAGCCTTTAAGGGCTGTATAAGAACATTGACCTAACACTATAGCGGTAGTTATGTGATTTACCTTAGTCTTATTTGAATAAAAAAATAAATTTAGGGTCTGGGGTTAAGTGTTCCCATATTGGTCACTCTTTGCCCCATAGACTAATGGTGAACTGTTTAGCCGGTAGTTGGCTTGTTGTTATCATGGAAACTAGAGGTCCATTTAGGGGATTATGACCCCCAGGAGGAGATTACGACCCCTCGGCGGCCTAAGGGATTATGACCCTTAGATTGAGAGAGGATTATGACCTCTCTTTGCCATGCCACTGAGCAGTGATGTGAGTTCGGATGGAATGCTTCAACCCCAAAGACCCCATTATCCAACAAACTGGGGTTGCTTCTTTATATTCTATACGGGTTGGGAAGATTAATGCGGTATTGCGGTAATCTAAAACCTTTCGATGTACGGTGTTTACGTTAATATATAAATTTAGGTACTGCCTAAAAGCGGAGCTCCCAAGGAATAGTATAATAGTGGTACATACGTGACAAGCGTGTGACGGGGCGCGTTAACATCGATGTACGTTGCGATGTACGGTGTTTACGTTATAAAGCGTACGGTGCCCGGTGAAACGATCTGATTGATTGC